>CM076576.1:613089674-613689674 GCA_034641835.2 Pinus albicaulis
GCATTACACGATATGGTCGAGCTCATTTCTTCTTTCTCTAGGGTTGGTTCTTGGTGTATATCCTCATATTTTGAAGTTTCTTGTTAATTTTCTTCATCCTCTTCACAATCTATGTAAAATAATTTCTTCTCAGCACACTTATGACCTTTAGTGTATTTTCTAGCATAATTGTATCAAAGCCTTTTTGCTCTTTTTTCTTCCAATTGTTGTGGTGTCAACCTTGTAGGTTGTGGAAGTATAGGAGTAGCAACACTTCCATCTTTACAGATGTGAGTGGTAGGCTTCCTTGTCACCATAATTTTAAATTCAATTTTTCTTGCCAACCTGAATGCCTTCTCCAATGAATCAGGTTCTCAAAGACGAACCTCATGTTAGATGTTATCATTTAAAGTCCCTATGAAGACATCAATCCTTTGTTCCTCTGGAATATCAGTTACCCTTATATTCAATTTTTGGAAGTCCTCAATGTGCTCCACCACTAAACCCTTTTGTTTGAGATTTATCAATTAGCTAAAGAAGGTGTTGCTTTTTGTATCCTCATAATGTGTTATCATTTCCTCCATAAAAATTGACCAAGTGACAATAGTTTTACAGGAGAAAATCCATCGATACCATACAAAATTATTTTGTTCTAAATATAAAGTTGCAATGTGTACCTTTTGTGTGTTTTGCACATTTTTGAGATCAAAATATTGCTCCATCTGTAGTATCCATGTTACAGGATCCTTGCCATCAAACTTCCTCAAATCGATCTTTGGAATATGGTGGGTCTTCCATCCAACATTCAAGTTTATGAAATCATGATTAACATTTTTTTTTTTCATCATGAGTTTCCTCTACTATCTTTTCGCCATTAGGAATCATTTCTTGTATCAAATTTGTCAAACCTTCTTTCAAACCTTCCATGTCTGCTTTTAGATAATTCTTCATGTCTTTCATGTTGTATTTCATTTTTTCTTCAATCTTAGCTTTCAATTCTTCCATGCCATTCTTCAAACCATCCATCTTAGCTTCCACGCCTTTCTTCAAACCATCCATATTAGCTTCCACGCCTTTCTTCAAACCATCCATATTAGCTTCCATGCCCTCCTTCAAACCATTCATCTTATCTTCCACACCTTTCTTCAAAACTTCCATTTAATTTTTTGTTGCTCTTTGCGAGAGCAAAATTTGGTGCAATTTCTCTTGTAATTTTGATATATCATGTTGCACTTCTTCATCTTCATGAGTCATAGTAGAGTATTCTGAGGGCTTAATGGGTGTTGAATTATTTTTAAGGGGAATTTTAGAACCCAATACCGATATCTATGCTTCAATATTCCCTTGGAATCACTTCAAACTTATTTTTCAAACAAGACTTATGCAATTTGAAAAAAAAAAAAATACACACCTTTTTCTTGCTTTTGAGGAGCTCGATATTGAAACTGAATTATCTTTGTGATTTCAAATCTTCAATATCTAAAATTTGGTCCTATAGTAGCTCTCTAAATATTCTTTCAAATGCCACAGGTCTGGCCTGATCTGGATTCTTTTAGACAAAGTTATGCCCAATCTCCCACAATGACCTAATTATGGATTGGTTCAATAGAGCGAATTTGTACGGTGTGCCACGTGTTACTATTTCCTCCTTTGGCTTTGAAATTGATACACATGAAACTATAGTCCATGTGATTTCTGCCAATTTTTACAAATTCCAATCCGATGCTCAAAGAGAGGGTTATGACGATTTTCCTAAGGTCACCTCTTTTAGATGAAATTCAGGAGCCTGCAAAAACCCTAACTTCCATAGCTCATATATCTGAAAATATTGTGAACCAAGATCTAAAATTTGTACACGAAGTTCCTCGGGATTTCGACTTCGCATGGAAAATATTTCAGTGTCTGAACCTTCATAGAAAAAAAAAGTTATATCGAAAATTCCACGATGACCTATTTGGAGCAGCGAAACCCTAGAATCCAAAGCTCTGATACCAAATGTTATGAAACCAACTCCAAAAATAGAAAAAAGAGAGATAAATGCCTTAGAAATAATCCACTTCGATGGGGAAACATCCTTTACATTACATAAATGAAAAATTCTTGGATGATACAAATGGAAAAACCTCCTTCTATATATAGGAGTCCATGGGGTCACAATGTAATCCTAGTTGACCTAACAATAATAATGTAAGGGCATAATAATAAAAATATGGGGGTTACAATGGTACAACAATAAAAATAATGGGGCTACACTAACAACAATAAGGGACTGCACTAGTAATATAGGGACCTAACACTTTCAAGGGCGGGAAGGTTGGTATTAATAAAATCAGTCCTAATGGTCATCCTAGTTTACTGGATTGCCCTCACATGGGTACCAAAAGGTACTTTAGCCTAGATAAATAAGATATGTGGGATTTTCTCATCGGCTTTTTCAAAAGATAAAGGTTTCATAGAATATTCTGTGGACAGTGGTTGTAAGGTGAAAATATATTGATACAGATCCTTTGGAGGAGTGGATTCAGAGAATTGATAAAAAACATGTGAATGTTTCTTCAATCTGGAAAGCTACCCTGGAATCACTTGGTATTGTTGAAGAAGGACTTGCTTGGATGGTCGAGAATGGTGAAAAAGTAAGAAAAGGGGAAGATTCGTGGGTGGGGTGTAGTGGAAATTATGCACTCCCAAGAGAGATTACAGATTTCCTTAACATAAAAACATTTCTTACCTCAACCATATTGTAGAGCCATAGGAGTCTTCTCTATGGCATCAAGGTTGGAGATTAGCAGATGCCCTCCATATTCATCCTCAGTGGGGAAATATGTGGAAATCATATATAAGTGACATGATTCTATCCAACGTTTGATTAATAGATCATCCTGATGAGCTATGATGGGTCCATGCCCCAAATGGTCATTACTTTCCAAAGTTTGGATATGCTTTTCTGATAGATAGGAGATTTTAGAGGGGGCAGGAATGGTGGTGGAAATCCATGTGGAAGCTAAAATTTTCATCAAAATCACAGTTTTTATTTTGGTTCCTTCTCAATAACAAAGCCCCTACTTGGGACAATCTAAAAAAAAGGAACAAATTTGGTCCTATTTGGTGTGTCACGTCCAAAAACTTAGAGGAAAATATCAACCATGTTTTCCTAACATTCCCCTTCTCCACCAAGGTATGGGATATTTCATTGAATTTAATGGGACTCGAGTAGCTATGGCGAGGGCCATCACTCAGGAAGGCATGGCTCAACTGGTGGCAAGCCAATCAAGAGGTCAACCTGAAGAATATTCCACTCATCATCTTGTGGGGGATTTGGCTAGCGAGGAATAAGGGATTTTTAGGGACGCTCCATCTTCCCCATTCCTAATCGCAACAGAATGTGTGTCTATATTTTCTTTTATTCCTTAGTCATCAAATCTTAAAATCCATCGAAACATCTAAGAAAAATAAATTGATCCTAATATACCCTGAGCCTATTCTGAGGTGCATGAGATGCACATAACAGATGTGGGGTAGGTCTAGTTATATATCTCAACAATCACAGATTTTGGAAATCTTCAGTAGGCCTTGAGGAAGGTTCAAATAACTTCGTAGAAATCCAATCACTAAAACTAATTTTATGTTGGATCAAGGACTTAGGGGTTGAATCAGTGCAAATTTTTGGAGATCGGATTAACGTTTTTAACTCGTTTAACGAGATTTAGAGATGTCAAAATCACATATTGTTCCCAATTATTGAAGATATTTTACAGATAAAAATTATTTTTTATTTCATATATGTTTTTCACGTCTACAAGGAGCGAAATTCTGCAACAGATTTCTTTTCTAAAGAGGGTCTGCAACAAGATCTGGGCATTTGGAGAATTTCAGATTTGGAGGATGGGTTGATCCATGTGTTGAATCACCCACCCTTCAGCAGATGATATGTTTTTACACACTCTTTTTATGCATAGTTCTGGTCACACTATCTCCTTTGTCCTTTAGCAGAGTTTTCTTTGCTTTTTGTTTACAACTCTGATATTGCATGATGGAACTCTAGACACATATTTCCAATTTATGTATTTGGAAAAATACTTATATATATGGGGTTTTTTTCTCCATTTTAGGGGGAGGCCTCTAGTTTTCATTTGCACTCATTTTTTGATACTCATATGATTCTAGAGATTACATCCATCTTTCCTTCAGGGTTGATGTGTTTTACTTTAGTCCTCTTAGAGGAAATTTTTTTATTTCTAGCAATGTGAATCTATAACTTCAGGAATGCTTACAGCATCTTCAGATGTAAATTTTTATTTTCTTAATAAAAAAATTTATTTTTCCCTAGGGAAAAAAATCATTGAAATTATTTCTATTTTGATCATTCCATGTAATATAACATCTTCCTTGAGAAAATCATTCATAGATTTGACAATTTCAACAAAGTTTGAAATAAATATTCTTATGAAATTAATTTTACCAATGAATTATAATGCCCTCTTATCCTTTGGGAAAAGAGTGGATTGTTTGGATTTTATTAATGTGGGTCTGTTTGACTCATGATTGTCATTAGACCAAAACTTGCAGGAATTAATCTCTTCTACAATCGCCAAATTTGGGATATATGAGATACGGTTAGTCCGTGTTATAAAACACACAGGGAGAATTGAACCAATGTCCAACAATATTCCCCCAGCATGAGTCAAGTGAGTTTCAAACTTGAGATTTTTTACTCTAATACCACATTTTCAACTCATGGTTGGCATTAGACTAAAACTTGCAAGCATTACTCTCCACTAATATCACTAGAGTTAGGATGCATGAGAGGTGATTAGTCTATTTCACAAAACAGGCGAGGAGAATTGAACCAATGTCCAACAGGGTCTATAAGATGTCATCCTTGGATGAAATATGCCTAACATCTTGCCCCTATATATGTTGAATATTCCATTTCTGAGGATTGAGGGAGATCCTATATTTCCTACATCTATCAAGTATCCTTCTAAATTGTTGCACATGAGCATCCCTTTCCTTATAAAAAAAATTCATATCATTTGAGTATACCTCAATTATCTTCCCAATTAAATTTTTGAAAGAAAATTCCATAGTCCTTTGAAACTGGATCCAACATTACAAAGTCCAAATGGAATCCTTAAGTATTTATAAGTTCCTGAAGGTGTAGGGAATGTCATTTTTAATTGATCTTAATCTAAAATTGAGACTTCATTATATCTCAACAACCCATCCAACATTGACAACATATAACCCTCAGTTACTCTTTGCAAAAGGTTTTCCACGTTTGGGTTGTAAACTTTTCTTGACTCAATTTGATGGTTTTTAATTTCAATAATTTTTCTCATAGTATAATGCTTATTTATAAATGCATATAAATAAGAACGTATAAATGAAAACACATTGAATCATTTACTTAAAATACTAAGTAGAAAATAGAAAAGAAACACATAAAATGACACAGGTATTTTTAGCAAATTCCCTTAGAAAAACCTCGAAGGGAAAACTAGTAGAGAGAGTCAATCTTCATTATAAGCTCACAAAAATTAATGCATTTACAGACAATTTTCCAACAAAAAATGATTGTACTTATCTCAAGAAAAATTCCACTTTACCACCTTGAAATATATGCTTGATTTCTGCTACACAACTGTACAGTATGACAACAATAAATGCACCTCAATTTTTGTGCCTAATTTTTTTACTATTTGTACAAATATCTGACAACAATTAATTCCTTAGAAATCATGCTAAATCTATCTTGATTTATGTGCACATTTCATGTTGTACATCCTGCAATAAATATGTTGCAAATCCTACAAAATCTGACATATTTCTATTGTATTAATTGTTGGTAGTTGCCCTGGTTTATGTGCCACCAAATATCTTGGTATTTGTGCCTCTTCTTGTTGTTCCTTCTCTCTTTCTTCATCTCTCTACATCTCTCTCTCTCTCTCCTTAATAAATGAGTAATAATAAAGGTGCATTTTCCCCATAATATCCTTTTATATCTCATCATTATGAAATTATCATAAACCTAGATCTAATGGTTCAGATTAAGTCCTTGGCCAGTAAGATCTGCAATTGGGATATATTCTCTCATCATCACAACTTAAATCACTTAAGTCAATTTATTCATTAATAATGCAAAACAGTCGATTTAACATTATAAGAAATGAATTTAATGTTCTAGAGACCACTTTTGGACATTCTCCCACATGTCAGACACCAAGCCAATGTGGAAGAAATTTGTTCAAGCTAAAAGCTCAACACTCCCTCTTAAAGAGGAAAGTGTTCTTCACCACTCCCAACGTATATTTGAAAAACATAAAATTGTATTTCATCAATGAATTCATGAGAATTTTTGCAACCCATTCATGTATGGATATACATCGAAACTCAATTGCCCCTCTCTAAACATAACCCCAGATGAAGTGGTATATGATCCCAATATGTTTTGACCTATCATGAAACACTGCATTTTTTGAGAATTTAATGCAACTTTGATTGTTGCAGTAAATCATTGTAGGTAGAAATTGTTAATCATACAACCCAACTAGTAACTTATGAAGTCATATGGCCTCCCAACTCCCCTGACTAGTTCCATATACTCTACCTCAGTAGAACTTAGTGCCACTAAATTTTTATCCTGCTAAACCACAACGCAACCATCGAGCCCAAATTTAAACAACACCTTGGAGTGATTTTCTTGTCCTCTACACTGCTTACTCAATCTAAGCCTATGTAACTAGTCAAATTGACTCCATTACCTCTCACACAATCTAGTCCAAAATCCACTGTACCCCGAAGGTACCTGAGCACATGATTTTTTCGTACCCAATGCACTCTCCTTGACTCAACCATATGCTAACTAAGAGTGTTTCCAACAAAACAAAAATATGTCATGGTGTTGACTAGATACATCAATGATATGATGAGTTGACGATACAAGATGGGATCCACCAACTCACCCTTATAAGCACTTAACGTCTTCCATTTGGTTATCATTTCTATTGACATAGTCTTGCAATCCGCCTTCTAAAATCTCTTCAAGATTTCAACTTCATACTTCCCCTATCCCAGAAAAATGTCTTGGTTCCTGCCAAACCTCCAACCCCAAAAAAATAATGCATCAACCCCAAATATTTCATCTCAAACTCTAAAGCATCCATAGGAACTATGAAAATATTCTCAACTATGTCCCACAACTCATATTCTTCCAAAATAAATATTATCCATTATTTCCATGGGCTGAAATATCTTTCCCCCTCCAATATATTCTCAAACCTAAAACCTATAGCCAAATGACCTACTCAATTGATAACAAGGTCTAACCCTCTTTCCAGTGAACAACCTGTAACTCTCTTCAAAACCCAGAAAAAAATTGACATTTCCTTGAGAACCCAAAAAAATTGACCTTTCCTTGAGAACCTAGATAAATAATCCCTTTTTCTTGAAAAAACGGAAAGATCTAAACATGGGCAAGAGTAATTATCCTTGAGATAAGCTTGGTTTAGGTCTCAGAAACAAACACACATTCAAATTCCACCAATATTTTTTTGTGACTATAGGTTTAACCAAAAATGAGGAGTATCTAATAGGGGCAGTGATCTCAACATCAAGAAATTACTACCACTTTCTTAACAAGAGGAGAAAAAAATTACTACCTATTTCCTAACAAGAGGAGAAAGTTTAGGATTTATGTGTCATAATTTCTCTTTAAGAGGCCTTGCATCATCATTTAAAAGAATAGTGTGTTGGATTATATCTCCACCATAATCCTTTAATTCTTCGTAAGAACAAGAAAAGACATCAATATACTCACAAAAAATGTGTTCAAGGTCTTTCCTCTCCTTAGGAATAGTATTTTTGTTGAAAATGGCAATAAGAAATATTGAAAATGGAACCCATAAGGACTTTAATTTAATTTTCCCTTAATAAAATTGCAAGAGAAATTGTAATTTCATTTCATAACAGCTTGTAAGTGTTAACTAAGTCAGGGAGACTTATTTAGCTCAAATAATTCGAGTTGGAGGTCAAAGAGGAGGCATGTAGAGTTATTCCTAGATTTTAGGGGGTCCAGTTACAGTTATTTGTGAGTTGTAATTAGTTAACTCAAGTAATTGAGTTAAAATCAGTTTAACTAGTTCTATCTAAGAGATGACCTCATGATAGGTCCAGTGAATTAAATCTAATTTATTTCACAAGTAGTGATCAATCATTTAACTTATAATTTGCTATAAATAGTTTTTGTGTGTCGGTTCTAAGGAAGGCCCAGTTGAGATTGAGATTTAATGGAAGATAACTATCAATTGTATACTTCGAAAATTGTACAGGTCATGCATGAGGTCATCAGGATGCCTTGAAGGAATTGTGCAATAAATTCTTGGGAATTTCCTTATTAATAGGGACATAATTCCTATAGGAATGCGTAAGAAAGGTTGGTCATACAGAGGTTAAGAATTGGTTAAGTATTGGACCGATTTTTCCTAGATCAGAGTCAGACAACCAGCATAGTGCAGAGGTTTTTCAGTGTGAGAAAATAATTGCATTGTTTCATGTTCTTGAATTAATGAAATATACATATAGCGTGGTTTTGAGAAGTTGATTTCCCCAAATACATCTTGTGTTGTGTGATTGATTATTTCTTTCTCTTACTTGTTATGTGATTGTGCGATCGTAATTGGTTTACGTAATTTGTAAAAGGATTTAGTATTTTTTTTTAGTACATTACAAGATCATATTGAATCCCTTTGGATAATTTCTAAATATTTTACCTACTTTGATTATTTGAGGGCTAGATTTTGAACCAATATTGATCTCAATCATTTCCTCAATTTGATAAGGGATTTGATCATTTTCGCTCATATCGTACTTATTGAAAGATTTCTAGAGGAACCACTCCATGAAGTAGATTGATTTTAGGGAGGTCTTCAAAATTTAAATCTTTGAAATTTATCTTGTCTCTCGAAAAATACTCAAAATTATGCCCAAAGTGAAGAATTTTGGAATCATCATTGAAAACATGCCAATGCTAAAGGTATTCGAGCACAGATTGTCTAAAAATTACCTCCATAGTACATTGACCATGTTCAAACATATTGACAGGTTGCAAGGTGACTGTTGAAATAGATAAAGAATCAAACCAACTATTTCAATGGAGAAAGCATCAAACAACTCAATTGTATCCCATATAGCATTCCTTTATATTCTTAACTTTTCATTCTTAGTGCTAAATATGCCCTTAACTTGAGCAAGAATAAAATTTGAATCAAAACTACTTTTAGACACTTAATTCTTCTATATAGGGAAATATCTAACCCCAAGCATAAATCCTCATACTTAGAAATGTTGTTGCTACACTCAAATTCAAATATATAAGAGAAAAATTTGCAAAGCCTAGTTGGGGATGCTAACACAGTTCCAACACCATAAAAAATGGACATGTCACTCTATTTGGTTCACAAGCATTTTATCTTTTCTTGCGCGAAAGGCCCGGTATTACCAGGCACCCCAAAAGATCTTATTGAAGTGTCCACTTCTTCATGGCATGTTCCTAATGGTTATAAATTCTTAAATACATGGTTGTCTCACTCTTTACAATGCAACTAACATTTTGAATTATGTTAGGGTTTATGGTTTTAAATGCACCGTTATAGCCATTTCGTAAATTGTTCGTATAAGCTAGAAATTATTAGTATTTAAAGAAGTATGGAAATTTGGATATGTAGCTATTTAAACTTCATCTCTTTTTTAAATAAAATACTCAAATTCCGTCGATGTTCTAGTTTTTCTAGTAATTAACCACAACATTAGAGGAAATGTTCTACTTGTAATTTGTTATTTATGATTAATAGAAGGATCGTGAACTTCCCAAAAAAATAAATGTTTAATATTAAGATGAACTTATATCATTTTATATTATATATATTTTTTCTATGTATTTTTTTCTTTTATAATTTTGTTACTTTTTTTTAATTTAATTCTTAAAGTGAATATTGAAAGCATCTCCTATGGGTCACATATGTGTCTTTAAACATCAGTGTGCAATATTTCAACAAATTCATGGTAAAAACCAAGGGTGTGTCTAACATTATTGAATCCTTTTGTAGTTGCACATATCAAATATTTTGGCACATCTCGGTTATGAAGACATGGCCAAACGATAACTAGGGTTATGTGCAATGGAAACCATTGAGGGGGGATCCATCCCCTCACGCTCCTCTTCAGCATATACTTAATCGCACACCAAATATTATCCTGCAACAATTTCCTTCAATTGATTGGTTCAGAATGGATTGAAAGGGGTTAAAACTAGGAATGAGAAATTTATGGAGATATTGAAAATTATTCCGAAGTTTCGAGTAAATCCCAGTAAATCTAGAGCTACAACTCTCAATATTTTGGAAATGGAATTGGTAGTGAAATTTATGGGAAGTTTTCCATCCCCCAGTTCCTTCTAGAAATGGGTGGAAAAGAACTGGAAGAATACATTTTGTGGGAAAGCCTTATTAACATTCCTTTTTTAGCACAAAAAATATAGGGATTTGATTTTTTGAAATGGACCGTATTTTATGGGAACTAAAGGGATTTATTTGGAAAGATGGACATTGGATTTTAACTCGGAGAACAATACCCCATTTTTTGTTCCATTTTGAGTCAAATTACCCCATATCCCTCTTCATTTTTGGGACAAATATACCTTGAGAAATGTTGGAAATTCATTGGGAAAATATATAGATAGGGTAATGGTTAAAGATTCAATGTATTCTTGTGCTAGGATTTGTGTTGAGGTTGATTTAGAGAAAGTGCTTCCTAAAATCCAAATCTCTCTAAATAACTGGTCATTTATCCAACCTGTAAATTATGATTAGATCTCGTTCAAGTATAGGCATTATCAATATTATGGGAACTTCACAAGACTCATTTCCCAAAAAAAGGTGAAACTGTAGATTTCCAAGAAGATGAATGGAAATGGAAAACTTAGAGGAAGAGAAAGCATGTGAATCGATAGACTTCTCAGAAAGGTCAGGCCCTCGAGTCTTTGGAGCCTCATGCCTCCTCATGCAAGAATCGAGTGAATATGATCCAACAAGTAAGAGAAGTTAACTCTGATAAAAATCCCAGATCAAGGAACCCATTCACCTCTTTGGACGTTGATCTCGACGAAGGAGATATAACTCAGGAAGAAGCAAAGGAAAATTCTCATAGGAGGGAAGAAGATATAGATCAAATGGAATCATAAGGACCCCCAGATCTTGGAGAGGACCCTATGCTCCAAGCTACATAGGATGAAAATAGATCTAAAGAATAGGAGAATATCATGTCTCTGAAAGCGGGAGCCATTCCACAAGAACATTTTGTTTCAACATAGGATAAGTAAGAAAATGTGGTGGAAAGAGATATTGAGGGTTTGATAAAAATAGTTTTTTCGTTCACTTAGAAACACAGGGAATCATTAGTAATCTTTAGTTTTTGGATTTACATACAAAAAATCAAAGGGTGAAAAGGAAATTTGTGAAAAAACACATAAGAAAGCAGGTCGCCACACAAGTAAAATTTCTATAAGTGCATGTGTAAAGAAGGACAACGAATTGGGTTCTCAAAGTTAATTGGAAGAGGTCTTTCATACATTCCCTAAACAAACCCAAGACAAGGAATTGGTGCCAGAAAAAGAAGCCACTTTTGGAAAAAGTGAGAGAAAGATGGAAGGTGATTTTGCATTTGCAAAGAAGGATGAAGAAGGTAATGCTTCCTCCTCTCCATCCTTTTCATAAGTGTTAAAGAAAAATTCAGGTCCCTCCCTCCCCTTTAACAATAGATAGGAAATACCACAAAGAACGAAATTCCAACTACCAAAAAGCTCCAAGATTCATTGATTTAATAGGAGTGTCTTCTAAATCTTGGGGACTCGGCCAAAACCAGGATCAACAAAGAGGATATCTCTTCAAATCACTAAAGAAACTAAATCAATATGTTGAGTAAATTTTATATTTGTTAGACCAGAGTTGGTGTATCTACAAGCGGAATATTCCTGAAAGTGTTCTATTTTGTTTGAAGGAAATAGGTAAAAAAATATTGTAGGTGGATGAAAGAGTTTTTGTTTGTTAAGACCAAGTTAATGGGCTATATTGTCGTATCTCTATATGATGTAATCAATATGAGCATGACTATATTTTCATATCTTTGTATGTTGTAATCGCTCTAATAATTTGGCCCAAACCTTTTCTAATACAAAATATATTCTCAATTCTTGTTTAAAAATAAAATTTAAAATGAATATTTCTTTTTAATATATCTTATATCTAATTAAATAAAAAATATATTTTCTTATCTAACTTATTATTTATTTATTTTTATAATTTTTTAACATGAAAAATATTATTTTCCCTTTATAATTCCGAACATGAAAAATAAAACAACCTTGACATTATTATTTTTATTATATTTAGATATATATTGATATGTTGAAATATAATTTATTTAGTGTTTTTTATTTGTTCATAATTTTATTAATTTCATAAAATTATAAATATTATTATTAATAATTTGTAATTATAATATTAAAAATTATTTAGAAATTTATATTTTTTAAATTTATTATAAAATAAAAATAAAAATACATTTTTAATTAAATTTAAAGTAAAACAAAATATTGCTTATTAAAATTATATTATTTTATTTTTAAAATAAATATAAATGCTAATGGGGAGTAGAATAGACGGTGATGGGGTGTACTTTTAAGGCACTCTGTAGTGGCAAGGTCATTGGTTCAAAATTTTGTGAGAAAAAATCTAGCCATATTAAGGGTTGGTGTGGCCCACACCGAGTGTGATCCCCAGACAATTTTAACAACTTCAATACCCTTAGATCATGATTTCTCAAGCAAAAAATTAAGCATGCAATCATCTCAAGACTCAAACAATTTAGCAAACAAAAAAATTAAACATAAATTAATTAATTAAAAAAAAATCATTTAACATTACCTCTTTTTGACTGTACAACTCTCTCAATGCAATACCATTTCAATTTCTTCATGTAAATGAATTTCCTTGAAAAGGTAAGAAAACAAACACTTCATTTAACATATAAAATTTAAACATGAATAATCCCAAAAAATCTCTCAATGCAATACCATTTCAATTTTTTCATGTAAATGACTTTCTTTGAAAAGGTAAAAAAAACAAACACAATCTAATCCATGCATATTTGAACTTTGAATATCATGCTTTTACATATTACTTGTGACAAGGCGATTTCCAATTGAGCTACACCCTGTGGGAACTAAAATCGTTTAAAATATAAGACAATTTTATTTAAACTAAAGTTCGGTAATAAATTATTTTTGACAAAAAATTTACAATTTTTATATTATTTTAATATATAATATTATATTAAAAGAAAGTCACCACTGTAGTGTATATTTAAATAATATTCAAAATAATATATTTTAACTTTATAGTTTTTATTTTCTGAAACTAAATTTCAATGGAGCCCTAAAAGGTAACCCTGAACTAGTAGGATTTAGCAGGATCTTCAGAGGTTATTTAGGAAATCCTCTTTATATTTACCCTAGGCCCATGGGACACAATAGCAATAATGCAATTGATCTAAAGGTTCTAACGGAAGCAATAAGGATCTTTCAAGCATAGAGGTACACCAAATTGATGGAGGAAGGGGACTCGCAGATATTCATAAATATGATCCACAAAATTCTTAACGAAACTCGTTTGATCAAGGTTTCCCATAGTTGGAGACTCGAAAGCCTCCTAAATCAAGTTTATATCTTCTCATTGGAAAAAAAAAAAAAAATAGTTGAAAACATAGCAACCAAAGGATAATCATCTCAAGTCAATCTTATCTCCACCCCTAACATTCTCTCACAAATTCTCCCCTCAAACAAGAGTGTTGGATCTTAGCCTAGTAGGACTCAAACTCCATGGATGGGGTGCTGGAGAAGAGATAAGGCGGGAGGCATGCTTCCACTATCCCACCAACCCACATGTCAGTAAGACATGGCAGCACGCCCCCTTAAAATAACAACACGTGTTATACAGAGTGCACATGACAATATTAAGCTCCACCACCCAATGATTTGGTTCGTTCATTTTTGTAGGGTCTTATTGATGAAAAATGTAACTAAGTTTGGTCTTCATAATTTTCATTGTACTTATGTAATTATATATTTTATGAAAAAATAAAAAGAAAGAAAAATAAAATTATTTATTATGATTATTCAAGGATGGGTTTCATGCTCAATGTCAAATTATTATTTAGGTCAAGCATGTTCTTCATGCTTCTAGGATTTTTCAAGTCAAAATAAATAATGTCATTAGACAAATCAATGTACTTGAGTCAAAGTCCTATTTGAACTCCTTGAAAAAGATGTAAAAGAATCTTTATTTGAGTCAAAATATTCAAATTGTCCTCCACAAGACCAATTCTTCCCTCCTGGATAAGTAGTCCCAGAGAGACACCTATTTGACCTCTTGGAAGGGTATAAATATAGTGCAATTTGACCTCATTTGGAGCATAAAGACACACTTCTATTTATGTGCCAAGGAGAGAAAGAAAAGTAATGAAAAAAGTCAAGAGAAAGAGAAGAAGTCCAATGAGAGAGAACGAGAGTCCAAGGAGAAATAATTTTATGTCAAACGTGTGAATTTTTCCCTAGTTTATGTCACACGTGCAAAGGTACAAGTCTGTTGTAGGGGCCATGAATTTCAGGAAGAGTTGCAGGTTAGAAAATCACAGTTTGACTAGATTTGTTGATTTTTGACCAGCATTGACTTTGTTGAATTTGACTTGGTTAAGGAAGGTTGAAAAGCAAGTTAACTTGGGGCTCGTGGAAGGACTTTGTCTTGGTTTTTGGGTCTTAGAATTCTCACTTTGATCTATTCTATAAGAAGATAATATTTTATGGGTTTTCCCCTTAGAGGAGTTTTTCCCTAGCTTGGAGCCTATATTTTGTGTTCATTTTGTTTTGGTGATTTTCATATTTTATTCTTTTTGGTATTTGTTTGATGATCAGAACATAATAAAGTAATAATAATCCAACACATAATCATAAGAAATTATCAAGTAAAAGAGAAATCAACCCTAATTGTTTCCCCTAAGGATTTCTCAACATGGTATCAGAGGTAAGGTCAGGAGAAGGAAAATTTAATGTCACTCTCATTGGCATAAATGGAATAATTTCATCAAAACCACTTTTAAAAACATAAGAAAAGGCACAAGGAAGAAGATTGAAGGATCAACATTCATCTTGAAGGAAGGACTACATCAAATCATGGTTACTCATCATCTTTTGAAGAGGATCATCACATTATTAATCTCTCTTTTGGAAGCTCTTTGATTATCATCCATTTTGAAGAAATATCAACTATAAGATATCACTTAAGGAGCATCAATCCTTGGAGCATCATTTACACTCTTGGAAGCAACATCATTCATCTTTGAAGCAACTTGAAACCACCATTGTTCCAGCCATCCTAGAAGTTATTAGGACATATTTAAAGTATCTTGGAAGGTCTTGGGAGCATCAAGATATTTAAAAACATCAACATCAATAAGGGCATTTATTTGACAAGTAAGTACCATATTATTCTATACGTTTCAATCTTCAAATCCAATGACTTCATTTTGTAAAGAAGGAAACACATTAGATGGGTCATCAAATTTTCAAGCATGGAAGAGAAGAATAGACTTGATACTTGTAGAAAATGAAGTCATGGACTATGTTCTTATAAAATTTAAAGAAATAGAGAAGGATAAGACTCAATATGGTCCAAGTATGCTAAAGGAGAAGTTAGGTCTCAAAGGGTTCTCATTGAATCCATCAAATATTATATTATTCCATTCATTGAATATTTGGGAACATCTAAAGCAATCTATGACAAGTTAGGAAAATTATATTCGCTCAGTACTTCAAGTCAGAAAATATCTCTAAGGAATCGATTATGCAAGACAAGGGTATCAAAGGATGAAGGCTTGGTTTCATATCTTATGAAGGTTTCAAACTTAAGGGATCAACTACAAGGACTTGGAGAAGATTTTTCAAATTCAGAATTGACTACTTGTATACTTAATGCTTTCAAATTAGGGAAATTTTGAGGTCTAAAATGGGCCTCCTAAGGAAAATGTACAATCAAAATTCACTTTATGAGAACCAATCACATTTTAGGGGATGACATCATCCTTAATGGTTGAGGTGGCATTGCTTGAGTTAAAGGTACTTACTTGTCACATTCTCAATGGTGGATAAAAACTCATGGTTAACCATAGTAGTACTCTAAGTACTTTTAAAGTCATAAAGTGAAGTACTCATAATAAATGTCATTTCATACTTTTTGAATAAAATATTATTATTGTCATTTCATTTTTTTTAAAAGAAATAATGCATATCCCTACACAATCTTCATGTATTTACACATTTTTCAATAAATATTATATTTTTATATTTTCATATATTTATTTTTAAATTATATATTCATCTCATTTTATTTAATATTACAATTTCAAATTAATTATATATATATATATTACACATATGAAATCAAAATAAATAAAAATGTAACCTTGTAATTTTAGGATAAATCAAATCTATAAATGATTAGATTATAATATTAATAGCAATACAAACATATTAAAATTAAGAAAAAAAAAAAAAAAAAAATTAGTTTTGTAGGATGAAAAAATGTATATTAGTTTTGTATGTTAAAAAATATATATATTAGGTTCAACATAGTTTGGGGCAAACAAATACTAAATTTCAAAATATATATATATATATATATATATATATATATATATACAAATTAAATTTTTTTCAATAATTTTTTTTTTAAATAAAACTCAATTAATTTATTATGATTATAGTAATATTATATATTAGTATATATAATATTATGAAAAAGAATCTAAATGTCGTAGAATATATATTATATTCTTTTTTATATTATATATTATTTCTCCTTATGTTATAAATAAAATCAATTCAATATGTAATATAAAATTCATACATAAAACAATATATTACATATATAACATTATATTATATTATTTGTATATCGTATATTAATTACATGTTATTATATAATTTCAATTAATAGTATATTCTATAATTAAGAATTTATGAATTTATATTTATATTTTATTTTAAGTTATTTAAGTACAAAGGACAAATGCTAGTTGTGCAATGATAATGACTTTTTCTTGAAAAGCTCATTCTTATTTATAGTCACATCAATATAATTTTTTTATTAATTTTATTTTGGTACAACTTTTGAATTGAATTTAACCATAGTTACATGGATTTTGGTGCAAAAAGTGAATTGAAAATTCATAAATATTATTTTATTGTTTTAGTTATTATTTTATTATTTCCTTAGGAGGCCCATTTTAGACCTCAAAATTCCCCTAATGACCCCTTGAATGGAGTTTTTTATGTAAAGCACATACTCTAGAAAGGACACTCCAAATTTCGATGATTTATGGTCTTTATGTGTATTGGAAGAAACAAGATTAAAGGTGAAAAATTATATTGAACCCAATGAAAAGTCTCAAGCCTTCATTGCTAAATCAAAGAAAAAGAATGAAAGGTTTGGAAGCTTTGAACCTCATCAAAGGCACAATAGGAACAACGACAATAATTCACGTGGAAGACAAGATATGTCCAAAGTACAATTCTTTGGATGCAATGAATAGGGTCACTTTAAAGGGGATTGTCCTAAAGATCCTCGAAATAGGAAGAAAAATAAAAGGAAAGAAACAAGTGAAGCCCATATCATTAAATAAAATGAAGAACCAAAAAAGAAGTCGAAAATTGAAGATCCTAAAGGTATTTACTATTGAAGATCTACTCTCTACCAGGTTTATTAATAGTTTTTTTTTTTTTTCTTTATAAAATGGCAGTTAAAGTAGCTTGTACAACTATGTTTGTATAATATTTATGGAATCAAGAAGCATAGATATAATTGGGAAATTTAGATTCTATATAGTCAATTTCATCTCATTGGAAGCAGTCATCTAAGAAAAGCAACGATAGAAGGATTTGGATCATTTAACTACTCTACAATACATGCTCTTTAAAAGTATATGTATCATAGAAGTGGTCATTTAGCAAGAAGGGGTCATCAGGATCCATTGTTAAAATAAGACTCTTCATCACATGAATGAACTAATGGGACATGGAAAAATCATATTTCACGTAGAATAAAGAAAGCATCATAGAAGTTTATAGAAAGTCGTGTTGCGACACGAAATCATGATTAAAGCACCTCTCATATTTAAAATAAGGGAGTCTCATCATATTCAAGGAAAGAATAAGTTTATTCAAAGAAGACATCAATATTTGTATATAAAAGAGGTATGCATATCTTCAAGAAAGGAAACTCTTCATTAGATAGTAGAGTCACATCTTCATAAAGGTTTTTGAAGGAAGAACCAGATGCAAAAATTACTTGGAAGTATGAGCATGAACTTTTCATATGGTTATTCGACACATAGAATCATGATATGGATAAATGTTTGATATGGTTCCTTGAAGAACATAAGATATGAATGAAAATTCTAGAAAGAGTTGTGAAGACAGTGATATGATACAAAAGCTTAATTTAAAAACACATTTGATAGATAAGTAACATGAAGTAGAACCCTAGTAATATATTAATTCAATGCATGCACAAGTATGTTAACATCACAGGGGGATAGAAACATAATTTAACATCTTGAAAAGAAGGCCATCATGATTTTGTAACTTTATATCGTTGAATTTATTTGAATATGTGACTAGACTACCTATTAAAGAAGGATGTCTTAGAGAAACATATGGAAGAAATATGTACACTTCAAAGGAAGAAAAAGTAGCAACACGAATCAAGTGGTTGGTCATTATGGTTTTGATAATGATCTAGAAGAAGCTCACTTTCCATGATAGATAGAAAAAACTACAATAAAAGTATACATTAATTGGTTCGAAAATATATTTTTGATGACAAATATACTAAAATTAATCATTGATGGAAAGTGATAAGTAAGGTTTATAGTGAGGACCTTGTCACGAAGATAGAATTTGGCTCTACATCATCTAGGAAGGTCGAAGCTCAATAACAATGTGAAGATGCAAAAATAAGGATCCCTACAATCACTACTTGAAGATATCCACAACAGAACATGCAGTTTATAAATAAAACAAAAAAATCTTATGAAGTCTTCCCTGTTAAGAGGGAGAAAAAAATACCTCCCTAATTAACAGGGGGGTGATGAGGGGCACCATATTCTTCATGTGTCAATCACTAGACTAGGACTAATAGTCATAAGTTTTAGTGAAGGCACTGGTAAGGAGAATGGAGAATTGGATAAGCATATATAACTGACACACTTTGAGGATTATATAGAGTGTCCAAGATAAGAGTGGTCGAAGAGGAATGATATTCTTTGAGGAGTGAAAATCCATGGTAAGAATAGTCCGTAGGGCATACCTGGTTAACATTTGGATGGTGTATGTGCCTTGTGAGGTAATGATGATGGTGTTATAGTATTTTCCTCCCCAGCATTTTTCTCTAATATAATGGAGAGATAGAGCTTTTCAGTCAAGGCCTTGTTATGTTGACAATGTTGGTCATGATTTTGAAGATGGCTTATCAATCTGACTCTTCTTATGAGAATATTTCAATTTAAGAGATTCCTTGTACCTTGTTATGTATTTATGAATACCTCCCTAGTTAAGAGGGAGTGTTGAATAATGTAAGTAGGTTTTGTCTTCATAATTTTCATTGTACTTATGTAATTATATATTTTTTGAAAAAAGCAAAAACAAATAAAAGGAAAATTATTTATTATTATTTTTCAAGCATGCGTTTTATGCTCAAAGTCAAACTATTATTTAGGTCAAGCATGTTCTTCATGCTTCTAGGGTTTCTCAAGTCAAAACAAATAGTGTAATGAGTCAAATCATTGTACTTGAGTCAAATTCCTATTTGGACTACTTGAAAAATATGTAAAAGAATTTTTATTTGAGTCAAAATAATCAAATTTTCCTCCATTGTTATGAAACCAGCTCACAAAATAGAAGAAAAGATAGATCGACAACTTAGAAATCAGCCTTTTCGAGGGGGAAACCTCATTTACATTACATACATGAACAATTATTAGATGATTCAAATGACAAAACCTCCTTTCTGTATATAAGATTCCAAGGGGTCACAATATAATCTTAGACGACAAAACAATAACAATGTAAGGGCACAACAATAAAAATAGTGGGCTTCTATGGGGCACAATAATAACAATATGGGGACTACATGGGCACAACAATAACAATAAGGGGGCTACATTAACAATAACAATAAGGGGATACACTAGTATTATAGGGACCTAGCATGCCCCTCTCCTTAAAAAAAGTGTTGTCCTCAATGCTTGAGTAGTTCTTGATGCTTATGTATAAAATTCTCATCCTTCCATTTCAAGTATTCAGCGGGTAAGTTCTTCCACTTGATGAGATACTCTGAAATTGATCGATTCCATAGCTGTCGAGTTCTTGTTTCCATGACTGCTTTAGGTTCCAATATGATTTTTCCTTCTTTGTCAAGTTCTAGTAATATTGTTTGAACTTGGAGCTTGTCACCTATAACCTTCTTTAGGCATAAAACATGGAAAACTATGTCCACTAGGGAAGATCCAATAAGCTTCAATTTGTATGCCATAGTACCATTATTTTACAACACTTTGTAAGGACCATAATACTTTGGTGATAATTTATTATCCTTCTTAGCTTGTTTGAGGGAAATTTGTTTGTATGGTTGTAGCCGTAAAAATACCCAGTCGCCTACATCAAAACTTCTTTCACTGCGATGTTGATCTGCCTGTTGTTTCATTCGATTCTGCGCCATGGTGAGATTATCCTTTAAGATTGGGAGAACTTGTTGTTGATGCTCGATGTGATATTCCACTTCTTGAACCTTAGAATTTTCTCTTAAAGATGATGTGATGGAGGGTGGATGATATCCATAAACTTACATAAATGGGATCATTTTTGTTGTAGTATGGAAGGAAGTTTTATACCACCATTCAGCCAGAGGTAACCACTTGACCATTGCATTTGTTTATCAGATACAAAGCAAGGAATATATCCTTCCAAACATGTGTTTATTATCTCAGTTTTCCCATCAAATTGAGGATGATATGATGAGCTATGAGCTAATTGAGTACCTAAACAAGAAAATAATTCCATCGAAAAAATTCTTGTAAAAATGGGATCTATGTCGCTTAAAATAATCTTTTGGTTTCCATGTAGCTTTTGAATTGTTTCCATAAATGCAATAGAAACTTTATTGGATTTAAATGGATGAGATAATGCACAAAAGTGTGCATACTTGGTAAGTCTATCAACTACCACCATGATGGCAGTATTTCCTTCGGACTTGGGTAAACTTGTGATAAAATTCATTGAAACCTCCTCCCAACGTTGACTTGCAATGGATAAAGGTTGTAACAGAACTGGGGTCTTAATTGTCTCAACTTTATTTTGTTGGCAAACCAAATATTCTGCCACAAAATTTTGAATATCAGATTTAAGGCCATCCCAAAAAAATTCCTTCTTGACCCTATGGTAAGTTTTTAAAAATCCTGAGTGCCCTCCTAAGGGAGAGGTGTGCAATTCCAAAAGAATTTTTTCTTTGAGTTGGGAATTTTTACAAATATATAAGTGATATTTGTACCATAATGAATCATTATTCCAGTTAAAAGTTTCATATTTATTGGAATCTTGCTGCAAATTTTGAATGAGTGTCCACACCTCTTCATCATTCTTCCATTCATCCCTTGCTTTGGTTCTCCGCTCAAGTTGGATAATATAAATGACACAAAGCAATGCCTCCACATCCTCATCCTTTCTTGAGATTGCATCTGCAACAGACTTTTTCTTCCCTTTTCTGTAGATGATTTTAAAGTCATAACCCAACATCTTTGTGATTCATTTTTGCTGCTCTTCTGAAGATAATATTTGTTCCAAAAATTATTTAAGACTATCATGGTCTATTCTTACCTTGAAGTTTCTTCCAATTATGTATGTTCGCCATTGCTTTAGTGTGTGTAGTATTTCCAACATTTCCTTCTCATAAATAGGTTTCAGTAAATACTTTCCTTTCATTGGATGACTTTCAAAATCAATGGGTCTTCCTTCTTGCATTAAAACTATGTCAATTCCATTTCCCAAGGCATCACATTCCACAATAAAGGTTTTTGTGAAGTTTGGCATAGCTAAGACCGGTGATTGGCATATTGCATATTTAAGATATTCAAAGGCCTTAGTTGCTTTTGGACTCCAAGAAAATGCATCTTTATTCAATAATGACGTTAAAGGTGCTAATCTTCTCCCATAATTCTTAACAAACTTGCAATAATACCCTGTGAGCCCCAGAAATCCTCAAAGATGATTTATGGTTGTAGGCATTTTTCATTCCTTAATGTATTTAATTTTGTTAGGGTATACATCATGAGGTACAATATGACCCAAATATTCCACCTCTTGTACTCCAAAGAAACATTTGGAGTTTTTTTCATATAATTGTTTCTCCTCCGATAGTTTGAGCACCAGGTCAACATGTTGAACATGATCCTTCCAAGACTTGTTGTAGATTAGTATATCATCAAAAAATACTAACACAAATTTTTTGAGGAAGGGTTTGAAAATGGAATTCATAAAACCTTGAAATGTGGAAGGTGCATTAGTAAGGCCAAAAGGCATGACCAAAAATTCATAATGACCCTCATGACTTTTGAATGTTTTTTTTTCAGAATGTCTTCAGTCTTCATTTTAATTTGATGATATCCAGAACGAATATCCATCTTGGTTAAGTAAATTTCTCCATGTAATTCATCCAATAATTCATCAATGATGGGGATGGGAAATTCATCTTTAATAGTTAGCTTTTTGAGCTCCCTATAATCCGAACACATACAACATGATTCATCCTTCTTGTGCACCAATAGTACTGGAGCAAAGAAATAACTTTGATTTGGTTTAATTATACCAGCCTCTAGAATTTTTGCAACCATACTTTCAATATCACTCTTTTGAGTATAAGGATATTTATAAAGCCTGATTTTTGGAGGAACACTTCCTGGAATCAAATTAATAGCATGATCATGATCATGAATAGGTGGGAGTCCTTTGGGAGTCTCAAATAACTTGGAACGATTGTCCAATACTTTTTGGAGATCTGGAGAAATAGATGATTCTCATGTGTGAAACTGTAGTGAGCATAATTGTACAATTACACTTCTTTGTTCTTTCTTCAGAATATTTTTCATGAAATTAGAGATGATTATCTTTCCTGGCTTACCTGCGATACCTCTTAATTCAACTTTTGTTCCTTCTGCAAAAAAAAAAATTAAATAAATCAAAAAAAGTTCTTGAAAATTAAAGGCTACCATCTCCAAAGATTGTAACCATTGTACTCCTAGTACAACATCAGCACCACCCATTGGGATGGAGATCATTGGACTATTCAATACATATTCTCCCATCGATATTTTGATATTATGGCACTTTTTAGAGAAATTTATAGTTCCTCCATTTGCAACCGACACTTGACACTCTAGTGTTGGGTATAGGAAGCAATTAAATTCCTTGGCTACCTTACAATGAATAAAATTTTGGGTACTATCCGAATCAATCAACATTATTACATTTTTCTTCTTGATATGTCCTTCTATCTTGAGAGTTTGAGGAGTGGTAATTCCTGCCAATGAATTACAAGATATGGTCGGATTTAGTTATTCTTCATCTAGGGTTGGTTCCTGGTGTATATCCTCTTCTTTTGAAGTTTCGTGTTCCTTTTCTTCCTCCTCTTCACAATCTATGTAAAATAATTTCTTCTCAACACACTTATGACCTTTAATGTATTTTCTATAACAACTGTAGCAAAGCCCTTTTTCTCTTTTTTCTTCCAATTGTTGTGGTTTCAACCTTGTAGGTTGTGGAAGTCTAGGAGTAGAAAAACTTCCATTTTTATAGTTGTGAGTGGTAGGCTTCCTTGTTGCCATTATTTTACTTTCAATTTTTCTTGCCAGCCTGAATGCCTTCTCCAATTAATCAAGTTCCCAAAGGCAAACCTCATGTTGTATATTATCATTTAAATTCCCTATGAATACCTCAATCCTATGTTCCTATAGAATATCAGTTGCCCTTATATTCATTTTTCAGAAGTCCTCAATGTGCTCCAACATTGAACCCTTTTGTTTCAGATTTATCAATTGGCTAAAGAAGGTGTTGCTCTTTGTATCCTCATAATGTGCTATCATTTCCTCCATAAAAATTGACCAAGTGACATTTTTTTTATGAGAGCAAATACATTGATAACATACAAATGTATTTTTTTCTAAATATAAAGTTGCAAGGTTTTCCTTCTGTGTTTTTTGCACATTATGGAGATCAAAATATTGCTCCATATGTAGTATCTATTCTATCGAATCATTGCCATCAAACTTCCACATATCGATCTTTGGATTATGGTGGGTCTTAAATCCAACATTAGAGTATATGAAACCATGATTTACATCTGGTTTTTTCTCGTCATGAGTTTCATCTACTATTGTTTCGCCATTATGAATAATTTCTTGTAGCAGCTTTGTCAAACCTTCCTTCAAATTTTCCATGTCTAATTTTAGACCATTATTCATTTCTTCCATGTTGTCTTTCATTTTTTCTTATATACCATTGATATTAGCTTCCACACACTTCTTCGATCCATCCATGTCTTTCTTCAAACTATCCATCTGAGCTTCCATTTCATTTTTGTTACTCTTTGCGAGAGAGAAATTTGTTGCACTTGGTCTCGTAATTTTATCATGTTGAACTTCTTCCTCTTCATGAGTCATAGTAGAGACTTATAAGGGCTTAATGTGTGTGGAATTATTTTTTTGGGGAATTTTATAACCCAATACTAATGTCTATGCTTCAATATTCCCTTGGAATCACTTCAAGCTGATTTTTCAAACAAGACTTATGTAATTAAAAAAAAATATACAGACCTTTTTCTTGCTTTTGAGGAGCTTGATATCGAAACTGATGTATCTATATAATTTCAAATCCCCAAGATTTGATATTTGGTCCTATAGTAGCCCTATGAGTCTTCATTCCAATGCCACAGGTCATACCTAATTTTGATTCTTCAAGATAAAGTTATTCCCTATCTCCCACAATGACCTAATTATGGACTAGTTCAGCAAAGCAAACTTGTAAAGTGTGCCACGTGTATCGTTTTGACTTTTATCTCTAAAATCGATACACAAGAAACTAAATTCGTGTACTTGCAGCCACCTTTTACATTATTCCAATCCGATGTCTGAAACGAAAGTTATGATGATTTTCCATCAGTCACTTTTTTGAGATGAAATTTTGGAGCCTGCAAAAACCCTAACTTCCTCAAATCATACTCTGAAAATATAGAAAACCAAGATCTGAAATGTTTACATGAAGTTCCTCTCGAATTTTTCTCAAATGGGTTTTTTTCAGCTTCTGAACCTTCGTATAAAAAAAATTATAGCAAAAATTCCAAGATGAGTTGTTTGTAGCAATGAACCCTAGAATCCAAAGCTCTGATACCAAATGTTATGAAACCAACTCACAAAATAGAAGAAAATATACATCAACAACTTAGAAATCAGCCTCTTCAAGGGGGAAACCTCCTTTTAATTACATAAATGAACAATTCTTGGATGATTCAAATGACAAAACCTCCTTTCTATATATTGGATTCCAAGGGATCACAATATAATCCTAGCTGACATAACAATAACAATGTAAGGGCACACCAATAACAATATTGGGATTGTAAGGGGCACAATAATAAAAATATGTGGACAACATGGGCACAACAATAACAATAAGGGGATACACTAATATTATAGGGACCTAGCATCCACAAGGCCAAGTCAGCCGAGAGAGACACATATTCGATCTCCTGGAAGGGTAGAAATATAGTGTAATTCAACCTCATTTGGAGCATCAACACACACTTATATTTTTGTGCCAAGGAGAGAAAGAAAAGGAGAAAAAAAATCAAGATAAAGAGAAGAAATCCAAGAAGAGAGAATGAGAGTCAAAGGAGATCATTTTTTGTCACACGTGTCAATTTTTCCCTAGTTTTTTTGTCACACGTGTGAATTTTTTCGTAGGAATAATTGCCGATCTGGAAATCATAGTTTGATCAGATTTGTTGATTGTTGACCAGCATTGGCTTTGTTGAATTTGACTTGGTTAAGGAAGGTTGAAAAGAGGGTTGGCTTGAGGCTTGTGGAAGGAATTTTTCTTGGTGTTTGGGTATTGGAATTATCACTTTGATCTATTCTATAAGAAGAGAATATTTTATGGGTTTTCCCCTTGGAGGGTTTTTCCCTGGTTTGGAGCCTATATTTTGTGTTCATTGTCTTTTGGTGATATTCATAATTTATATTTTATAGTAATTATTTGATGATCAAAACATAATAAAAGTAATAAGAAGAAAACACCTAATCACAAGAAATTATAAATTAAAAGAGAAATCAACCTTAATTTTTACCCTAATGTTTTCTCAGCACTTGTAGTGGAAGGTATAGGAAAATATAGCTATGAAACCAGCTCTAGAAATAGAAGGAAAAAGAAATCAACGCATTAGAAATAATCCATTTCGAGGGGGAAACCTCCTTTAAAATACATAAATGAATAATTATCGGATGATACAAATGAAAAAACCTCCTTCTATATAAAGGATTCCATGGGGTCACAATATAATCCTAGCTAACCTAGCAATAATAATGTAAGGGCACAATAATAACAATATTGAGGTTACAGTGGTACAACAATAACAATAAGGGGGTTACACTAACAACAATAAGGGACTATACTAGTAATATAGGGACCTAACATGCCCCTCTCCTTCAAAAAAAATGTTGTCCTCAACGCTTGAGTAGCTTTGGATGCTTTTGTATAAAATTCGCTTCCTCCCATGTAGAATATTCAGTGGGTAAGTTCTTCCATTTGATGAGATACTCTGAAATTGATCGATTTCATAACTGTCGAGTTCTTGTTTCCGTGACTGCTTCAGGTTCCAATATGATTTTTCCTTCCTCATAAAATTCTAGAAATATTGTTTGAACTAGAATTTTTTCCCCTATAACCTTCTTTAAGCATGAAACATGGAAAACTGGATGGACTCGCGAAGAAGCAGGAAGCTCCAATTTGTTTGCCATAGTACCAATATTTTGCAACACTTTGTAAGGACCATAGTACTTTGGCGATAATTTATTATCCTTCTTAGCTTGCTTGAGGGACATTTGTTTGTATGGTTGTAGCCATAAAAATACCTAGTCTCCTACATCAAAACTTCTCTCACTGCAATGTTGATATGCCTGTTGTTTCATTCGATTTTGTGCCAAATTTAGTTTTTCCTTTAAGAGTTGGAGAACTTCTTGTTGATGCTTGATGTGATATTCCACTGCTTGAACCTTAGAATTTTATCTTACAGAAGATATGATGGACGGTGGATGATATCCATAAAGTGCCATAAATGGGGTCATTTTTGCTGCAGTATGGAAGGAAGTGTTATACCACCATTCAGCGAGAGGTAACCACTTGAACCATTGTGTTTTCTTATCAGATACAAAAGAACAAAGATATCCTTCCAATCATTTATTCACTATCTCAATTTGACCATCGGATTGAGGATGTAAGATGAGCTATGAGCTATTTGAGTACCGTAACTAGAAAATAATTTCGTCCAAAAATTTCCAGTAAAAATGGGATCTCTGTCACTTACAATAATCTTTGGGTTTCCATGTAGCTTTTGAATTGTTTCCATAAATGCAGTAGCAACTATACTTTCTTTAAATGGATGAGATAATGCATACCACCATGATGACACTCTTTCCATCGGATTTAGGTAAACCTGTGATAAAATCCATTGAAATCTCCTCCCAATGTTGAATTGGAATGGATAAAGGTTGCAGAAGACTCGTGGTCTTAGCAGTCTCAACTTTATTTTGCTGGAAAACCAAACATTCCTCCAAAAAATTTTGAATATCATATTTAAGCCCATCCCAAAAAATTATATCTTCACCCTGTGGTAAGTTTTTAAAAGTCATGAGTGTCTTCCTAAAGGAGAAGTGTACAATTCCAAAAGAATCTTTTGTTTTAGTTGGGAATTCTTGCATTTTTCCAACTAAATGTATCAGATGTACTAGGATCTTGCTGCAACTTTTGAATGAGTGTCCACACATCTTCCTCGTTCTCCCATTCATCCCTTGCTTCGATTATCCCATCTGGTTGGATAATATAAATGGCACAATACAATGCTTCCACCACTTCATCCTTTCTTGAGAGTGCATCTGCAACAACATTTAGCTTCCCTTTTTTGTAGATGATTTGAAAGTCATAACCCAAAATCTTTGTGAACCATTTTTGTTGCTCTTCTGAATATAGTCTTTGTTCCAAAAAGTGTTTAAGACTATCATGATCATTTTTTACCTTGAAGTGTCTTCCCATTAGGTAGGTCATCATTTCTTTAGTGCATGTAGTATTGCCAACATTTCCTTCTCATAAATAGCTTTCTGTAAATACTTTCCTTTGATTGGACGACTTTCAAAATTAATGGGTCTTCCTTCTTGTATTAAAAAAGCACCAATTCCATTTCCCGAGGCATCACATTCCACAATAAAGGTTTTTGTGAAGTCTGGCATAGCTAAGACTGGTGTTAGGCACATTTCCTCTTTAAGATGTTCAAAGGCCTTAGTTGCTTCAGGAGTCCATGAAAATGCATATTTATTTAATAATGTTGTTAGAGGTGCTGTTATTCTCCCATAATTCTTAACAAACTTGGATAATACCCTGTTAACCCAAGAAATTCTCGCAATTGATTTGTGGTTGTGGGGACTTTCCATTCCTTAATGGATTTAATTTTGTTAGGGTCTACATTAACACCCTCATGAGATACAATATGACCCAAATTTTCCACCTCTTGTACTCCAAAGAAACATTTGGAGGATTTTTCATATAATTGTTTCTCCTCCAATAGTTTGAGCACCCTGTCAACATGTTGAACATGATCCTTCCAAGAACTGTTGTAGATTAGTATGTCATCAAAAAATACTAGCACAATTTTTCTAAGGAAGGGTTTGAAAATGGAATTCATCAACCCTTGAAATGTAGAAGGTGCATTGGTAAGGCCAAAAGGCATGACCAAAAATTCATAATGACCCTCATGAGTTAGAAATGTTGTTTTTGGAATATCTTCAGTCTTCATTCTAATTTGATGATATCCTGAACGAAGATCCAACTTGGTAAAATAAATTGCTCCATGTAATTCATCCAATAATTCATCAATCACGGGAATGGGAAATTTTTCTTTAATGGTGAGCTTATTGAGCTCCCTATAATCCGGACACATTCGCCATGATCCATCCTTCTTGTGTACCAATACTACAGGAGCAGAGAAAGAAGTTTGACTAGGTTGAATTATACCCGCCTCTAACATTTCTGCAATCATACGTTCAATTTCGCTCTTTTGGACGTAAGGATATCTATAAGGCCTGATGTTTGGAGGAACACTTCCTGGAATCAAATGAATAACATGATCATGATCATGAATAGGTGGGAGTCCTTTGGGAGTTTCAAACACCTTGGAATGATTGTCCAAGACTTGTTGGAGATCTGCAGAAATAGATGATTTTGATGTCGGAACTTCTAGTGAACATAATTGTGCAATTACGCCTCGTTGTTCTTTCTTTAGAATATTTGTCATGACATTAGAGCTTATTATCCTTCCTGGCTTCCCTTCAATACCCCGTAATTCGACTTCCTTTCCTTCTGAAAAAAATTTCAAGAAAATTTCTTGAAAATTAAAAGCTACCGCCCCCAAAGATTGTAACCATTGTACTCCTAGTACAACATCAACACCTCCCATAGGAATGGAAAGCATTGGACTAGTCAATACATATTCCCCCATGGTTAGCTTGATATTATGGAATTTTCCAAAGCAATTTATAGTTCCTCCATTTGCAACCATCACTTGACATTCTGGTGTTGGGTATAGGAAACAATTCAATTCCTTGGCTACCTTACAATGAATAAAATTATGGGTACTACCCGAATCAATCAACACTATTACCTTTTTCTTCTTGATATGTCCTTCTATATTGAGAGTTTGAGGAGTAATCAACACTATTACCTTTTTCTTCTACAAATGCATTACATGATATGGTCAAACTCATTTCTTCTTCTTCTAGGGTTAGTTCCTGGTGTATATCCTCTTCTTTTGAAGTTTCTTGTTCATTTTCTTCCTCCTCTTCAAAATCTATGTAAAATAATTTCTTCTCAGCACACTTATGACCTTTAGTGTATTTTCTATCACAACTGTAGTAACGCCCTTTTGCTCTTTTTTCTTCCAATTGTTGTGGTGTCAACCTTGTAGGTTGTGGAAGTCTAGGAGTAGCAACACTTCTATCTTTATAGATGTGAGTGGTAGGGTTCCTTGTCGCCATAATTTTACATTCAATTTTTCTTGCCAACCTGGATGCCTTCTCTAATGAATCAGGTTCCCAAACACAAACTTCATGTTGGATGTTATCCTTTAAATTCCCTATGAAGACATCAATCATGTGTTCCTTTGAATATCAATTACCCTTATATTCAATTTTTGGAAGTCCTCAATGTGCTCCACCATTGAACCCTTTTGTTTGAGATTTATAAATTGGCTAAAGAAGGTGTTGCTCTTTGTATCCTCATAATGTGCTATCATTTCCTCCATAAAAATTGACCAAGTGAAAAAAAATTTACGGGAGCAACGCTACCGATACCATATAAATGTATTTTGTTCTAAATGTAAAGTTTCAATGCGTACCTTTTGTGTGTTTTTCATATTATTAGGATCAAAATATTGCTCCATATGTAGTGTCCATGTTACAGGATCCTTGCCATCAAACTTCCTCATATCCATCTTTGGAATATGGTGGTTCTTCAATCCAACATTAGAGTTTATGAAATCACAATTAACATTTATTTTTTTCTCATCATGAGTTTCCTCTACTATCTTTCTGCCATTAGGAATCATTTATTTTATTAACTTTGTCATAAAACCTTGCATGTCTGCTTTTAGATCATTCTTCATGTCTTCCATGTTGTCTTTCATTTTTTCATTAATCTTAGCTTCCATGTCATCCATCTTAGCTTCCATGCCAGCTTCCATGCCATCCATCTTAGCTTCCATGCCATTCTTCAAACCATCCATCTTAGTTTCCACACCTTTCTTCAAACCATCCATATTATCTTCCATGCCTTTCTTCAAAACTTCCATTTCATTTTTTGTTTCCCTTTGCGAGAAAGAAATTTGGTACACTCGCTCTTGTAATTTTGATATGTCATGTTGCGCTTATTCCTCTTCATGAGTCATATTAGAGCCTTATGAAGGATTAATGGGTGTTGAATTCTCTTTAGGTGGCATGTTAGAACCCAATATTGATATCTATGCTTCAATATGCCATTGGAATCACTTAAACTGATTTTTCACATAAGACTTATGCAATTCGAAAGAAAAAAATAAACACTTTTTTTTTTCTTTTGAGGAGCTCGATATTGAAACTGAATTATCTTTGTGATTTTGGATTTTCAATATCTGAAATTAGGCCCTATAGTAGCCCTCTAAATCTTCTTTAGAATTACACAGGTATGACCTGATTTGTATTCTTCAAGGAAAAGTTATGTCAAATCTCCCACAATGACCTAATTATGGACTGGTTCAATAGAGCGAAATTGTACTATGTGCCACGTATCATTGTTTCCTCCTTCGGCTCTGAAATTGGTACACATGAAACCAAAGTATTTTTACTTGCGGCCTCTTTTTAAAGAATTCCAATCCAATGCTCAGAGAGAGAGTTATGACGATTTTCCCATGGTCACCTCTTTGAGATGAAATTTGGGAGCCTGAAAAAATCCTAAATTCCATAGATCATATCTCCGAAAATATTGTGAACCAAGATCAGAAATATTTTCAGGAAGTTCCTGACGATTTCGGCTTCACTTTATAAAAATTTCAGCTTTTGAACCTTCGTAGAAAAAACGTTAACGCGTAAATTCCATGATGACCTGTTTTAGGTGAAATTCGAGAGCCTGAAAAAACCCTAACTTCTACAGATCATATCTCCGAAAATATTGCGAACCAAGATCTGAAATTTTTAAATGACGTTCCTCAGGATTTTGGTTTCACTCTGTAAACATTTTAGCTTTTGAACCTTCGTAGAAAAAACGTTATAAAGAAAATTGCACGATGATCTGTTTTGAGCAACGAAACCCTAGAATCCAAAGCTCTTATACCAAATGTTATGAAACCAGCTCCAAAAATAGAAGAAAAGAGAGATCAACACCTTAGAAATAAGCCACTTCAAGGGGGAAACCTCCTTTACATTACATAAATGAACAATTCTTGGATGATACAAATGACAAAACCTCCTTCTATATATAGGAGTCCATGGGGTCAAAATATAATCCTAGCCGGCCTAACAATAATAAGGTAAGGGAACAATAATAACAATATTGTGGTTACAGGGGTACAAAAATAACAATAAGGGGGTTACACTAACAACAATAAGGGTCTATTCTAGTAATATAGAGACCTAACAAATATAGAAGAGTAAATGAAGGTAGTACCAAGCGAATGAGTGAGCTTTCCAAGCCACATTCTCACACTAGAACAACATTCAATTAGCACAAAGAGGTAGTAACTTGGTCTCTGATGTCGACCTCGGGAGAGAAAATTTACCATTGTATTTGGTATAGGGCCTAGTCATGGTGCAATGTCTTTGGGATGGGAGTCCTCAAAAACTCTATAACATGGTGTTTCTTATTAAGCATCTTATAGTGCACGAAGGTCGTTCCTCTCTTAACTATTGTTGATTCTTAAGGCGAATCATTGTGTATACTAGAGTCTCTCCCATGAGGACAAAAATGAAAATTTGATTATGCTAGTATATTTCCCTTTTCATCCCCATGGTTTAGGATCACTCTAGGATTTTTCGAAAATTCCAAGCTAATCGCACATTTTCGAGGAGGAAATTATTATCTCAACAAAGTTTCTAAATTTAACGTTCATTTTTTCCTTCCTTAGTAAGTTTCCTCCATGTGGTTGCAGTTTAAGGTGAAACGGGTTTTAATTTGATATCCTCTCCTTTCTGGATAATTCTAATGATTTTCTTGTTGCATTAGGGTGAAAATGCGAAGATGGGTAACACTTTTGTGACAATTCAGGGCAAAAAAAAAATTTCCTCCATAGTTCGGCCAAACTCTTGTCATAGTTCGGCCGAACAATTCAGGAGTTCGGCCAAACTATTGAATTTAGTTCGGCTGAACTTTGTTTTCCGTTTACAGTGACGGCGTACTGACGGAAATGGTGAACATATTTTTCGCCTGAGTTTGGAAAACCGGCAATAAAAGTTCGGTCGAACTATTATTTTTATAAATATATCACCCATAACCATTTACAGGTTTCTGTTCACATTCGTGCGCTCTTCTCTGTCGGTCATTGTGTCGCACGCTCTTATCTGTCGCTCTCTCGTGCGCTTTTATTTGTTCGTCGCATTCCTGCTTAGGTTCGTCACATTCCCACGCACGCTCTTATCTGTCATAGTCCAGCTCAAGGAGGTAAGATTTTTAATTTCTGTAAGTTTTTTTGTATTTTTTTGTTTTTTATTTTGTTTTAATTTTATAGTTTGGTTTTAATTTTTGTTTGATTTTTTAACTTTTGTTGATTTTTTTGTTGCAGAGGTCTTCGGCGACATCTTCAACATCCTCTGCAGTGAGTTCAACGTCCTCTGCAGCGAGTTCAGTGTCTTCATCGTCTTCAGCGTCCAGGTACATTTCAGCGTCTTCAGCGTCTCTGTTTTTTTGGTTGTCTCTGTTTTTTTGGCCGTCTCTGTTTTTTTGGCCCTGTCTCTATTTTTTTGGCTGCGACTTCAGGTTACATTCCTATCAAATAGGTTATGGGAGTTTCACCATGTAGTTGCACAGCAAAACATTAGAGGCCGGTGACTGCTGAGGCACGGTGCTCTTCTTTTTTTATAGATCAGTGACATTGTCAGCATAAATGTGGGGATATTTTTTAGAATATATGATAGGAGAGTTTCTTCATGTTGTTCCACAACACAACAGTAGAGGCCTGTGTCATTGGCAGCTCATATTTGTTATATAACATCAACATTGCATCATAAATGCGGGAGAATCGGCGAAATATAGAACCAGAGTGTTTCATTATTTAGTTGCAGAGAAAACGAGTTTAGAAGCAAAGAAAACAAGAGTTTAGAAATTAAAATCATTTTGATTCATTGAAGATTAGATCGTTGAACAAGTAATGTTTAAGCATGCAAGCATGTCGTTCTCTGAAAAGTAAAATAATTGTTTTTCATTAGAGATTAGAGGAGATCCTTAGATACTTTTACAAGAAACAGTTAAGTCTCCAAAAAAACAGTAAAACAGTTGTCATTGCTTGGCTGACTGTTCGGCTATCCTTAGATCATTTTACAAGAAACAGATAAATCTCCAAGAAAACAGTAAAACAGTTGTCATTGCGTAGCTGAAAATAAGTGTTTTTCATTAGAGATTAGAGGAGATCCTTATATCCTTTTACAAGAAATAGTTAAGTCTCCAAGAAAACAGTAAAACAGTTGTCATTGTGTGGCTGACTGTTTGGCTGTCCTTAGATCCTTTTACAAGAAACAGTTAAGTGTCCAAGAAAACAGTAAAACAGTTGTCATTGCATGGCTGACTGTTCGGTTGTCCTTTTATTTATGAATGTATGAATGAATGAAATTTTAACTTCATGAGACTAAAATTAGCTTATAGAACTAAGAGTTTCATATCCATGGTCTCAAACAATGAGAGAGAAAAAACCTTTTATATTCAACATGTAAAACACAAATTAGCCATAAAAGTTTCCCATTGAAACCATAAGTGATTTGATACAAAACATAGGTTTTAACCTAAGAGTAAATGCCCCTACATATATAATTTTTTCATTTTCATATTCATGGTCTCAAACAATGAGAGAAAAAACATTTTATATTCAATGTACATGTAAAACACAAATTAGCCATATCTCTAGAATAGATCTAAATAGAAGTTTTTCATTTTCATATCCATGGTCTCAAACAATGAGAGAGAAAAAAACATTTTATATTCAACATGTAAAACACAAATTAGCCATAAAAGTTTCCCATTGAAACCATAAGTGATTTGATACAAAACATAGGTTTTAAACTAAGAGTAAATTCCCCTACATATAGAAGTTTTTCATTTTCATATCAATGGTCTCAAACAATGAGAGAAAAAACATTTTATATTCAATATATGTAAAACAAAAATTAGCCATATCTCTAGAATAGATCTAAATAGAAGTTTTTCATTTTCATATCCATGGTCTCAAACAATGAGAGAGAGAAAAACCTTTTATGTTCAACATGTAAAACACTTGAATTAGCCATAAAAGTTTCCCATTGAAACCATAAGTGATTTGATACAAAACATAGGTTTTAACCTAAGAGTAAATGCCCCTACAAGTCATTCAACATGTAAAACACTTGAATTAGCCATAAAAGTTTCCCATTGAAACCATAAGTGATTTGATACAAAACATAGGTTTTAACCTAAGAGTAAATGCCCCTGCAAGTCATTCAACATGTAAAACACTTGAATTAGCCATAAAAGTTTCCCATTGAAACCATAAGTGATTTGATACAAAAAATAGGTTTAACCTAAGAGTAAATGCCCCTACAAGTCATTCAACATGTAAAACACTTGAATTATCCATAAAAGTTTCCCATTGAAACCATAAGTGATTTGATACAAAACATGGTTTTAACCTAAGAGTAAATGCCCCTACAAGTCAATCAATCTCTTGAATAGTTTTAAATATAGAAGTTTTTCATTTTCATATCTCTTGAGAGAAAAAACCTTTTATATTCAATGTGCATATAACTTATTTAGAAACAAAAAGTAATTTAATACAAAACATAGGTTTTAACCAATTATATAGTTTTTCATTTTCATATCCATGGTCTCAAATAATGAGAGAGAAAAAACCTTTTATGTTCAACACGTAAAACACAAATTAGCCATAAAAGTTTCCCATTGAAACCACAAGTGATTTGATACAAAACATAGGTTTTAACGTAAGAGTAAATAACCCTACAAGTCAATCAATCTCTCGAATAGTTTTAAATATCTAGGAGTTTTTCATTTTCATATCCACGGTCTCAAACAATGAGAGAAAAAACCTTTTATATTCACATGTATGTAAAACACAAATTAGCCATATCTCTAGAATAGATCTAAATAGAAGTTTTTCATTTTCATATCCATGGTATCAAACAATGAGAGAGAAAAAAACCTTTTATATTCAACATGTAAAACACTTGAAATATCCATAAAAGTTTACCATTGAAACCATAAGTGATTTGATACAAAACATAGGTTTTAACATAAGAGTAAATGTCCCTACAAGTCAATCAATCTCTCGAATAGTTTTAAATATCTTGAAGTTTTTCATTTTCATATCCATGGTCTCAAACAATGAGAGAAAAAACCTTTTATATTCAATGTATGTAAAACACAAATTAGGCATATCTCTAGAATAGATATAAATAGAATTTTTTCATTTTCATATCCATGGTCTCAAAAAATGAGAGAGAGAAAAACCTTTTATATTCAACATGTAAAACACTTGAATTAGCCATAAAATTTTCCAATTGAAACCATAAGTGATTTGAGACAAAACATAGGTTTTAACCTAGAAGAGTAAATGCCCCTACAAGTCAATCAATCTCTCGAATAGTTTTAAATATCTAGAAGTTTTTCATTTTCATATCCATGGTCTCAAACAATGAGAGAAAAAACCTTTTATATTCAATGTATGTAAAACACAAATTAGCCATATCTCTAGAATAGATCTAAATAGAATTTTTTCATTTTCATATCCATGGTCTCAAACAATGAGAGAGAAAAAAATCTTTTATATTCAACAGTAAAACACAAATTAGCCATAAAAGTTTCCCATTGAAACCACAAGTGATTTGATACAAAACATAGGTTTTAACCTAGGAGTAAATTCCCCTACAAGTCATTCAATCTCTCAAATAGTTTTAAATATCTATAAGTTTTTCATTTTCATATCCATGGTCTGAAACAATGAGAGAAAAAACCTTTTATATTCAATGTACATGTAAAACACAAATTAGCCATATCTCTAGAATAGATCTAAATAGAAGTTTTTCATTTTCATATCCATGGTCTCAAACAATGAGAGAGAAAAAAACCTTTTATATTCAACATGTAAAACACTTGAATTAGCCATAAAAGTTTCTCATTGAAACCATAAGTGATTTGATACAAAACATAGGTTTTAACCTAAGAGTAAATGCCCCTACAAGTCATTCAACATGTAAAACACTTGAATTAGCCATAAAAGTTTCCCATTGAAACCATAAGTGATTTGATACAAAAAATAGGTTTCAACCTACGAGTAAATGCCCCTACAAGTCAATCAATCACTTGAATAGTTTTAAATATCTTGAAGTTTTTCATTTTCATATCTATGGTCTCAAACAATGAGATAAAAATCCTTTTATATTCAATGTATGTAAAACACAAATTAGGCATATCTCTAGAATAGATCTAAATAGAAGTTTTTCATTTTCATATCCATGGTCTCAAACAATGAGAGTAGAAAACCTTTTATATTCAAAATGTAAAACACTTGAATTAGCCATAAAAGTTTCCCATTGAAACCATAAGTGATTTGATACAAAACATAGGTTTAAATAACCTAGAAGAGTAAATGCCCCTACAAGTCAATCAATCTCTCAAATAGTTTTAAATATCTAGGAGTTTTTTATTTTCATATCCATGGTCTCAAATAATGAGAGAAAAAACCTTTTATATTCAATGTATGTAAAACACAAATTAGCCATATCTATAGAATAGATATAAATAGAAGATTTTAATTTTCATATCCATGGTATCAAACAATGAGAGAGAAAAAAACCTTTTATATTCAACATGTAAAACACAAATTAGCCATAAAAGCTTCCCATTGAAACCACAAGTGATTTGATACAAAACATAGGTTTTAACCTAAGAGTAAATGCCCCTACAAGTCAATCAATCTCTCGAATAGTTTTAAATATCTAGAAATTTTTCATTTTCGTATCCATGGTCTCAAACAATGAGAGAAAAAACCTTTTATATTCAATGTACATGTAAAACACAAATTAGCCATATCTCTAGAATATATCTAAATAGAAGTTTTTCATTTTCATATCCACGGTCTCAAACAATGAGAGAGAAAAAAACCTTTTATATTCAACATGTAAAACACAAATTAGCCATAAAATTTTCCCATTGAAACCACAAGTGATTTGATACAAAACATAAGTTTTAACCTAAGAGTAAATACCCCTACAAGTCAATCAATCTCTCGAATAGTTTTAAATATCTAGAATTTTTTCATTTTCATATCCATGGTCTCAAACAATGAGAGAAAAAACCTTTTATATATGTACAAACACAAATTAGGCATATCTCTAGAATAGATCTAAATAGAAGTTTTTCATTTTCATATCCATGGTCTCAAACAATGAGAGAGAAAAAAACCTTTTATATTCAACACGTAAAACACAAATTAGCCATAAAAGTTTCCCATTGAAATTTAAGTGATTTGATACAAAACATAGGTTTTAACCTAAGAGTAAATGCCGTTACAAGTCAATCAATCTCTCAAATAGTTTTTTAAATATCTAGAAGTTTTTCATTTTCATATTCATGGTATCAAACAATGAGAGAAAAAACCTTTTATATTCAATGTATGTAAAACACAATTAGCCATATCTCTAGAATATATCTAAATAGAAGTTTTTCATTTTCATATCCATGGTCTCAAACAATGAGAGAGAAAAAAACCTTTTATATTCAACATGTAAAACACTCAAGAGTAAATTAGCCATATCTCTAGAATAGATATAAATAGAAGTTTTTCATTTTCATATCCATGGTCTCAAACAATGAGAGAAAAAACCTTTTATATTCAATGTACATGTAAAACACAAATTAGGCATATCTCTAGAATATATCTAAATAGAAGTTTTTCATTTTCATATCCATGGTCTCAAACAATGAGAGAGAAAAAAACCTTTTATATTCAACATGTAAAACACTCAAGAATTAGCCATAAAAGTTTCCCATTGAAACCATAAGTGATTTGATACAAAACATAGGTTTAAATATAACCTAAGAGTAAATGCCCCTACGAGTCAATCAATCTCTTGATTAGTTTTAAATATCTAGAAGTTTTTCATTTTCATAGCCATGGACTCAAACAATGACAGAAAAAACATTTTAATTCAATGTACATGTAAAACACAAATTATCCATATCTCTAGAATAGATCTAGAAATAGAAGTTTTTCATTCTCATATCCATGGTCTCAAACAATGAGAGAGAAAAAAACCTTTTATATTCAACATGTAAAACACTTGAATTAGCCATAGAAGTTTCCCATTTAAACCATAAGTGATTTGATACAAAACATAGGTTTTAACATAGGTTTTAACCTAAGAGTCAATGTATGTAAAACACAAATTAGGCATAGCTCTAGAGAATAGATCTAAATAGAAGTTTTTCATTTTCATATCTATGGTCTCAAACAATGAGAGAGAAAAAAACCTTTTATATTATACGGGGTCAATGCCAATGCCAATGCAAGATTCATCTCTCATTTTCATAACCATAAGGGATTTGATACAAAACATAGGTTTTAACCTAAGAGTCATTGTATGTAAAACACAAATCAGCCATAGCTCTAGAGAATATATCTAAATAGAAGTTTTTCATTTTCATATCCATGGTCTCAAACAATGAGAGAGAAAAAAACCTTTTATATTCAACATGTAAAACACTTGAATTAGCCATAAAAGTTTCACATTGAAACCATAAGTGATTTGATACAAAACATAGGTTTTAACCTAAGAGTAAATGCACCTACAAGGCAATCAATCTCTCGAATAGTTTTAAATATCTAGAAGTTTTTCATTTTCATATCCATGGTCTCAAACAATGAGAGAGAGAAAACCTTTTATATTCAACATGTAAAAAAAAAACTAGCCATAAAAGTTTCCCATTGAAACCAAAAGTGATTTGATACAAAACATATAGGTTTTAAAACCTAATCTAGTAAATGCCCCTACATGAACAATCTTTAGAATAGATCTAATTAGAATTCTTTCATTTTCATATCCATGGTAGTTCTATAGGCAGAGTCTGTAAAGGGCCAGGTAGCCTCTGGATCTCATCTTTTATGAAAGGTGACATATCTAGTAAATGAACCTACAGTCAATCTCTGGAATAGATCTAAATGCCCCTACAGTCAACATGTATATAGTATTTAGAAACAAAAAGTAATTTGATACAAAACATAGTTTTTAACCAAGTATATAGTTTTTCATTTTCATATCCATGGTCTCAAACAATGAAAGAGAAAAAACCTTTTATATTCAATATGTAAAACACAAATTAGCCATAAAATTTCTCCATTGAAACCAAAAGTGATTTGATACAAAACATATAGGTTTTAACCTAATCTAGTAAATGCCCCTACATTCAATCTTTATAATAGATCTAGAATTAGAAGTTTTTCATTTTCATATCCATGGTAGTTCTATAGGCAAAGTCTGTAAAGGGCCAGGTAGCCTTTGGATCTCATCTTTTCTGAAAGGTGAAATATCTAGTAAATGCCCCTACAGTCAATCTCTGGAATAGATCTAAATGCACCTACAATAAATGCCCCTATAGTCAACATGTATATAGTATTTAGAAACAAAAATTAATTTGATACAAAACATAGGTTTTAACCAAGTATATAGTTTTTCATTTTCATATCCATGGTCTCAAACAATGAGAGAGAAAAAACCTTTTATATTCAACATGTAAAACACAAATTAGCCATAAAAGTTTCCCATTGAAACTAAAAGTGATTTGATACGAAACATATAGGTTTCAAAAAGCTAATCTAGTAAATGCCCCTACATTCAATCTTTAGAATATCTAGAATCTCTAATTATAAGTTTTTCATTTTCATATCCATGGTAGTTCTATAGGAAGAGTCTGTAAAGGGCCAGGTAGCCTCTAGATCTCATCTTTTATGAAAGGTGACATATCTAGTAAATTCCCCTACAGTCAATCTTTGGAATAGATCTAAATGCCCCTACAGTCAAAATGTATATTGTATTTAGAAACAAAAATTAATTTGATACAAAACATAGTTTTTAACCAAGTATATAGTTTTTCATTTTCATATCCATGTTCTCAAACAATGAGAGAGAAAAAACCTTTTATATTCAACATGTAAAACACAAATTAGCCATAAAAGTTTCCCATTGAAACCAAAAGTGATTTGATACAAAACATATAGGTTTTAACTTAATCTAGTAAATGCCCCTACATTCAATCTTTAGAATAGATCTAGAATTAGAAGTTTTTCATTTTCATATCCATGGTAGTTCTATAGGCAAAGTCTGTAAAGGGCCACGTAGCCTCTGGATCTCATCTTTTATGAAAGGTGACATAGATGAGAGATGAATTAATAGATGAATTAGAATTATATGGGGCAATTCCAATGCCAATGCAAGATTCATCTCTCAAAGATGAATTAGTGTTGAGATGCTCTCCTTCAAAATTTATTCATCGACATAATTTGTTTAGACTTTAAATTAAACATTAATTTTCTGAACTTTATCTTGAACTTAATTTAAATTAGTTATTTAAAAAATTAATTGTAAATTTTCACCGTAGATATATATATCATGGAGGAGGAACGACGAAGATCAACAGAATCCCATATATCTACGAGAGGGGAGGATCAGGGATCAGGATCGAGAGTTGTCCATGGTAAATTTAAATATAATCTTAAATCTCCATACTTGTGTGTACATATGGAATTGATTTTTTATCAACTTTGTGAATTAAATTAGTTGTCAATAAGCTTCATTTTTTATTTTTTAGGAGCCAAGAGGATAATGGTGTCTACTCCGGACATGGATGCCCAGGGTTCACCCAGTCATGGTATGGTTAGAATGCAATTTAATCAATGAATATGTACGTGTGTATTTATATGTACATAAATGTATTTTTCAATTGATTATAAATTCGTATTTGTTTATGAAGCTTCTCTCTCCTCTCAAGAGGTTGGTGGTGGTTCAAATCCCCTTAGAAGGCCATCAATAAGTGGTAGCAAGTTGCGTGAAGGGGGTGATATTTATTCTCTCGGAGGCCAATCAACAGCTGGTGGTGCTGGTTCTCAGCAGGTTCGTTCTGGGTCTGATTCTCAGCAGGGTCGTTTTGGGTCTCAACAGTTTCAGGGTGGAGAAGATGCTAACCAACCACGTCAAGGTTGCCATCAATTTCAATATTTTTTTCATTGAATTTGTACAAATTTTTTTACATGTGTTTTTTCTAATATACAAAATTTTATATATATTGATGCAAAGTCTGAAAATGTTCCAAATATTGGTCAAAATAGACACAGAGCAGAACTCTACATTCAAGAAGAAGGTTGTCTACCCACCACAACTTATCCAGCCGACATTATTGATATACCATGGGAAAGAAACATGGTGCAATGCACCTTACAAAGGTATCAACAACTTCATGCAAAATTGCGGAGAGATCTAGTGGCTTTGACTCTACCTGTTGAGAGTCGACAAAGCCTCGAAATAGTTACACATTCATTGGGTGAAATAGCAAATGTGTACAAAAATCTTGGGCCAACGACTGATACATTTGTAGAACTCATGAGAAAGAGAAATGAAACAGTAATGGGTCCCGATAAATGGGAGGATTTAAAACAAAAAGTTACAAAAGATATGGCCAAGTCAATGTTTAATTTCAAGGAAGGGCCAAAAAGAAAAATGTTGAAGGTGCAATATTTCAAGCACCCCGATATAGCTCACTATGTGTATGATAGGCACCTTGCAGCCTATGGAAGGCTCCCATGGAATGACGAGGTTCCTATTTATTTTGCACAATTGTTTTACGCAGAATTTTTTTTGAAAATGAAACCCAATTACAATGACCTTCCATCAGAATGTTTTGGTCTGGGGAAAGGTCGATTGTATGACCGTAAGGGCGCTAAGTGAGATGTGGAGTTGCCTCACCCTGAGCCGCCATTGGTGAGTTGACCTTTTTGGGTCGAAACTCTGCCATCAGAGATGGATGCGACTTCTCAAATAAGTCGAGAAGAAAGGGATGTCATGATCGACAATGTTTACAGCGGATTGGGTGGAGTTGATGTTTGTCTAAATCGACAAAGAGCACGTGAGAATGAACGTGCCAATTTTGTGTATTGTACATATGAAGAGATTGACAACATGAATGTTGAAGATCTCCGAATATATGCAAAGAATTGTCGCAATGGTTGGCAAGACTTAATTCTTCATGAGGAAGAGGGCATGGGAACGGTATGTGTTAATGACCTTAGGGTTCAATTATTTTAACACATACATGTGTACAATTTGTAATAAATACATGTATATGTATTTATTTGTATGTACATTAATCTAACAAAAATGTATCATTATATGTTAAAACACCATTTGCAGTTGTCACGCATGATGAATGATGAAAATGTTAATATCACGTTCGGGACCTCTAGTTCAAACAATGCAGATGGGTCTCACCATCAAGATATGTTGGCAAATGTTAGTGTTTTTTAAATGATATTTTTAAAATAATTAATTGTGCACACATGTACATGTATGTATATATAATGATAAAATGTTTTAATAGATTCTGATTCCATCTTATGTTTTTGGGATGGCGGTACCTTCTTTTTCTTTGGGAGATGTACCTTCTACTTCTTTAGGAGATGAGCCACATCCACAACAAGTATGGACAATTTTTCACTTTTAAAATTTATGTTTTTAAGTTTAATATATATATAATCCACCTCAAAAAGTTCCATTAAAAATTGAGATATATATATATATCTAAATCTTGAGTTATTTTAATTTTTTTGAATTTTAGGTTGTTGGAGATTTTCATTTGGAGCCTCTCTTAGGAGATGTCCCAAATTCACCTACAAAAGTATTCAATTTTTCACTTATATATATATATATATATACTTAGTTATAATTTATAAATTGTTGTTTATTTAAGTTTTATTATGAATTGAGATCTTGATCTTGAGTAATTTTATACTTTTAAAATTTTGAATTTTAGGTTCCTATAGAATATTTCTTTAATCCACAAACTCTAGCGACGGAGATAGGAACATCCACACCATTTCAACCATTTGAACGAGTTGTCTAACTTGTTTTTTAATATTATTGAAAATAAGTTTATATATGTACATGTGCATTTTCATCTAAAATTTTTTAATATATATATATATATATATATATATATATATATATATATTTAATTGTACATGTATATTGTATTGTTCACCGTTGCAGATGTTCCCATGGGAGGGGAACTTGTAGCACGTGAACAAATGGAGAGGGAACCTCCTGAGGTATTCCATGATTTTTTTTTTTATTTTTTTTTTACATGAAGTTCTATATATATTCTCACTCATTTTTAAAACATCAAATTTTAATGTTTATACATGTGCATTGTCTACAGGTTTCCCATGCTTCACATGATAGTGCGCGGATTGAGGCCCTGATAGGAAAGACGCTACATCCATCTCTATTTGATGGACATGATTTGTAGATTTGATTTCAAGATTTAGATAGTCTTAAATTTACTTTTTTATATATTATCTAGATGCATTGTCATATATATATATAACTTGATACAGTTTGATAATTGTGAGATCTACAATTTTTGGAGATATTTTATTACAGTGTTAATATAATTTGTTTTGTTCCAAAAAGTTAAGTTTTGGATGGTTTTAGTACTTTTGGCATGTGAATGTGAAGTAATGTTGTTATATAATTTGTTTGGTTTTTAAAAATTTTAAGTTTTGGATAATTGAACTACTAGTAATGTTGTCATCTATAAATTAATGTTTTGCTTCTATAAATTAATGTTTTGCTTCTGAACTACATTCAGCATGTTATGTAATGATGTGTTATAATTTGTTTTGTTTTTAAAATTTAAGTTTTTTTTTGCTTTTGAACTACATTTGGCATGTTATGTAATGATGTGTTATAATTTGTTTTGTTTTTAAAATTTAAGTTTTGGATGCTTGAAGTACATTTGGCATGTGAAGTAATGTTGTGATCTATGATTTTTTGTTAAATTAAAAGTTAAGTTTTGGATGGTTTCAATCTACATTTGGCATGTGATATAATGTTAAATGTTTTTATTGGATAGTTGAACTATAATTGGCATGGCATGTAAAGTAATTTTACATGATATAATCAAAAAGTTTTTAAAACTCAAGTTTTGGATGGTTTCAATCTACATTTTGCATGTGATATTTAATTTTAAATGTTTAATGTTTTTATTGGATAGTTGAACTATAATTGGCATGGCATGTGAAGTAATGTTACATGATATATATCAAAAAGTTTTTAAAACTCAAGTTTTGGATGGTTTCAATCTACATTTGGCATGTGATATTTAATGTTAAATGTTTAATGTTTTTATTGGATAGTCAAGAACTACAATTGGCATGGCATGTCAAGTAATATGTGCATGTGAAGTAATGTTGCACGATCTATAATTTTGGATGGTTTCAATCTACATTTGGCATGTGATATAATGTTAAATGTTTTTATTGGATAGTTGAACTATAATTGGCATGGCATGTGAAGTAATGTTGCACGATATATAATAAAAAAAAAATTAAAACTTAAGTTTTGGATGGTTTCAATCTACATTTGGCACATGTGATATAATGTTAAATGTTTTTATTGGATAGTTGAACTACAATTGGATGGCATGTCAAGTAATGTTGTGATATAATCAAAAAGTTTTTAAAACCCAAGTTTTGGATGGTTGAAGTACATTAATCATGTGAAGTAATGTTGTGATATAATCAAAAAGATTTTAAAACTAAGTTTTGAAGTAATGTTGTGATATAATCAAAAAGTTTTTAAAACTAAGTTTTGGATACCATTTTAATCTACATTTGGCATGTGATATAATGTTAAATGGTTAATGTTTTTATTGGATAGTTGAACTACAATTAGCATGACATGTGAAGTAATTTGTTTTGATATAATCAAAAAGTTTTTAAAATTCAAGTTTTAGACATGGTTGAAGTACATTTGGTAAGTTTTAAAAAAAAATTCACTCAAAAAATAGTATGTAGTATGTAAATTTTTCATTAATGCACATAGAACATATTCGACCATTGGATAGACAAATTTTGTACTATATTTTCAATCAGGAATAGAGATGTGGGTCAAATCCCACCAAAAATCGAAGAAGTGCTCCGAGTCTCTTGTCTGAAAGGAATATTCGTACAAAATTATACTGCGGATAATTTATTTACATTGTGGATACTTTTTACCAAAAAAGCCCACAAGAAAAACTGTGTGTTTTGAGTTCATGTATATATCCAGTACATGCAACATTTTTCATCAATGCACATAGAAAAACTACTTTCAGTTAATTGCATTCTAGAACATATATATTGAGTACGTGAAACATTTTTCATCAATGCACATAGTAAAACTACTTGAACAATTAATTGCATTCGAGAACATATACATATATATCCAATGTATGTATGCAACAGTTTTCATCAATGCATGTATAAAAAATCTACTTTCAGTTGATACTAGAGTGTGCATGTACCAAAACAATTTTTACATGTGCAAACACTTACACAGATAACATAACAAGGTAGCTCAATTTTTAATTGAGTACTGGAAATTCTAGAACATATAATCAAAGAGAATAAATTTTTGGGCTGTTCAATCAAAAAAATTCCAATGGAATGTCATCTTCAATAATCCGTTCATGATTAGATTTTGACATTTTCCATTTCTTAATATTCATTTTTTTCTTTGATTGAATCTCGATCAACTTTATGTGTGCTGCACACACCAAGTGACTATATTGACAACTTATGAAATCAGGTTCATAGTCTTCAAAGTAAACAAAATTCCCACTTTGATTAGTTTGTCTGAAAAAATAACCTTTCAGTATAATAGATCCTCTTTCATATAGAAATCCGTGATCATTATAGTCTTCTAATAATTTCATTTTTCGTTCAGTGCAACGTATCAAATAATACTTCACATTTTCATCATTGTTAGTAGGTGCAATTATAGCAAAAACATCTCCTATACAATAAAACAAACTTCACAAAATTATACATATTCAAATTTATTTCTAGATCTTTATCATTAGAAAGCAATTAAATGTTACCTTCTCTAACAAGATCAAAAACTCGATCACCATCGGATGATATTGTACTCTCCTCTGATTGCATTTCTTCAAACATTGCAACGGATATTTTGCCCTTTGTATTTAGCTCTGTATGTTTCCAATCTTTTACATACATTTTGTTTTCACAAACATCATTGGATTTTGTGTTGTCTATGCAAACAGGACAAAAACAAGAATATTTTCTATTATCCAATGCAAACACATTTTTGGATGACTTTGTTTTAATTGAATGCAATTTTCAAGTCCCTTTTATTGTTTCAACGTCGTTTCCAATTGATCTATCTACGTCTTCGATCCCAATATGCCAAAAAAACCTTTATATATATGGAAAATTTAAAGAAGAATGTAAATATGATATCAAAATACAATCAAAGATAATCATTGTGATAAATGTACATTGTTTATTTAATTAGATATTCAATAAAAATTAAATTGAATGTACCATCGCACTTCTCTTGATCGGTTAGTCTCATGGCTTAGAGCAGCGATGCACCATTGAACAACTTCTTTCACGTCCACAAGTCGGCTTGCAAAGGGGTTCATTTGATATCTTTAAAGTGCTCATTTTATGCATGCCCCTGCACCGTCATGTTCTCATTTTCCATGGCCAGTCTCAAATAAATTCCAACAATGTTTAATGCAGGTTTTCTTATGAAGACAACACAACCAAAAGAATGATTGTGCATATTTGAATTGTCCTGCGCATCCGTCTGACCATATCCAATGTTCATTGAATGTTATTCCACAATTTTTCAAGGAATCATAATTTTTTCCAAAACATTGTTGTACAAAATATGTATCATGTGTACAATCGTCATTGATATAAAAGTGATATTCTTTAATAATATGTCGATTTTCACTGGTGCTTCCTATATGATCGATGTTTTGTTCAGCATGTCTATATAGAATATGGACGAGCATGGAGACTTGGTCAGAATGATAGTATTCACTCTGAATTTCTTTTTGTGGAACAAATGTGTAGTTTTCTGCAAAATCAATTACTGAAAAAATGGTCCCTGGTGGAAAAAATTCACGATATTTTTTGAATTGCAGGTCTTGCCATTGAGCTCTATGGGAATGCTTCGTGTATTTGTAAATTTCTGCCTCAAACTTTCTCAAAAAGTCTATCACAAAAATTTATTCTTCTCGTAATTCAATTCTTTTAACACTATTTTCACCTTGAATCGATGTATGGATATATTCATATCTCTTCCATTTCACTTTCATGTTGGACAATGATTGATCATTTATATCAGTACGATATTTGTTTTGAAATTTAGTCAAATTTCCACAATCATCGCATTTTTTACCACCAACACATTTATTTTCATAAAATAGTTCATCGCTTTCTATTTCACATAGAATTTGAGATATGAAATCATGGATAGTGGAAGGAGGAGGTGAATCCTTCCAAAATGTTCTACCAAAATCAAGGAATGTTTCATAATATAACTCAAATTCCACATGATAACGGCAACAAAAAGTGTCGCGTACGGTGATAGGTTTTACATACCATGGTTTTTTTTGAACAAAAGCACTGATAGAAACATGAATTTCACGATTCTCTTCTTTGAACTTGTTGAACAACTCTATCTAAGTGGTTTCCAAGAAATTTTTTTCATGTTCTTCGTACTGATTTTGTGCTATTCTTCTTCGCATCACATGCCTTGCAGTTGGCGAAACACGCGAATTGTTCTTCCAATATTCATATATTAATTTTTTAACATTTTCTCCAAGTCTATCTTTATATGGTTGCCTACAAATAGCTCTCCAACAAGCAATTTCATCATTTACATCTATTTGCAACCGAAATCTTTGATGTTTGTGCAAATTTTTTCGCGAGGTTCCTAATGCTCGTGCCATAGATTTTACCAAGCGATTATCTTCAGTACTTGATGAAACCACTACCATATTTATTGCTCTACGTACAATTGAAACATTTTTCTGTCTAGATATTTTCATTGAATTTATAGCACTATTTATATTTTGTATCACATTTTCCTTCATTTTTTTATCTTTGGTTGATTTTCAAATACCCAATAAAGTCATAGCTTCTTTTAATTTCTTTAATGATAGGAGACCTTTCAACATTTGCGCTTGAACTGTCACATTTTCCTTTAAGAAATACTTCTCAAAAATGCGGTTAACACGATATCGTATATAATGGTCAGCTTTTTTATCTCCATATGTGTGAGTGTCAACATTTTCTAACATCTTGTCATCGACATTGATTTCATCTGTACATATTCGAATGAATAGTACATAATAAGTTTACATATTCAATAAATAACTAAATTAATAAATATATGTATAATTTCAATAATACGTGCATGTGTTCAACATATATATATATATATATATATATATATATATACCTTGTGATTCAATTTCTTCACTTGAATTTCTTTCATCATTTTCACCATCTTCAATCATTGGTTCAATATCTCTTTCACTTTCTCTTTTAAAATTTTGTATCTCATCATCAATGTTTTGAGGAATATCTCTCTCTGTTTACATTGCAAAATATTTTCAAATTAGTTCATCAAATAAAAATTAAGCTTCACATTTGGAAAATTTTAAATATATCAAAATCATAATATTTACATTTACATACCTGTTTCAACTTCTAGTTGAGGTTGATTTTCCCCTTCAATATTTGAGAGTGCTTCTATCTTTCTTTTGTGAGATTGTCTCCTTTCTTCTCTACATTCGTCAGGGTCTCTTTTTCGATCATATTTTCTTGTACAATTTCTTCGATTTCCCATGATAATAGAGTATGAAGTTCAAAAAATTTCCTTCAAAAATTTAAACAAAAACTCAATTAAAAAAAACATCACAAAAGATTTAATTTAAAAAAAAAAAACTCATTTTAAATTTTTTGCAAAAAACACATACTCCAATCCAAAACACTTACTTTAAAAAATTCAAGAAAAAAATGTCCTATAAAAATGAAACGAAGTTCAAAATATTTCCTTTCAAGTCCTACAAAAAAAATTCATTTAAAAAGTTATACAAAAACTCATTTTAAAAAATCATTATAAAAGATTTACTTCAACCCAAAACCAAAAAATGTCCTTTCGAAATTAATCCCAAATCCATACTTTAAAAAAAAAAAAGGCCCAAAAAATTGTATCACATATCTCCAAGAAAATTCTTTAAACTCAAAAAAATTCCTTGCAAAATCAGATCAAATGTACGAAAATAATGTGTCTTAAAGAAAAATCCTTTGAAGTCCTTTGAATGTACTTCCAAGAAAAGTACTTAAACCCAAAACAATTCTTTGCAAATTCAGATCAAGACTTTTGTAAAATCAGACCAAAAGTGCGAAATATGCGAAAATAATGAATGGTTTCGCGGCAATTTATATTGCCGCGAAATGTTTTTTTGGAGGGGCTCGGCGGCACTTTCCGGCCAACAAAAAGTTAAGTAAAAGTTCGGCCAAACTTTTAATAAATAGTTAGGCCAAACTACTTTGTCGTCTGATTTAACGTGCCGTCGGTGCAAAAAACATTTCGGCCGAACTAACGCGTCACCAGTGACGCAGAGCCAAGCCCTGAATACATTTCTGCAACTTCGGACTGACTAAACTCCATGAAACATTCTGAATTAAGTTTCGGAACCAAGACAAGCATTTTCAGAATTGAATCTACTTTCAGGAAATATAACTTTCATGGAATTTCATAAATATTTACTAATTTTAATTAATTTTGTAATAAAACATATGTAAACAATTTCTAAAGGTCATTGTGATTCTGTGAAATCAAAATTCTGTATCTTCCAAAATATATTGTAAAAAAAATTAAAAAAATTATCGCACATTACATTGGTCTGTTGTCTCTAATGGGTAGCTTTTAGATTTTTAGTTTATAACTTATATGTTAAGAAATTTCTTGCGTCGCGAAACATATTCAAAAATATGCAGTTTTTCATATTGGACTAATTCAAAAAATTCTAGTAATTATGATATGCATCCATTGGCTTTGTAAATATGACGAAACCGAAGTAGACTCTGTCTAGATTGTTGTAACACATTTGTTTCTCAAAAACACAAATTTTCAAAGAATACAACATTGCGTATTAACATGACTTCTTATGAATCTGTTGATTGTTAAAAACACACACTCAAATAAACGCTAAGTTGACATAACAAATGTGTATAAAAAAATTCCAAAAACTAAGTAATAGAAAGCTAACAAAATTTCTGACAACTTTTATTTTTATCGCAAAATGAAATTCTAAACAGAAAAATTGTTTTAGCTTGCAGAAAGTTGAAGAACTGAAAAAAAAAAAAAATGAAAGTTTTTTCTCAAAAAAGGGAAAAAAGTGTAACCCAACTTCACATTTTCACCCATTACTAGTTGAAGCTTTTGGGTCAACTAGTTCTTCACCATGAGTGGGCTTCATCATAGTCCTTGCACAACTAGTAATACAAGGTGGAGTGAGGGATTCAGTCACCCATATGTGTTAAGAGTTGTGAAACCTCCTAGTCTTGCTCAACTCTAGAGTATAAATTTATGATGCAGATACAGGTTAAGCTGGCAATTTTTCAGCACATTGATATATCATTCTCAATCGACATACACCATGCCTCGACATGGAGCAAGGGTGCATCGAGGCATAGCATATTATTAGGAAAGGAGGCACTCAAGGGTGCAAGTGAGGAATGAGAGCTTAGATACTAGATATAGGGAGCTCATCCCCCAATCGATTTAAGAGGAAATCACCCAGGAAAAGATGGAGTTATTTATTGTGATATGCACTCTCAAGGAAATTTAATTTATGGCGAAGGTGGAAGACTAGCTTTCATATTTAGGGCATACTAAAGGTCGCTATAATCATCATATGTACACTATCAACATATATTGGCATTTAATATTCATCCTAGGAAGAGCACCTATAGACAAAATTGAATTCGAAGAGGACATAGTCCTGACCCTAAACCAAATGCAAAGGCACATGATAGCAATGGTTCGAAGGCTTAGACAGCTTGAGAAGTGCATGGGAATTCCTCCTTATCCTAGATATTCCCAAAGAAAAAACAAGGATCCCATTCCAGTTGAAGGCATTGATTCAAATAAATATGTTTGAATGTCTTTTAGTTACTTTATTTTCAATACTTTTATGGTTAATTTCTATAGTTTTGTATTTAGAAATGGCCCTAGACGTCCAATAGCTAATCATAGCATTTTGGTTCTCAAAACTTCGATCATCACTCTATATTTTGCAATTTTTAAACAAATGGAGTTTTTTATATGGTTTAGTTTCCCCAATGGAAGACAGGGACAAGCTTTAGAAGACATTAATGTAAACCTCTTATTTAAAGGAATGGAAAATTTTACTACAATTGAAAAAAAAAAAAAAACCTTATAGTTTTAAGATTTCCAAAAGTTGATAAGTGTTTAGTTATGATTTTCATAGTTTTTACATTTTTCATCATAATTTTTTCATCATTAACAAAAAAAACTTATATTTATATATCTTAATATATTATCCTAGAAAATGTATTATTTTACAAAAAATACAAATCTAAACATAAGTATCTAGACTATTTAGTGGAAACCATGATCTTAAGATTTTTATGATGTTTGTTTTTAATTTCAAATCTGCTTCTTCACATTCCATTTCTCAAGTTTGTTTTAGTGTGTCTTATTCCTTGATCTTAACCTTGAAAAATCCAATTAGCCCTTTGAATTTGAAATCATGAGTTGAGAATGTTTTAGTGTGCCTTATTCCTTGATCTTAACCTTGAAAAATCCAATTAAGCCCTTTTAATTTGAAATCATGAGTTGAGTATTCTAAATTGATCCTAAGATCAAATGAGTTTGGACGTTATAGGATATTATAAGCCTCATAATTAATTTCCCAATATGACTACCTTAGCTACCAGTTTTTCTTTTTTAACTGGTTAACTTTTTATTTGAGATGACACCTTATTTTTTAGATATGATGCAACTTCCTAGAGACCCTCAAACTGTCACTTTATTGTTCTCATTATCCTTCAAAAATTGGAAATTTTACATACTGTGATCTAAAATAATGTCAAATACCATCCATTCTGAATATAGAATGATTCCACTCTACAAATATTCTACAAGGACTAAGAGAGGAAGGCCCTGTGTGGTTAGAATTAACAAATCCAAAATTCTTCGCTCCTTGATTCAAAGTTCTGATACAACTTGTGCATAAAACATCTATGGATGCATATCAACCAATATAATTTGTAGAGATATAGTTGACAATATTATCTGCCAGAAATATTATGAGAGCATTCAAGCATGAAGAAATGAATAACCTTATGAACAGTTCTATGCCATCCTAGATGTTATATGATGTTCCATAATTTTATAATACCTCAAGTTTATAGAAATTATATGGATCTCTTGATATCAAATAAAGTTGCAAAATTATATGGTTTAAGGCACAAATTCTATGAGGTATACATCACAATTTTCCAAATGTGAATAACTAGGTAGATTATTAATTATTATCTAGATATCACTACTCAGGTGAACACCCCATAAATGAGTCCCTTGATATTCAAGAAACCCCTATAAGACCCTTCATATGGGCTTAATAATTATAGACCCATGTACTAAATGTTTGTTATCTAGCATTGAACTTACTACTTTTATTCAAATTCGTTACGAATATGTGTAATTATTCTATTGCAATATCTAGATCTAATTTAGAAACTAAATAATTTTAGGCGTGCTTGTTCTATGGAATATTTTGATAACAATATATCACTTCTATTAAGCATAATTCATCACAGTAGTAGTAGTGTTAAAGTACAACCATTTAATTAGTTATTAGTAAAAATATAAAAATTAATAACAAGAGTTGTGATAATGAAAAATACACTTAATTTTATTTGATTTATTCTAGAAATGTAGCTCCATGTATGTGAGTTTCCTACTCTCCAACTTGACTATGAAAATTGGATCCAACTCATATCAAGCCAGGAACAACCTCACCAACTCCTTATCTCTAGGAAACTCCAAATTTTTGTATCCCTTTGTTTCTAAACCTCAAGAAAAACACCCAAACCACCAATATCTCAATATTCCACCACATTCTCTTAATTCAACCACCAATATACCCCCTCATAGGTCACAATTATTCTCGTGTTTTCATAGATCCAAGAGATCTTCCAAAATCCAATCCCCCTCTCCTACTTGCTCAACCCCTCTTATCCCCTTGAGATATCCCCTTCCTCCCTCCTTTCCTTTTGGCCCCTTCCCAACGATCATCAACCACTCTTATTAATGGTCACCTAACCCCATATAGATATTTTTGGAAGAGCAATATTAAATAATTTTAATAAACTAATAATACAAAACAAGAGCTATGAGACCTTTTCATATTTTCTCATGCAAGTTTACAATTTAAACACAGATATTTCCTTGAAATGCATGAAAAACTAAATTCATTTAATGCATTATGCCAACCATTATACCAAGTATAAGGAAAACAATTAATGTAGCTAAATACTTACCCATGCAATTGCATTTCCACAATTATTCAACCATTAATTAAGTAATTAATAACCTAGTTTGATAATCAATACATCAAGTAGTTGTATTAGTGTATATTTGCAACATATGTATACGTAGATACCATATATAGAAACTAAATAAGTACTAATGATAACCAATCACTACCTCTAATGAAAAATCCTTGTATGTTTACAACCAAATTGGTAGTACAATAAATCATTTATTGCATCAATCAAAAATATATACTAATATAATCACAATAATTTATTAGTTAAAACAATTCAATACAAATTGAACGTTACATCAATATGATGCATAACTATGAAAATATATATGTATTCGTATTATCATATTACTCATTAATAAATCATGTATACCAACTACTTTGTTTATCATGTGTGTTGGGGTTCCCATGTTTTGGCAAGGTTGGAAATACCAAAAGATGAGACAACATCAAACCACTTTCGGACCTCAGGATCTAGCCCTCCTGGGTCCAGAGAGGGATCTCTCTATGATATGTCAAAGGTGTATGACTTTGAAGCTCAGTGTTAAGATATTAGGCTAGTTATAAGGCTCAGGGTTTGTTTGTTTGTTTGATTGTTTGTTTGGTTGCTGGTTATCAGGAAAGAAGGGTTCAATGTAAGACAAGGATAAGCAAAGAGGAATAAGGTAGAGGTGAAGTATTCCAGGGAGCATTCAAAACCATTGGGCAATGGATTCAGGAAAGGATTTGCTTGCTAATCAATAGGCAGGCTTTCAATTGGGCTAGTCATCTAAAACATTGGATCTTAAAGATGATAGTGTGATATGGAACGGTAGGAGAGAAGAGACAGTAAAGGTTTAGAACACATAGTTAAATACCAGTTGATCGCGCAAGGATCCTAGTGGACAGGGCTAACTCTAATCCCCAGTGTTCCCAAATCTTCTAGCTAAATCCCAACCAAAACATCTAAGAACAGATTCATTCAATTCATACATCAGAGAGCAGGCAATAACATCCACTACATTGGTTAAATTAACTGAAATCAATTCTTAGATAACACATTCAGAAGAAAAACATCAATGGAAAGGAGAGCAGAAACATAGGGTACCTAACAAGGGTAAATCCTATGCCAATATTCTGATGCAAGCCAGTAGAAACGAAATGAAATGAATATAAACACAGAGATAGGAAAACATCACCGCTGCTTTAGATCAGGATCCAAAGAAATGTGCTTGTCATATTAAATAGCAATACCATTCAAGTACAACATTGCCAATAGCCGAACACTCAGTCTGAAATCATGTTCCTGAACCTATCTTACAACTTTACACAGAAACTGTGTCTCAAAAGAAACTACTTTCAATTCTCTAATAACTGATCAACAACCTTTACAATGAGTTTCTCCATGAATTTATAGCTCCAGTGGAGAAGAGAAGGTAGGTGAGAAACTAAATGCAGCATTAAAAACTCAGAAGAGGAAGAGGCCGAAGCTCATTTGTTATAAATTCTGTGCGTTAATCTGGGACACCCTTGGGTGAAAGAGTGGTCTTCGTCAGGTTTCCATTAACTCCAGGTATGTCTCTGATGTACTTTGGCTACAGCTCTGTAGTACTTCTGGTGATCTGATCAAAAATAAATCAATGATTCAAGTCTGCCATGCGATGTAACTAATGCTACTGATATCGTAGGACTGTTGTCAGGGTGGGAAATCCTTTAGGAACACGATATAGAATAAAAGTTGCATGGGCATTCTGTCCTTTATGGGGAAAACATTATGCTCGTGTACAAACCCTGATATACATAATTTTCTGTATGTTGTACCTCCTGTGTGATCCTCGGGATTTTCGATCTGGTACTCTGCCTTTAGAACTTTGGATTAAGGCTTAAAACCCTCAATACTGAACGTTGAAATCCTTGATCATTAGCTGGTATTTCTCTGCCGCTTCATAAATGTCTCAATCTGCAAAATTTGGGCTTTAATGGCACCGGATAGGTTTTTCGTGGAGATTGAACTGTCCTTGGATAATATTTATGTCGTCGCTACCTTTCTGAGCATTTACATTGTAGTACCAGCTCCCAAATTCAACTTTCTCTGCACAACACGCCATTACAATAGTACATATGAACCATGGCGATTTTTCGCCTCTTTGAAACCCTGCAAAATATGAAAATTGTTAGGCAAACCATGCATGGGGTCGGATGGTGCAGATGACTGTGAGGATGACAGTGGGACTGCGGACGAATGGCGAAAAACGCAAAGGAATGGTGGAGAAGTGCTCTGGTGGGAAGGTTGGCGGAATGCAGAGAAATTTAACGTGAAAACCTTAATTTTGACCCTTTTAATGAATATATATGGATCGACGGGCAAATATATGGTAGAACACATGGAACGGTGACGTGGTGGTACGGAGTCAACAGCGGGCGTGTGGTTAGATCTGGACCGTCCTACCTCAATGGAGATCGACGGTGGAAAACATGTCGGAGGGCAATGGACAGTGGGTCGAGGGTACGGTGGCCATGGTTTATTGCGTGCGCAGCTTCATGGAGCGACAACCATCGGATGGGTAGCTCTGGATTGGACGGCAATTGTGCATATCACTCTGCATCCACGGACAAACTTTAACGCACGATGGGAGGGTGTTTTTCCTGCCGTACCGATGCCACGCGTAGGGTGATGTATGGAATCGCTCCAAAAATGACAAAACCGCCAGCCCTTGGAAGGTGGTGCGATGGATACCGCCGGTTTTCGAGCGGGCGCGTTAGCATGGGGGCCACCGGGGCGGGCGTACTGTGGACCATCGGATCATTGGGAAAACGAACGGTGGATCTTCGATCGGGCGGTGAACAAGTTGAACAATGGATGTTGCGGGGGCGGCGATCGTTGTCCATTCTGTTTAGATCAACGGCTGTAAACACGCCCAACGAACATATGAAATGAGCGCTCTCTGCCTTGGCGCCTAGACATGGTGCTGGGTCATGTGGAGGGAAATGTACAGGGGCCAGGCCGAAAGGGGCTAAGGCCCAATTACATAGAAAACATGGTTTTTGGCCCATTTCAAATGAAATTAAAAGCCAAAATAGGTAACGATAGAGAGATAAAGGGGTCTCTTGGATAAACCAAGGGCGGATGCGTGGTTTAAAGGGGATTTTGGGAGGATTTTAGGGGATTAGAGGGGAATTTGACAAGGGAAAAACAAGGGTCAAAATGGGGGGTTCTGCAGGGGTTCAAGGGAAAATGAAGGCCTTTTGGAGCACCATTTTTTCCACTCAGAGAGGCTATTTGACATAAGGACAGCAAAGGGAAAAATCAATGGGAAGAGGGCATAAAAGAGGTTTCAAGGATGATGTGTTTGCAGGGGAAATGCATTCCTTGAAAGCTCAGAAAACAACTTAGTCCTCCGTTTTTCTTGTCAAAAAATTCATAGGGGGCTAACAGTGGCTCCACATGGGGATGGCTTCTTCTTGAAGGAGTCAAGAATTCAGAGAATGATATTTGGTGTAGGTCAGATGCCTGCTGCTTAGCACATCCCTTTCTTTCTTCAGATCAGCTGCCACAATCATGATAGATACATCAGCAGAAAAACTTTCCTCAAAAATCTACCTACCCTTCCTACAACCCTAGCATTTTTCTTTTCGGGTGCATTTGAGCTAGCAGACCCTTTACATATTTTTATTTTTTCAAACAGGAAAATAAACCTATTCTATTTCTACCCTTATTACTCCATGAGACCAGATTAGATTGTTGGTCTCATATGTTTCTCTACCTAATCTAATATCTGCTGGGATTAAACTGTCCAGCAGATTTCTTCTCTACATTCTACAACAGAAATTTAAAAACAGTCGAACTAGGATTAGACAGCCTAGTTTGTTGTTGATCCAAGGCATAAAGACAGTTGCACATGGACAAAAATTTGCAAAAAACTGAAACAAAACTTTGAAGGCTTGAAATCTGGAATCTTGAAGCATCCTTCTTTCTTTTTTGTGACTTGGGTTTTGAGCTTGTTAGAGTCACTTCCTTTTCTTCCTTTCACCTCTGGTTTTGGGCTTGTTAGAGCTGATTCTTCTTTCTTCTCTACTGGTCCAGGTTTTGAGCATGTTTGGACCAGCTATCTTTACTTTCCTTGGCTCAGATTTTGATCTTATTAGAGCCAATCTTTGCACTGCAGAGGTTCATGTTTTGAGCATGTCTGAACCTCTTCCTTTCTTTATTTTATCCACTTTTTTTTTTTCTCTCTAAAAACCAACACTGCAATGGTATGTACAATGGAAAAGGAAACTGGAAATTGGAAATCAGCAGAAGTAATGTTTGAGCATCCTGCCATTGACAGGACCCCCAAACAGTTCTGTACCATCTAACTCCTGTAGAAAAAAGGCATTTGGACCCACAGTGGCCTGGACGATGTAGGGACCTTGCCACAAACTGTCAAATTTGTTGTGCTTTCCTTTGTCCTCTCTCCTTGAGTCCCACTTCAGACATTTATCTCCAATTTTGAAATCAGCAGCTTTGTTTCTTTTGTCAAACAGCCTCTTTATATTTTCCTGAACCTTGATAGCTCTGTTATGGACTTCTTCCCTTGTTTGTTGGAGATGAATTGTCTGGTTTATTCTCCTCACCATGCTGTCTTCTTCTGTTTGTATCTCTTGAACAAGTTTAATCACTGGTATCCCAAGGCTGGTAGGAAACACTGCTTCAGTTCCATAGACAAGCTGATAAGGTGACATGCCAATGGATTTCTTTGTTGTAAGCCTGTCAACCCACAAAGCATGTACTAACTTGTTATGCCATGACCTTTTGTTCTCTTCTAGCAGATTTTTGATGATGATCACTAGGCTCTTGTTTGATGATTCAGCTAATCCATTACCTTGAGGGTAATGGGCAGTTGAATGACCGAGTGCTATTTGATAGCTGTGACAAAAATCAACCATTTTCTTGGATCCAAAAGCAGCAGCATTGTCAGTGATTATTTTCCTTGGGCAGCCAAACCAAGAGAGGATATGACCTTCTAGGAAACTAATGACGACTGAATCTATGGCATTCCTAGTAGGTATGGCCTCTATCCACTTAGTGAAATAGTCTGTGGCTGTTAGGATCCATTTGTGTTGTGCAGAAGAAGCAGGGTGAATTTCTCCTATGAAATCTAGGCCCCATTGCAGGAAGGGGCCTTCAACAGTGATAGGTTGTAGAGGTAAGGGAAGGAGCTTTCTTTTGCCTTCAAAAATTTGGCATTTGTGGCAAGAAATTATCATCTTATGGACATCATTGAAGAGTGTAGGCCAATAGTAACCAGCTCTGAGTATTTTTTTTGTTGTAGCCTTCCAGCTCAGGTGGCCTCCACACTCTCCTGCATGGAATTCTTGTTTAATCCTCTCTGCCTCATTTTCAGGTAAACATTTAAGCAATAGACCATTTGGATTCTTCCAGTGAAAGCAGTTATTCAATATGAAATAGCTTATGTCCTTTAGCTTTAAGAATCTGGCCTTGGTCTTTGATAGTTCAGGAGGGGCATTGAGGTGTGTAAGCACATATAGAATGTCAAAATACCAAGGGGAGCTCTGAAACTTTTCCTCAATAGTGGGATCAGGCATTCCCTGCTGCTCATCCAAGGCATTCACCATGTTAATGTCTAGGGCTTGTAGATTTGATTCAGCCATCAGTTGAGCTAGGCCCTGACCTCTGATCAGTTTGGTGGGTTTTATCTCAAGGTCATATTCTAAAATCACAGCAATCCATTTGCCCCTTTTCCCATCTGGGTCTTGGGACAATATGTATTTAACCACTATATTTGGCACATAGGCTATGGTGTGGGAATGTAGTATGTACACCCTCAGGTCTTTCAAGACCTTAATCAGAGCGTAGGCCTGTTTTTCCATAATTTTGTATTTCAAGGGTGCATCCTTGAGCGCTTTGCTGAAGAAAGAAATGGGTTGTTCCATTCCTTCTGGATTCTTTTGTAGTAGAATTGCAACAATTGTATGTTTGGAGGCAAATGAAAAAAACAGGAAATCTTTTGAGAAATATGGGCTGATTAGGACAAGAGCCTGGGTGAGTGCAAGTTTAACTGATTCAAAATATTTCTTGGCTTCCACAGTCCACTTAACTCCTACACCTCTCTTCAGCATGTTAGTAATATTTCTAAGGTGCTCATCTAAGTTGGGTATGAACCTCCTGAGGAAGTTGATTTTCCCAATGAAGGACTGTAATTCTTTGATGTTTCTTGGGTGTGTGATCTGTAGTATTCCCTCAACTCTTTGTGGGTCTATCCTAATCCCTTTCTCGGATATGATATGGCCTAGAAGTTTTCCTTCTTGCAGCCCAAATACAGTCTTTTTAGGATTCAGTGACAGACTAAACCTTCTGCATTTTTCAAATACTCTTCTCAAGTGTTCTAGGTGTCCTTCCTCAGTCTTAGAATAGACTATTATGTCATCCAGATAGATGACAATGAAGTGTCCCATTTCATCTGAAAAAGCTATGTCCATCGCTCTTTGGAAGGTTGCACCAGTGTTCATCAATCCAAAAGGCATCTTTACATACATAAAAATGCCCCATGGGGTGGTAAAGGTTGTTTTGAGTTGGTCTTCTGGGATTACTAGGACTTGGTTGTAACCTGAAAAACCATCTAGCAGGGAGATCCTTTTAGAGCCTACTACCCTCTGAAGAATATGTTCCATTTTTGGTAAAGGGTAATTGTCTTTGAGTGATGCTCTATTAAGATTCCTGAAATCTATGCATAATCTGATCTCCCCTGTTTTCTTTCTCACAGCCACTAGGTTTGATACCCAATCAAAGAACCTAACAGGCACAATTATACCTGCCTCATACATCTTCTTCAACTCCTTTTCCACTGCAGGTAATTGTTTTGGGTTTATTCTGCGAAGTTTTTGTCTGAAGGGCTTCTAATTTTCTTTCAAGGATATCTTATGATGTATGATGTTTGTGTCATAGGCCCTTAAGTCCTCATAACTCCAAGCAAACAAATCAATGAATTCCTTGAATAGGTCAATATATTTCTTTTTCATGTTTGCAGGCAGGGACTTAGCTAATTTGATCATCTTGGGTTTATCTTCAGTTCCTATGTTGCATTCCTCAACATCAGAGTCTGCATGCTCTATAGTGGGATTTTTTGCTACATCATCGAAGTCAAAAATGTCTTCTAAAGGTGTTAGACCTCGCGGTATGTTCTTATCTTTGGTCTGCAACACCTCTACGTCTTCACTATCTGCGTTTTCACATTTTTCGTTTAGATTTCCAGTCTGCTCGTTTAGAGAGTTCATTTCTATGTTACAGGGTGTTTCCTCCTCATCTGAGGACTCTTCACTTAGGCAGCTACTGTCAGATTGGGAGTCTGCATCAGAAAATTCGAACTCATTTCTGCCTACCAGGAAATCTTCAATATGTTTATCACCCTCAAAAACCTGCCAATATTTTTCATTGTCCGGCACTGCAGGTTTGAATTTGGTTTGAATGATGATCTGTTGGTCGCTTGGAGTCTTAGGGTATGAACTAGCTAAGCAAGCTAATCTGTTTGCAATGACATTTTGACTCCTAGGAACAAACACTAATTCATATTCAACAAATTTTTTCAATAAATCCACAGTGTCATTCCTGTAAGCTCTCAGTCTAGGATGTTTTTTTGTGTATTCACCATTCACCTATTTAACAATCAGCTCAGAGTCCCCACGCACAGTTATCCTATGGGCTCCTAATTTCCTCAACAGTTTTAAACCTAGGATAAGAGCCTCATACTCTGCAACATTGTCCATACATTTGAAGTGCAGGTTGCAGGCATGACTCTCTGCGTAACCACTTTCTGCGTTATGTATCCACACTCCTGCTCCAGCAATTCTCTTGGTGCATGACCCATCGAAATTCATCTCCCACAAGGGTTCATTTCGCGTTTTATCATCGCTTCCTTCCCTCTAGCTAGGTTCGCCATTAGGTTGCATCATAGGAGTTGCGCTAGCCTGTGAATTGTTTTGTTTCTCGTCATGGGTGTGGAAATCAGAGAGGTGACTAGTTGGCTGATTGGGTTTTGTTCCTAGTTCACTTTGAGTTTTTGTTTCAGTGCACTGCTCAAAGTTTTCTACGTCCTTTTCCTCTGAGTCTAGAGTATCCATTATGTTAAAGTCCATGGCCTCTATTTCCTCGTTGGTATCTCTGTTTTTGGACGCTGACCATTCTAAGGATTCATCATTACAAAGGATGAAGGAGTCAAGGTCTGTATGTACAGAGAATAGAGGTGAGTTTTTAGGCTTTTCAGGGCTACTAACCAGGAATTTCATTTCTGCCTCTCTGTACAGTCTTCTTAGTTGGCCAAAGATGGGGATTGTGGCATAAGCTCCATCCATATGCATAGTTCCCTGCAGCTTGGCTCCCCATGATCTCGATAATAACATGCCATACTTGGGTGGCACATCTACCACAACAACATCCATGACCATACATTTTGCTGGAATCTGGGTAAGGCTCACACATAAATCTTTGATCAGGCCAAGACACTTTACTCTACTAGAGTCAAATGAATATAGGTCTTTATAGGGACGGGTTATCTCTAGGCCTAATCTTTCCATCACTACCTTAGGCATCGGGTTGTGTGATGCCCCCGAATCATGCATTGCATTGTGGAGAATCTTATCATGGACATTGAGACTGATATAGAAAGGTGGCACTACCCCTTCCTGAAACTTTCCTTCTATCTTTGGACCAAACAAAAGGGCAAGTTGATCATCACTCAGATTTACAGTGTCATTGTTCTCTCCTAAATTTAATGCTTTCAAAATTTGGCCTTTATATACATCCTAAGTGGCCAGCTCAGAGAGTGGGACAGAGATTTTAATTTTTGCAATCTCACTCTCCAAATTGAAAGTGGACTGACTCTTTGGAATGTTCAACTATGTTTTGTTAGTCACCACCTTAGTGGTTGAATCAGTGTGTTGCTTCTCACTACGTACAGTGTTAGAAACTGTTTTAACAGGAGCACTAACTGCAGTGTCAGTGCTGCTAGTTGGTTTACCTTGTGTATCAGTGTTTTGGTTGTCTTTTTCTTTGTTCTTCCCAGAACTCTCAGTTGCTGATTTGTTACTCTCAGCAGTTGCTTTAGAAGTTTTCTCAGGTCTTTTCTTGATGGTGAGCTCAGAATTTTTTGGTTTGGGAGTTTCTTGGCTCTGTTTTCTTCTAAGTTCATATTGTTCTCTGACCTGCATCATGGCATTTTCAAATCCTAACCTGTAATCCTTAGTTTCTAACCATTCTTCATCCCAATAAGAGGGTGAGGAGCAATCTTCTTCTGAGTAACAGTTATGGATTGAATTTTCTATTTCAAACATGTTTATTGTGTTCCCCTCAGACTCCTCTATGATTCCCTCATCTTCATCAAGAAAGTTCTCTTGGAATGGGGGAATGACTTGCTGATCTGATTCTCTTTGTCTGTTGGGAGTAGCAATGTTTCTTCTAAAGTTTTGGTTCTGGTTTTGATTTCTGTTTTGGTTACTGACTAGGACAACCATTTTTTCCATCATTTGTTGTAGCCTTTCCACATTTTTAGATAAACGGTCATAATTTGGATCAGATGTGGAAGCTACACTGTCATCTCTATATGTTACCCTCTTCTCGGCTCTCAATCTTGCTCTTTAGAGCCGGTCTCAGCCTCCTACGTAGATCATTTCGCTTTTTGCATATCATTTTTAGGTGTCTCGCTCTCTTCACTTCATTGCATTTCGCTTAGGGCATGCCATTGATCGACGAGAGGGTTTGGTCGTCTTCAGCTTCTCATGCTTGTATTTGTGTGGTCGATTAAATCTTCACTAATCACTCAAGTTCGGTGTCACGTCATTCATGGTCATAAATGATTATTTTTGTCTCCAAGAGTCTTTAGTCCTAGAGTCTAGGTTTCCTTACTCTTTGATATATGTAATATCAGCTCGTGTGCTATGAGGGAGGCTGTTCGAAAGGTACCTATTTCATATTTTTATTCTCAAAAACATTTGAAGACATTTCTAGTCCAAAACTCTGTTTTGAACTAGAAACTGTCAAATTTATTTTTTGTAATAATTATGTATTTGTTCCACCATAAAAAGTTCAAAAGCAGCCTCTGGTCTTTGCCGAAGCCAAAATGCCAAAATCCCTACAAAAAAAACCAAGTTTCATCAGTCCAAGACTCAGAAAAAACAGTGAAAAACCAAAAGACAGAATTGCATTAAATGACAAAGTGCCAAGATTGCCAAACATTACAAAGTGGGTTATGGAGAAAATTAAAATCAAATCTGATTCTTGTGAGATATTTTCAAACTTATATAAAGCATTGAAGACAAATCATTTTCACAAATTTCCAAAGCAAAATCGAGTTTGGAGGGTTGGAGACCAAAAAACTCGTTTTCAGAGCCATGGAGTTGAAGTGGAAGTGCGCGCGGCGCATACAAGTGGCGCGCGACGCACATACCGCGCGCGACGCACTGGGCATCACAGGCCTGTGCAATTTTTCACGCGCGCGACACACACACAGCGTGCGACGCACTGGGCATGCGCGCGGCGCATAGAGTTTCAGGGCCGAAAACTTCAGTTCATCACCCAGATTTGTGCCAAATCACTTCATTTACTTGCAAGTAAGTCATTCATGCCTGCTTAGTGACTCATAAACATGCTGTGGTGTTTGGGAAGTGGAGAAAACAAATGTTTGATGGGGTGAAATGTAAACCCTATATTCATTGCAAATTCACTTCTTAGGGTTTTGAAACAAATGTTAGTGATATTGTGGGGGTTTCCGAACTTGTGTTATTGATATATATGTTCATACCATCTGCTGTCAGTGGTGACCCTGCTTATTACCTTAGCCTCACGCTCTCTCTCCTATTCAAATCACTGTTGTTATTACCACTATCATTGTCACACTTTTTATCATTTATATTGTAACACAGTCCCATATTCACTATTCCCATTCTCCATTGACAAACACAGTCCGATATTCACTATTCCCATTCTCCATTGACAAACACAGTCCCATATTCACTATTCCCATTCTCCATTGACAAAGCCTAACTATCATTGCAAGGGTTGTATGCTACACTATATTTCTTCCTACTCACTTGTCAAAATCCCCATGTAGTCAAAGCAGTGACTATTTTCCATTCAAACTCATTTGACAGAACCTTTATCATTGTGGCTTTCCTATAACACTTTGATACACATGTGACACATTTGGGATTAGAGCATACACTGAACTCTTGTTTTTCACCATACCTATATCAGCATATATTTTGCAAAACATCTTGATTTCAGCGCCATGTCAAAGACGGATTCAGTTTATGAGCAGGAGTATGACAGTGATTCCACAACAGAGGTTAATGTGCCACGGAGGTCTCACAAAAGTGGCAAAAGTGGTAGGCATGTCAGGGATGATCCTACTTCTTTGGTTCAATTGCAGGATTGCTCGCTTGCAATGGATTGTTTTCAACATCAGTCATGTTTCCAGTACTGTGAGATGATTACACAAACCTAGCATCATCATGAGCTAGCTCGTCTATTTGTTCAGAGCTTACATGACTCTGTGTAAACCTTGGCCGAGGTTGGGAGGTTAACTTCACATTATGTTCAGAGACTATTGCTCAAAGGACTGGATACCAAACACAGGAGAGGAATGGAACAACTGTGCAAATGCAGAGAAATCCTTACTATGAGCCATACATCAAACCCTGGTATATGAGGTACCGAAAGTGGTGGTGGCTTCCATTCGTATTTTCAAGGATGAGTTTGCACCATTGATGAGGCTCATCATTCGGACATCACCATGGTGCGTATTCTCGCGCCTATGCGCACTTACATCTGAAGCCAAGAGGCACACGAGGGTACGTATGACAGCATTCCATACTTCATGTATCGCAACATAGAGTGGATGACATTTCTCATTGTACAAGAAGACCCTCAAAGACGAGTGGTTAGCAAGATATATCATTATTGCCATCATCAAAATCATGGTGGTACATCACCGACACAATGTGACATTGCCATAGGATTTCATCTCCCGTGACTTCTTTGCAGCGCCACAGCCGCCTCCCAAGGTAGTTCATGATGAGAGAGAGCCTTTACACTAGTGTGATGTTCCCGAGACTGAGCATATCAGTGTTCCAGTGTATGTGACATATCAACGAGGCTGCAGAGCCTTATTTGCAGCTACACGACGAGTACTATCTCCACCCGGTGTGGAAGGGGTCTCGTTGACTTCAATGTTAACATTCATATGGAAAAGTTGTTGGCAAAGGCCAATAGAGACAAGGACATGCTCCGTCACATGAAAGGTCATTATTGGGCCCGCATGCACGTCTGCAAAGCAAAAATGAAGATTCTGAAGAGAAGGCTGAGCAGAGCACTAAAACGGTGGAAGAGGCCTGATCCACTCTGGATTTTGGCCGAAGCTTCATTGGCTGAGCATGATACATGATGGAGGGTATTCGCTCCGAATTTGAGCAAATTTGGAGAAGTTTTTGTCATTTTGGAAAATTTTGGTCTCAAAACAGGTTTTTCAGCCCAACGTGTAGCGCGTCACGACGCGCGCTTATGATTGGGACACTTGCTGGAGGAAAAATTTGTATTTTTGGATTTTTCATGGTAAGTTATGCATTCTCAGAAATGGCCGAAGCATTTCACCAAGTTCTGGATGATCAAAAGGGCCAAAAACACCATGAAAATCACCTTTCTGCCACCTTTTGCACCAGCAGGAAGTACTTGTGGGAGAATGAAGTTTTGGAGGGAAAATGAGCTCCAAATTGGGAAATTCCAGTTGTTTTGGATAGCAGACATCCAGGACTTTCCAAAAAGCTATTATGAGCTTGATTTTGATGCCAGGAAGTGCCCCAAAAGCAGGCTGAAAGGTGCGCGACGCATAGAGCTCAGGCACGCGGCGCATAGAGAAAATTGGTCAATTTTTCATTTTCCAGCTCAGGATTTCGGCCAGTTGGACCAGTTTTGATTGTGGATGTAATTTTTGAGTTATCTTGATGTAATTTTGTGGTTGGCATGTAACTTGGGCTCACTTTTACCTATTCTATAAGATTCACTCCCAAAAAAGTGAAAATCAAGTCAAAGAATCAGTTTCCTTCCTTTTAGAGGCAAGTTGTTTGGATGCCTAGATTCTAGCTCCTTGTTTAGAATTAGTTGAAACTGCTCCTAGAAGGAGGAATTCGACCCCTAGAGGCATGGGAAGGGGTTAGGATGGTCTATATGATGTAATTTCTGAGACACTTTCAGGGTTGGACTCTTGGGAAAAGTTTGGCACACTATTGTACATATTTTCTACATTTTGGCTAAGGAAAGATTAGAGGTTTTGCAGCACCTGTTGGGATTCTTGTGGCTTTCAGTTTTGATGGTGTGTTCTCTTAGTTATTTGTAAGTTCTTTAATTTTTAATGTATGCCATTCCCTTCTTTTTCTTCTGAAACTAAATGAATGAGTAAATGAGGTAGAATCCATTGATTCCAGTGCTCTGCCTTTAAATTTGTTTAGTTTTATATGTTTTCGCCAGTTTGGAGAGGATCCTTGTTCTCCCTTGCCCTCTTCAGCTCCTTGTCATTCTGATCCATCCATACACATAATAAAAAAGCATCAAGACTACTGCCTACCTTTCCCCAACTCGAATTCTGCAAAGATCTGGCCTCATCCCCGAGCCCAAAATTGTTTTTCCCATTTTTCCAACGAAAACCCAAAAAATTTAAATCAAACCTTCCTATCTATTTACTAGCCTAAAATCAGTATTCATTATTAGTCATCTCAGCCCCTTTGAAGATATTTTGCCGAGATAGACCCGGAGAGAGCCCTCTCCTGTCCTCGTAGGGCTAGCTACGAGGCTGAGCTTGGTTTGATGTTGCCTTGAGTTTTACCTTATTTCAGCCTAAGGTAGATTTGAGCGCTAACATAGTGGCGACCATACTGGGGAATAATCTCAATGGTTTGCTTGTTGGTGTGTTCGTTTCATGAGTTATAGACGGAGTCTGAAGTCACGCCAGGTAGCTTTCGAAACGCTTTTGCCATGCATAAGCGGAAGTAGATAAACGCTGCTTCAGTCGATCTCCGATTAGCTTGTGAATGCAGCACTTGATTTGCAAATTACCCCAGTATACTTATTCGTTCTAGACTTTTGGATGATTGAGTCTAGAAGTCGATAGGCTGAAAATAATCTATTGTGTCCTTTGAATTTTTCTTGAATAGAACAATACACTGGCTTCAAAAAGGCATACCAGATCAAATCCTGATCCAAATCCGCCTCCAGTATATGAAAACCCCAACCTAATCCCAAGAATTTTCCGTCGAGAAGCTCCCATTATTCCTTTGGTCAAATCTCACTCATACCCCACTATTTTTTAATACATTGAAGATATTGAGTTTGACGATCAGTTTGAGTTATCATTGTTTGAAACCAAATCCGAAAGTGCCACTGGTTCTACCGTCATCAATCCTGAGTTCATCAAGTATCTAGAAGTTGAACAAGCAAATAGATCTATCGATAATTATATTCTAAATCTTCAAAACTCCATTGTGGCAACCAACATTCCTGAATTCATTGAATCTGCTTCACAAACTCTTGGGCCATCTGAAATTGCATCTAGTTCACGGATTCCCACTGAACCTCCCTTTATCCCTACCATTCCCGTACAGCCTGAGATCTCTGATCAGCAATCAGCAGTAGTTCCTCCTCCATCTCCACCGCATACACCTCGTTCATCTACTGCTCCCATTCCACCTGTTTCTCCAAGACAGCAGATTATAAATCCGCCAAGAGCCATGGCTGCTAGATTCGCACCTCTTGTTTTACCTGCAAATTTGGATCCTATGCCCGCTGATTATCAGAGAAAGATTCCAATATTTGATGGCACTCCGCAGAGTGTGTCCGCTCAGCAGCATATTGTTAGAATGACAGATTTCTTGGACCTACATGAAATAGATGAAGAGAATGTGTCCATGAGGTTGTTCGCCCAGACTTTTGGAGGTGAGGTTCGTAAATGGTTCAGAGCTCTACAGCCCGCAAGTATCAATACATTACAAGAGCTTCAGACACAATTCTTAGATCGATGGGAGATGAAAAAAGATCCGCTGCAAATTACTTCTGAGTATACCAGCATCAAACGTAATCCTGGTGAGTCCGTTCAGGATTATATTATCAGATTCAATACAGTGTATAATGCAATTCGAGATGACTTAATACCGTCTAGAAAATCAGCTCTCCTCAAATTCTCGGACGGTTTCGATCCGGAGATTGCTTATTCACTACGAGACAGAGATCCACCTACCTTGGAAGATATGCAGAAGATTGTTGTTAGTGTTGAGGCGAATCTGAATGATAAGAGAGCCCGGTTGAAAGCAGAAAAGAGAGTGACCATAAAAGAAGAAGCTTCCACATCTGCATCAGAACAGCACTTGCTTCGTGAGATGGAAAAAATGTTCAAAAGAATGACGCTTGATAAGCCAGAAATGCAGATTCGTAATCCCAACTACCGTGGCCAGCAGCAGCCACAGTTCAGAATTAAGCAGCGTGAACAGAGAGCACAAGAGCCGACAGCCCAACAGCAAGTTAAAACACCTCTTTTGCAGAATTTTGTAAGTCAAGAATCAGATGATGACGATGATGTAGTAGGGGAGCAAAACCACTTCTTTACTCCCGATGATCTGCCCATTTACATCACTGAGGATGAAGAATATGGAGAAAGTTCAGCTGCACAGAAAGATGAGGATTTCATTTTAGCAAATGATACAGCTCTGGAGGAAGAATCAGATGAATACCAAAGAGGGTATATGAATGCTTTGTCCGCTCAGCAGAAGCAATACTCATTGAGAAACAGAGACGTGCCCATAAACCCAATTCAGAAGAGAAAAGAGGCTTCAGCACCTAAGATGGATTCACCTATACCACAGAAGAAAGGAAAAGAGACAATTGATCCCGCAGCTAGTAAATCATCATCAGCAGAAAAGGCCAATCAGTCAAGTATAATGAAGGATAAGGCTGAAAAGAAAGAAGTTCCGGTCAAAGAAGTTGAAAGAGTTTCAGCCTTTAGTTTGGAAAATGAAATTTCCAAATTGAAGGTATCTATTCCTTTGACAGAAATTATGAAGAACAACAGCTATCGAGGTCAAGTCTCCAAAATTCTGAATTTTGATCCAATGTTTGACACGGTAAATATTGAAGATGATCAGCCTGAATTGATATTTGGGCCTACTTTAGATGGTGAGTCCCCTGACAGTGATGTTCCTCCCTTTTATATCAGTTTGAGGTTGCATGAATATATATTGCACAATGCCATGTTCGATTCTAGTGCTTCGCACAATCTTATGCCAAAGGCGATCATGGAAAAGTTGGGTTTAGATATTACAAGGAAATACCATGATTTGTATTCATTCGATTCCAGCCGTGTGAGATGTATCGGACTCATCAAATATTTGGTTGTAAGTTTAGATCAAATTCCTGCGAAGAATGTCTTGATGGACGTGGTTGTGGCGGACATTCCTCCTCGATTTGGGATGCTCCTTTTTAGATCTTGGGGGGCAAAGTTGAAAGGTACACTACAGTTAGATTTTTCCTATGCAACAATTCCAGTCTTTGGTCAAATGAGAAAGTTATATCGAGAGCAGAAGATGAAATACATGATAACAAGCAAGGAAAAACCAATCAATCATCCTGTAAATTATGTACATACCGACTTAGAGTCGTTTGTTTTGTTTGCTGATAGTTTTAATGATATAGATAGTCAATTAGTTCAGGCAGAAGATATACCAGAAATCACTGAGAATTTTAGAGAAGTTCTACAGAAAGAAAGACGAGAAAATCAAGCTACTGTTGAGCAATCAGCTAAAGATGATGGGCAGCAAACAGACAAAACAGAGATGACGCAATTTCAGCACTTAGAGGAGGATGAAGATGGTCTTTGGACCATGGATTTTGATGGCGCAGTGGGTAGTGATGGTGCTGGAATTGGTGTTTGGATACGCAGTCCATTTTCTGCTCCGGATAAGGTTCCAATCAATGTGAGAGTATGTTCCTACAAACTAGCATTTGACTGTTCTAACAATGAGGCGGAGTATGAGGCTCTGATTGCTGGCCTTAAGATTCTAAGAAAGCTGAAAGCGAAAATAATTGCAGTCTATGGTGATTCGGAGTTGGTGATAAAGCAGGTAAAGGGTGAGTTTCAAGCCAAGCATCCTCGCATGAGGGCTTACCGTAATGCAGTTTTAGACATTTTGAAGTTATTTTCAGATTATACCTTGACGTGTGTGCCTCGCATACAAAATGGTGTTGCTGATGGACTTGCTAAGGTAGCAAGCAATTTAAAAATCCCAATGAATTCCAGCAACAAGTTCGAGATCCATGTGAAGCACCGCCCCACCGTTCCAGACAATCAGCGATGTTGGCAAGTTTTTCAGGACAACGAGGAGATTAGTGATTTTCTGCAAAATAAGGGTAAGTTTAAAGACACCTCCATAGATACAGAACATGATGATGGTAATGATGATATACAAATAAATCAAATGGAAGTGCTGCAACTTAAGGATAACATCATTCCTAAAGGATTGATTCCTTTAGAGGAACTCTTTGATCAAGATGATGTAGCCCGCAAACCGACATTGAGGCCGACTGAAAAAGGTGTTGAAGAAGTAAATATTGGGACAGCTGAAAATCCCAAGATGGTAAAGTTATCCAAGTCATTGTCACCAGAGGTAAGAGCGGAGTATGTGAGATTATTGTCTTCATTTTCTGATGCTTTTGCATGGGATTACTCGGATTTAAAAACGTATGACACTAATATCATTCAGCATACTATCCCTATTAAACCAAATCAGAAGCCTTTCCGTCAAAAGTTGAGGAGAATCAATCCGAAGCTGCTACCATCAATTGAAAAAGAGGTAAATAGGTTGTATAAGTCAGGAATCATTGTGCCTATCAGATTTTCTGATTGGATATCAAATTTGGTGCCCGTGAGGAAAAAGACAGGTGAGATCCGTTTGTGTATCGATTTCAGAAATTTGAATAAGGTATCATTAAAAGACAATTATCCGCTGCCAAAAATGGACCATATATTGCAGCGAGTAGTTGGAGCATCAAGGATGTCACTACTCGACGGCTATTCAGGATATAATCAAATTTTAGTGCATGAGGACGATCGTGACAAAACTGCGTTCACCACTCCATGGGGAGCGTTTCATTATGCCAAGATGCCGTTTGGTTTGAAAAATGCAGGTGCCACTTTTCAGCGTGCAATGGACATGGCTTTCGCCAATGAGAAAGATGTATTTTTGGTTGTTTACCTTGATGATTTGACTGTGTTTTCAAATTCCGATGAAGAACATTTGTATCACTTGAAAGTTGTTTTCCAGAAGTGCAGAAAATATGGCATTTCGCTGAATCCGAAAAAGAGCTTGTTTGCCATGGATGAAGGCAAACTCCTTGGCCACATCATATCGAAAGATGGCATTCGTGTTGACCCTGCACGTGTTGAAGCAATCCAGCAAATTGAACAGCCCCAGAACAAGAAAGAAATACAGTCATTTAATGGTAAAATGAATTTTCTGCGTCGTTTCATTCCAAATCTTGCTGAGCATCTTAGAGAAATCACGAACATGCTGAAAAAGGATAGTCAGGTAAAGTGGACAGAAGAGGCGGTGAAATCATTCAGTTTGGTAAAGTTAGCTCTTTCTTTAGCCCCTATTTTAATCAGCTCGGACTACACATAGGACTTCATTTTGTTTTGATTTTCTTCTGAGCACACTTTGGCAGCTGTTTTAATGCAGAAAAGGGATGGAGTTGAGAAGCCTATTGCTTTTTTCAGTCGGATTATAAGGGACGGAGCGTTGAAATACAACATTATTGAGAAACAAGCACTTGCTCTTGTAAAGGCCTTGAAATATTTCCGTGTGTATATACTGCATTCCCACATTATAGCCTACGTTCCTAACGCAGCAGTTAAAGATGTTTTGGTACAGGCAGATCCAGAAGGAAGGCGGGGTAAGTGGATCACTGCGTTGTTAGAATATGATGTGGAGATTAAACCGACCAAGCTGATCAAAGGACAAGGACTAGCCAAGCTCATGGCTGAAACAAATCTGCATGCTCTTGATATAAATTTGATCGCTGCCATGTCTGATGAAGATGAGGAGAGTACATCATTTCAGGTATCTGATATTTTTGTTTCTTCCCCTTGGTATGCTGACATATTATATGTACTTCAGAATTTGTCTCCACCACCCGGGATGCCTAGAAATAAGAGTAGAACCTTGAAGTTGAAGGCTGCAAAGTTTTGCATATTGAATTCTGCATTATATTGGAAAGACCCTGGTGGAATGTTATTGAATTGTTTGGTAGAGGAAGAAGCCAAAAGAGTTTTGGAGGACTTTCATAGAGGAGATTGCGGGGGCCATTTATTTTGGAAAACCACAGCTAATAAGATTCTCAGGGCAGGTTACTACTGGCCTTCTTTATTTTCTGATGTATATAAGGCTGTTAAGAATTGTCACGAATGTCAAATTTTCGAAGGGAAACAAAAGTTACAGCCTCTGCCTCTTAAACCAATTGAAGTTAGTGCACCATTTCAACAGTGGGGATTGGATTTCATTGGGGAAATCCACCCGGCATCGTCAGGACAGCATAGATGGATATTGACAGCAACGGATTACTTCACGAAGTGGATCGAGGCGATTCCCACTCGACAAGCCACGGATGCGGTAATTATCTCTTTTCTTGAAAATAATATTCTGTCACGTTTTGGGTGTCCTAGTAAGATAATCACAGATAATGCAGCGGCCTTCAAGTCAAAGAGGATGGTTGAATTTTGCTATAAGTACAATATCAGCTTGGGACATTCGACTGCCTACCATCCGCAAGGAAATGGCTTGGCAGAATCTTCAAATAAGTCTTTGGTAAATATCATCAAGAAATTGCTGGAAATCAATAAAAAGGGCTGGCACAAGAAATTAGTGAATGCACTTTGGGCCGATAGGGTAAGTCAGAAAAAGTCTATTGGCATGTCCCCTTTCGAGTTGGTGTATGGGGTAGACACAGTTTTTCCCACTTCTCTTGCTATCCCGGTAGTCAAATTGCTTCAGGAAGCCGGTAGTGAGGAAGATCCCATGCAGCGAAGGATTAATCAGATGATTCATTTACAGCAGACACGGGAGGAGGTCTTTCAAAATACATTCAAGTTGCAGGAGCGCATAAAGAAGATCTATGACAGAAAGGCAAAAGCAGATAAGTTTCAGCTGGATGAGGTGGTTTTGAAGTGGGATGCTCGAAATGAAGATAAGGGAAAGCACGGAAAATTTGAAAACCTATGGAAGGGTCCTTTTAAGATTGCAGCGTATCGTGGTCAGAACGCCTTTCTTCTCAAGGAAATGAACGGGGATGATTGTCCGGGAGGGCCGATCAATGGTCGGCTGCTCAAGCGATACTATTTCTGAGTATTTTCTGCTGATTTCATCATCATTGTATATATCGTTCTACTTCTGTTTTATTGCAAGTGTGTACTGATCTCTCATCTTCAGTCTGGGGCCCGGAGCGAAGGCTATAATTCTGGAGATGGAGGTTAGTTGGTTTGAGGTTTTTCAAGTTAGTCTTATCATTCTTTTCAGTTTGAAAGTTGAGTCAGTCTCAGTCAATTTTCAGTCAAGTTTCAGTCAATTTTTTCAGTCAATAAATGTGTCAAAAGTTTTGTGTTATCCGTTCAAATAATGACTCCATCGCCCAATGGATGAAGGCACTACCTAGCTCTTCCAGAGATCTGTCGTTCTTGGCATCTCCTTGGAGCTACCATCCCCATTGGAGCCAATGTTAGAGTCGGTCCTTACAGCCCTCCGTCAGAGATCATTTCGCTTTTTGCATATCATTTTTAGGTGTCTCGCTCACTTCACTTCGTTGCATTTCGCTAGGGGCATGCCATTGACTGACGAGAGGGTCTGGTCGTCTTGTATTTCCTCATGCTTGTACCTGCAGGGCTAATTAAAATTCCTCAAAAATCACTGAAGTTCAGGTCACGTCATTCATGGTCATAAATGATTATTTTCGTCAAAAAGAGTCTTTAGTCCTAGAGTCTAGGGTTTTCAGTCTTTTGATACATGTAATAAAAGCCCGCAGGCCATGAGGTTGGTTTCGAAAAGGTTCCTATTTCATATTTTTATTCTCAAAAACATTTGAAGACATTTCTAGTCCAAAACTCTGTTTTGAACTAGAAACTGTCAATTTTATTTTTGTAATAATTTTGTATTTGTTTCACCATAAAAAGTTCAAAGCAAGCTTCTGGTCTTTGCCGAAGCCAAAATGCCAAAATCACTGCAAAAACAACCAAGTTTCATCAATCCAAGACTCAGAAAAAACAGTGAAAAACCAAAGATAGAATTGCATTAAATGACAAAGTGCCAAGATTTCCAAACATTACAAAGTGGGTTATGGATAAAATTAAAATCAAATCTGATTCTTGTGAGATATTTTCCAACCTATATAAAGCATTGAAGACAAATCATTTTCACAAATTTCCAAAGCAAAATCGAGTTTGGAGGGTTGGAGAGAAAAAAACTCATTTTCAGAGCCGTGGAGTTGAAGTGGAAGTGCGCGCGGTGCATACAAGTGGCGTGCGACGCACATACCGCGCGGGACACACTGGGCATCATAGGCCTGTGCAATTTTGCACGCACGCGACGCACACACAGCGCGCGATGCACTGGGCATGCACGCGGCGCATAGAGTTTCAGGGCTGAAAACTTCAGTTCATCACCCAGATTCGTGCCAAATCACTTCATTTACTTGCAAGTAAGTTCTTCATGCCTGCTTAGTGACTCATAAACATGCTGTGGTGTTTGGGAAGTGGAGAAAACAAATGTTTGATGGGGTGAAATGTAAACCCTATATTCATTGAAAATTCACTTCTTAGGGTTTTGAAACAAATGTTAGTGATATTGTGGGGGTTTCCAAACTTGTGTTATTGATATATATGTTCATACCATCTGCTGTCAGTAGTGTCCCTGCTTATTACCTTAGCCTCACGCTCTCTCTTTGCTATTAAATCACTTCTGTCATTACCACTGTCATTGTCACACTGTTTATCATTTATATTGTAACACAGTCCCATATTCATTATTCCCATTCCCCATTGACAAACACAGTCCCATATTCACTATTCCCATTCTCCATTGACAAAGCCTAAATATCATTGCAAGGGCTGTACGCTACACTATATTTCTTCCTACTCACTTGTCAAAATCCCCATGTAGTCAAAGCAGTGACTATTTTCCATTCAAACTCATTTGACAGAACCTTTATCATTGTGGCTTTCCTATAACACTTTGATACACATGTGACACATTTGGGATTAGAGCATACATTGAACTCTTGTTTTTCATCATACCTATATCAGCATATATTTTGCAAACATCTTGATTTCAGCGCCATGTCAGAGACAGATTCAGTTTATGAGCAGGAGTATGATAGTGATTCCACAGCAGAGGTTAATGTGCCACAGAGGTCTCACAAAAGTGGAAAAATTGGTAGGCATGTCAGGGAGGAGCCTACTTCTTTGGTTCAATTGCAGGCTTGCCCGCTTGCAATGGATTATTTTCAGCATCAGTCATGTTTCCAGTACTGTGAGATGATTTCACAAACCCAGCATCATCATGAGCTAGGTTGTCTATTTGTTCTACATTTACATGATGTTCGTGTAAACCTTGCCGGAGTTAACTTCATTCTGTCACCAGAGACTATTGCTCAGGCCATCGGGATACCAAACATAGGAGAGGAATGGAACAAACGACAGCAGCTAGAGAAATCCTACTATGAGCCATACATCAAACCTGGGTATATGAGGCAGCTGAGCAGGGTATTTCCATTCAAATTTCTGAAGGATGAGTTTGCACCATTGATGAAACTCATCATTCGATATTTCAGTTGCGAGGGTAGATTCTCGTGCCTCTATGCGTACCATGTCCGTTTGTTGATGCATTTCACGAGGGTACGTATGATGAGCATTCCATACTTCATGTATCGCAACATAGAGAGGATGAAATTTCTTGTACAGAAGAAGACCCCAGCACAGCAGCATAGCAGTATATATCATTACGCACTGATCAAAATCATGGTGGTACATCAGCTGACACAGCAGGGCATTGCTTGGGAGGATTTCATCTCCCGTGACTTCTTCGCAGCGCCACAGCCGCCTCCCGAGGTAGTTCATGATGAGGGAGAGCCTTCACACCAGCTTGACATTCCTGAGACCGAGCATATCAGTGCTCCAATGTATGTGACATATCAGCGAGGCCACAGAGCCTTATTTGCAGCTACACGACGAGTATTATCTCCACCCGGGGTGGAAGGGGTCTCGTTGACTTCATCAGCAGCGTGAGTATTATCTCCACCCGAGGTGGAAGGGGTCTCACCTTCAACTTCAGCACAGGTACAGATTCAGGATAGAGGCAAGAGGCCTATGCACGATGAGGGCCCCTCAGGAGGCCAAGATACTGAATTCACATTGATTGATGTTGATGCGAGCTCTCCTAGCTCGAAACTGAAAGAGATCGTCCAGGAGCAGAAGGCCGAGATTGACACGCTGAATGTTAAGTTGCAGAGAGCTCAGTGGGTGATAAACTACCTGGAGCAGCATAACAAACAGCTAGAGGATCAGCACACACTTGTAGAGCTGCGGCGAATCCGTGAAGATCGACAATTGGCCCGGAAGAGACCTGGTGACATGACACCAATTGAGCGAGAGACCGAACTCATGCATGTTAACATTCATCTGGAGAAGTTGTTGGCAAAGGCCAATAGAGACAAAGACATGCTCCGTCACATGAAAGGTCATTATTGGGCCCGCATGCACGTCTGCAAAGCAAAAATGAAGATTCTGAAGAGGAGGTTGAGCAGAGCACTAAAACGGCGGAAGAGGCCTGATCCACTCCGGATTTTGGCCGAGGCTTCGTTGGCTGGGCATGATACATGATGGAGGATCTTCGCTCCGAATTTGAGCAAATTTGAAGAAGTTTTTGTCATTTTGGAAAATTTTGGTCTCAAAACAGGTTTTTCAGCCCAACGCGTAGCGCGTCACGATGCGCGCTTATGATTGGGACACTTGCTGGGAGAAAACTTTGTATTTTTGGATTTTTCATGGTAAGTTATGCATTCTCAGAAATGGCCGAAGCATTTCACCAAGTTCTGGATGATCAAAAGGGCCAAAAACACCATGAAAATCACCTTTCTGCCACCTTTTGCACCAGCAGGAAGTACTTGTGGGAGAATGAAGTTTTGGAGGGGAAAATGAGCTCCAAATTGGGAAATTCTGCTTGGGTTGGATAGAAGACATCCAGGGCTTTCCAACAAGCTATCATGAGCTTGATTTTGATGCCGGGAAGTGCCCCAAAAGCAGGCTGAAAGGCGCGCGACGCATAGAGCTCAGGCGCGCGGCGCATAGAGAAAATTGGTCAATTTTTCATTTTCCAGCTCAGGATTTCGGCCAGTTGGACCAGTTTTGATTGTGGATGTAATTTTTGAGTTATCTTGATGTAATTTTGTGGTTGTAATGTAACTTTGATTCACTTTTACCTGTTCTAGATGATTCACTCCCAAAAAAGTGAAAATCAAGTGAAAGAATCAGTTTCCTTCCTTTTAGAGGCAAGTTGTTTGGTTGCCTAGATTCTAGCTCCTTGTTTAGAATTAGTTGAAACTGCTCCTAGAAGGAGGAATTCGACCCCTAGAGGCATGGGAAGGGGTTAGGATGGTCTATATGATGTAATTTCTGAGACACTATCAGGGTTGGACTCTTGGGAAAAGTTTGGCACACTATTGTACATATTTTCCACATTTTGGCTAAGGAAAGATCAGAGGTTTTGCAACACCTGTTGGGATTCTTGTGGCTTTCAGTTTTGATGGTGTGTTCTCTCAGTTATTTGTAAGTTCTTTAATGTTTAATGTATGCCATTCCCTTCTTTTGCTTCTGAAACTAAATGAATGAGTAAATGAGGTTGAATCCATTGTTTCCAGTGCTCTGCCTTTAAATTTGTTTAGTTTTACATGTTTTCGCCAGTTTGGAGAGGATTCCTGTTCTCCCTTTCCCTCTTCAGCTCCTTGTCATTCTGATCCATCCATACACCTAATCAAAAAGCATCAAGACTACTGCCTACCTTGCCCCAACTCGAATTCTGCAAAGATCTGGCCTCATCCCCGAGCCCAAAATTGTTTTTCCCATTTTTTCAACAAAAACCCAAAAAATCAAAATCAAACTTTCCTATCTCTTTACTAGCCTAAAATCAGTATTCATTATAATTCATCTCAGCCCCTTTGAAGACCTTTTTCCGAGATAGACCCGGAGAGAGCCCTCTCCTGTCCTCGTAGGGCTAGCTACGAGGTTGAGCGTGGTTTGATGTTGCCTTGAGTTTTACCTTATTTCAAATTTAAGGTAGATTTCCAGATAACATCTTTTCTCAATCAGATTAGCCTCTACACTAACCGCTCCTTTTTGCATGTCTTCCAACATGTTGTAATCTCTCTCCCTAAGCTGGTAGGCCATGTCAGCATCAAAGCCTTCGAGGTATTTCGCTAGGGCCATACCTTGGGGAGGTTTCCTATGTGGAGGAAGAGTGTTGTAAATGTTGTTAAATCTCATTGTGTAATCATGGACACTCTCTCCTACATTTCTTTTAAGGCTCATATATTCAACTAGGAGTTGGCGAGGGTTGGCCTTAACCTCCCATTTGTTTATGAAAGTCTGATATAGAGATGGAATATCATTAATGCTACCCGGAGGTAGGCCTTTAAACCATTTCTTCACATCACCCCCTAGGCTCTGGGCAAAGATTCTCATTTTGAATGTATCATCATCTATCTCCATGTAGTCAAAAGAATCTTCCATCCTATCTACATGGTATTGTGCTGTGGTAGACTCTTTGCAAGTGAAGTGTGGGATATTTAATTGATAATCATTGGGTAAAGGCACTAGAGGCCGGGGTAAAACCAGAGGTGCATACCAGGCTGCCATGATGATGTTTTGATGAGGTAAAGGATTGACTTGGGCAGCTGGTATATGGATGACAGGGATGTTGTGACCAGCAGAAGACTGATGAGCAGATCTAGGGTGACTGAGCCCCAAGTTTTGAATGAAGTGTATATCAGGAGGTGTAGCTAGAGGGGTCTCTCTGTCCCTAATGTGTTTACCACTTTGAGCAGGTGAAACAGGAAGCTCAAGGTCTGACTGGTCTAGGACATTGAATAACCTAGTTCTAGGCAAACTATTTTGAGTGCCTAGATCAAAGAATGGGTCTAATAGAGCTGTAAAGTTTTTTGGTGTGGAGTTAGCTCTACGGATGTAGCTGGAAATAGTTGATTGCTTAGGTGTATGAGATCCCTTGAGGATGCTCTCAGGGTTGTCAACTATTTCAGGTGGGTCTGGGTTAGGATAAGCTCTTGTATGAATGGTTCTTGAAGCCATAATGTTGTTTCTAACCAAGCAGCTTAACCGTATTGTTACGTCTATTGTGGTTGATGTTGTAAAGGAGGCTGGTCTCCCAGTGGAGTCTTATGTGAAACCAAGATAATCAGCAGGCCTACTGATCACCAGTGGAGTCTTTAAATCGTTTAGGAATTATGGAGTCGCCAGGTGGAAGGTTTAGGATGTTTGGGGAGAGTACACTATCCACCACAGTGCTTATGAGATGTCCCTTTTCAAGGATATCTTGAAAACATAGCAAACTCTAACCAGAGATTGACTGGGAGGGGATTTACCAGATATGTCACCTCTGAAAGAGTGTGAGATCTGGAGGCTACCTGGCCCTTTCCAGACTTTGTCTAAGAGTATGGGGGAAAAACAACAAATGGTATAGAGGTTGATCTGTGAATAGGAGTGTTTAACTGCCAACCTAACCAGATTTTCTAGGTTTCTGAGGTTCTTGTGATGCAGTAAGATGGAGGTACTCAGATTTTCCCCAGTGGAGTCGCCATTATGTTGGGGTTCCCATGTTTTGGCAAGGTTGGAAATACCAAAATATGAGACAACATCAAACCATTTTCGGACCTCAGGATCTATCCCTCTTGGGTCCAGAGAGGGATCTCTCTATGATATGTTAAAGGTGTATGACTTTGAAGCTCAGTGTTAAGATATTAGGCTAGTTATAAGGCTCAGGGTTTATTTGTTTGAATGTTTGTTTGGTTGCTGGTTATCAGGAAAGAAGGGTTCAATGTAAGACAAGGATAAGCAAAGAGGAATAAGGCAGAGGTGAAGTATTCCAGGGAGCATTCAAAACCATTGGGCAATGGAGTCAGGAAAGGATTTGCTTGCTAATCAATAGGCAGGCTTTCAATTGCGCTAGTCATCTAAAACATTGGATCTTAAAGATGATAGTGTGATATGGAATGGTAGGAGAGGAGAGACAGTAAAGGTTTAGAACACATATTTAAAGACCAGCTGAACGTGCAAGGATCCTAGTGGACAGGGATAACTCTAATCCCCAGTGTTCCCAAATCTTCCAGCTAAATCCCAACCAAAACATCTAAGAACAGATTCGTTCAATTTATACATCAGAGAACAGGCAATAACATCCACTACACTGGTTAAATTAACTAAAATCAATTCTTAGATAACACATTCAGAAGAAAAACATCAATGGCAAGGAGAGCAGAAACATAGGGTACCTAACAAGGGTAAATCCTATGCCAATATTCTGATGCAAGCTAGTAGAAACGAAATGAAATGAATATAAACACAGAGATAGGAAAACATCACCGCTGCTTTAGATCAATATCCAAAGAAATGTTCTTGTCATATTAAATAGCAATACCAGTCAATTACAACATTGCCAATAGTCGAACACTCAGTCTGAAATCATGTTCCTCAACCTATCTTACAACTTTACACAGAGACTGTGTCTCAAAAGAAACTACTTGCAATTCTCTGATAACTGATCAACAACCTTTACAATGAGTTTCTCCATGAATTTATAGCTCCAGTGGAGCAGAGAAGGTAGGTGAGAAACTAAATGCAGCATTAAAAACTCAGAAGAGGAAGAAGGTCAAAGCCCATTCTGTATAAATTTTGTGCGTTAATCTGGGACACCCTTGGGTGAAAGAGTGGTCTTCTTCAAATTTCCATTAACTCCAGGTATGTCTCTGATGTACTTTGGTTTCAATTCTGTAGTACTTTTGGTGATCTGATCAAAAATAAATCAATGATTAAAGTCTGCCATGCGGTGTAACTAATGCTACTGATATCGTAGGACTGTTGTCAAGGTGGGAAATCCTTTAGGAACATGATATAGAATAAAAGTTGCATGGGCATTCTATCCTTTATGGGGAAAACAGTCTGCTAGTGTACAAACCCTGATATACATAATTTTTTGTATGTTGTACCTCCTATGTGATCCTCGGGATTTTCGATCTGGTACTCTACCTTTAGAACTCTGGATTAAGGCTTAAAACCCTCAATACTGAACGTTGAAATCCTTGATCATTAGCTGGTATTTCTCTGCCGCTTCATAAATGTCTCAATCTGCAAAATTTGGGCTTTAATGGCGCCGAATAGGTTTTTCGTGGAGATTGAACTGTCCTTGGATAATATTTATGTCGTCGCTACCTTTCCGGGCATTTCCATTGTAGTACCAACTCCCAAATTCAACTTTCTCTGTGCAACACGCCATTGCAATAGTACATATGAACCATGGTTGTTTTCCGCCTCTTTGAAACCCTGCAAAATACAAAAACTGTTAGGCAAACCATGCATGGGGTTGGATGGTACAGATGACTGCGAGGATGACAGTGGGACTGCGGACGAATGGCAAAAAACGCAGAGGAATGGTGGAGAAGTGCTATGGTAGGAAGGTTGGCGGAATGCAAGGAAATTTAACGTGAAAACCTTAATTTTGACCCTTTGAATGAATATATATGGATGGACAGGCGAATATACGGTGGAACACGAGGAACGGTGACATGGTGGTACGGGGTCAACGGCGGGCATGTGGTCAGATCTGGACCGTCCTACCTCAATGGAGATCGACAGTGGAAAACACGTCAGAGGGCAATGGATAGTGGGCCGAGGGTACGGTGGCCATGGGTTATTACGTGCGCAGCTTCATGGAGCGACAACCGTCGGATGGGTAGCTCTGGATTGGACGGCGATTGTGCATATCGCTCCGCATCCACGGACGAACTTTAACGCGCGATGGGAGGGTGGTTTTCCTACCGTACCGATGCCACGTGTCGAGTGATGTATGGAATCGCTCTGAAAATGAAAAAACTGCCAGTCCTCGAAAGGTGGTGCGATGGATACCGCTGGTTTTCGAGCGGGCGCGTTGGCATGGGAACCACCGGGGTGGGCGTACTGTGGACCGTCGGATCATCGAGCAAACGAACGGTGGATCTTCGATCGGGTGGTAAACAGGTTGAACGATGGATGTTGTGGGGGCTGCGATCGCTGTCCATTCTGTTTAGATCAACGGCTGTAAACGCCCCCAACAAACATATGAAATAAGCGCTCTCTGCCTTGGCACCTAGACATGGCACTGGGTCATGTGGAGGCAAATGTACTGGAGCCAGGCCGAAAGGGGCTAAGGTCCAATTACATATAAAACATGGTTTTTGGCCCATTTCAAATGAAATTAAAATCCAAAATGGGTAACGATAGAGAGATAAAGGGGTCTCTTGGCTAAACCAAGGGTGGATGCGTGGTTTAAAGGGGATTTTGGAAGGATTTTAGGGGATTAGAGGGGAATTTGACAAGGGAAAAACAAGGGTCAAAATGGGGGGTTCTGCAGGGGTTCAAGGGAAAATGAAGGCCTTTTGGAGAACCATTTTTTCCACTTAGAGAGGCTATTTGACATAAGGACAACAGAGGGAAAAATCAATGGGTAGAGGGCATAAAAGAGTTTTCAAGGATGATGTGTTTTCAGGGGAAATGCATTCCTTGAAAGCTCATAAAACAACTTATTCCCCCGTTTTTCTTGTCAAAAAATTCATAGGGGGCTAACAATGTGCATGGTACATGTTACAGTAAAATATAGAAACCTAGTGCAAAGCCTCATTAGGTGACCTATACAAGGTGTAACACATGAGATTTTTATTATTGTCACCTCAGTAATTAATCCCCTCTCTTTAGTGAAGGATGCAATAAAACACAAGGTAGGCTTCCTAAGTAGGCTTATGGACCATATAACCCAATGGGCTTAAGTTAAATTCCCCCTAAGTATCTTACAATATAAATTCATTGGATAAGGGTATGACAAATTAAGATTTGAGGTGTATGAAAGGGTAAATTCCATATTTTGGTTCAAAGGGGCTATGGGTCAATATAAATGCTACAGTTGACCTAAAGATTCTCGAATAGATTTCTCAAACACAAAAAACCTAAAAAATACCCAGGGAAACTATAAACTAAGGTTTTGAATCCACAAATTACAGAAAAATCATATATTTTAATAGTAGCAAATTTAGCCATTAAAATAGTGAATAAACTATGTGAAATGAAGATTAAATTAGAAAGTAAACTAAGGACAAATTTACAACAATTTCTAACAACTAACAAGACATAAAATAACAAATAAATTCTTGAATTTAGGTCTATAAAATGGTTGAAAATGCATGAAAAAGTTCTTCTCTAATGCACTTTTACACAATTTATAACCCTAGGGCATGCATCAATAAGTCATTAAATGTTGAAAATATAAGATTTTCTTGTAATTTAACCCTAATTTACCATGTAATAAAAAGAAAAATAATTTTTATATTTAAAATAATGCCACAAGGGAGATGGGATAGTGTACTCTCAATATAGGGAATATGGACTACAAGTACAACAAATTATAATGTTTCTTTGGAGTTATCTAAATTCAAAAAAACTACGGAAAACAAAATAACTTAGCCTAGAGTTTGAGACTTAGCTTCTCAATTTTTCTTATAATTAAGGGAAATAAAAACATGTAATTATTCCTTAAATACTTTGAGGAAGGGCTTAGCTCAACAAGGGACACTCCTATCCAAAATGCACAGATTCAGTTCAAGATTTGGGCTAAAATTCTTAACCCCCAAAACAAACAAAGAGAGGGATCAGCCCTTACGAAACCAATAAAAATCCAAACCATTGAATTGGTTCACAAAATTTGTTTTTAAACCTTCATAATAAACAATAAAAATACCAATCCGCAATTTTAGTTACATATGTAGATCACTTGATAGTGGAATAATGATTTACCAGTATTTTTAGGGTAGATGAAAATTGCAATCATACTTAGCAGACTACTTAAGGTAGATACTAATGAGATTGATTGCATATTATTCTTATATTTTGTTTTCTCATTCATATCATGGACTACTTCCATGATATTTTCAAGTCAATAAACCTCATTGTTTCTCTGATACCTAGATAATAATTGAGCACAAGTGAGAGACAACAAGAAATTGGTGGAAAAGGTTTTATGCCAAATTATACTCATTGTATTGATCTCAAGATTTGAACTTATATTACATAAATTACACCATTATAGATATATACCTCATTGACAACTTATTAATGGATCATGACAACATCAAATATAAGAATTTTACAACTCATATCTATGTTGTCTCAGACTTTGTGATTGTCTAGGGGCTCATAGTCTAACAAATGAATCAAATACAAAATAAAATAACGTAGCTCAATAACATTCATCCCATGGAATATAACACTAATATAAATAAAATAAATTAACTTACTTCACCATGCAACATCCAACGTCCACCCTAGGTATCTATGAAAATAGATCACATCACATCACAATTGCACCCAAGAGAAGTCACTCAACTAAGCCTCCATAGTGCACGAGATAGAAGAATCATTAATCAAGAAAATATATGATCCAATTTGTGATAATGAAAAATGAGGTGAATAATTACCCTATTTATACTAGGGTAACCAAGAGATTTAATTATAAATTAGTCTAAAACCATAAAAGTACTAAATTCATTATACAAGGTGGATAAGTCAACAAGAAACCCCCAAATATAGCATCAAAAATTAAATAACATGAAAAATAACCTCAATGAACCCGCATGTGTAAGTATAAATGCCTCTAAGATTGATGGCTTCATTCAAAAGGCATGTCTCTCCATGAAAATGGGCAATTAATAGTTCAAGGGGTGTATCCCATACCATAATTCATGTCTCTCCATCCAAAGGAAGTGCCTCATCACCAAAATACTGCTCTCAAACCCTAATTCATCCTCTATAAGATCACATCATCATCAAACAGAAAGATAGGATGATGTCATAAAGATAGGGCATGACATCATCAAGGTAAAAAGTGCATGTACCCCTCCAAAAGGGTGCCCAATTATCATCATCATAAAGAGAAGAGAAAATTCCATCAAGAAGGTATACCAATAACCTAGGAGTGTCCTATCATCTCTAAGTGCACCCACTCTCCATGCTAATGTCCTGGTCTCAAACGTCAAAGTATAAGGTCCAGAGGCTATAGGAGGATCTCATCCACTGTGTTAAGTCATCATCAAGGTCAACGATTATCCAAAGTACCCTAATTTCCTCCATAAAGTGTCTTGCATCATCATGGAAGGTGTTTGGACATCCTTTGCAAATTGTTGGAGAAGCAACACATCATCCCTCGAGGGATCTTACTAGCACCTTAATGAATCATCTAGTACACACTCAAGGAATTAAGTGAGAGAAACACCATGGATACAAGAACCATAAAAGCATCAAATTGGACCATATTTAATGTCAAATTCAATTAATCACTTCACATAAGTATCATATTCAAATGTCTCACTAGCTTATAATTGTATAGGATTTATAGGACTTAAGTATTGGAGGGTTATCTCATAACCCAATTACGTGCTTCAACCCCTAAGGGGAGGAAAAATTCCTAGCCCAACCCTTTCAAATGATAGGTGCAAGTGATAATTTTTATGGCTTGGGTTTTACTTCATGAAAGGTGTCATACTCTAATATTAGGTTGTAAAAAAATATCATCCATGAGCGCCTCTATAGAGGGAGCACTTAATTGCTTGAATTACCTTCCCTCGCCTTTGTTTTTCCAAGCCCCTTTATTTGTCTTTTTCTTTATTTTATTTTTATTTTTTAACAAGTTTAATTTATTATCATACAATGAAGCTAATATAATCCCTTGTGATGGGAATTTCATCGCTTCATCGGGATCAATTTTTCTTTGAAAGTTCCTTTTACTTTGATAAGCATGATATTCATAGATACCCTTGGGGAAAAGTGGCTATATAAGAGGGGGTAGAGATCAATCTATAATTGGATTTTGATTGTTTTACATCCCTTGTCATTCCTTTTCATTTTGATATATGGCTTATTATTTTTCTTTTCTTACATTTGCATCAAGCTCAGTTATTTCCAACCCATTCTTCTCATTGGACAAGGCTTACAGGAACTAGTATGAGTGACTACAAAGAACTATTCAAAATATGGGACAAAAAAATAAGGGGAATGATGACAAGTGTTAAGTGTGAATATCATGGAACATTACCATAGTTAGAGCCTCCTATTTGTGCCCCTCTTAAACAATAAAAGAAAAACTCTGAGGAAGGCCAAACTAGACCAGGAACAAATGATAACCACCAAGGTGAAGCAAGGGAACAAGTATATTGTAAGCATCATGGTATGTAATCCAATTTTAGCCCATGATCCATATGGAATTTCCAAAAACATTAAATTAAAACACTCATATGTGAAAATGGATGATGTACCTCATAATAGATGACCCAACCTTCATCGAATGAATATGCGAGATAAATGGATGTGCTTACTAAAGAATGGGCGAGAGGCATTTTAGGCTCATTATCTATATATCATGGTGGTGGTTGTTGACTGGAAAGTTGCATCATATAACAATATTTTTCTTGTGTGGTTACCCATGCGAATGGATGGTTAACATTTGGCTCCAACTTAAGGACATGTACTCATTGTAGACTGCATGATCATGTGCTTCAAAAAGAGTGCATGAGAAACCAGCAATACCTAATTCTTGTACACATGTAACCTATATCACTCTAACATTTTCTAGAATCTATAAAAAAAACTATTAATGGAATAATAGAAAGGTGATGTCATCACCCTAGAATAAGAAAATTATAAATACTATGTAAAAAAATATTAGGTCCCTATATTACTAGTTTATTTCCTTATTGTTATTAGTGTATCCCCCTTATTTTTATACCCCTGTAACCCCAATAATGTTATTGTTGTGCCCTTACATTGTTATTGTTAGGTCAGCTAGGATTATATTGTGGGCCCATGGACTCCTATATATAGAAGGAGGTTTTGGTCATTTGTATCATCCAAGAATTGTTCATTTATGTAATGTATTGGAGGTTTCCCCCTCGAAGTGGCTGATTTCTAAGGCGTTGATCTCTCTTTTCTTCTATTTTTGGAACTAGTTTCATAACATTTGGTATCAAAGCTTTGGATTCTAGGGTTTCGCTGCTCCAAATAGGTCATCATGGAATTTTCGCAATAATTTTTTTTTCTACGAAGATTCAGAAGTTGAAATTTGTACATCACGAAGCCAAAATCCTGAGGAACCTCCTATAAAAATTTCAGATCTTGTTTCGCAATATCCTCGGAGATATGATCTGGGGAAGTTAGAGTTTTTTCAGGCTCCTGAATTTCAACTAAAATAGGTCACCTTGGAAATTTTTCTATAAATTTCCGTATACGAAGTTTCAGAAACTGAAATTTTTGTAGTACGAAGTCGAAATCCTGAGGAACCTCATGTAAAAATTTCAAATCTTGGTTTGCAATATTTTTGGAGATATGATCTGTGGAAGTTAGGATTGTTTCAAGCTCCCAACTTTCATCTCAAAGAGGTGACCTTGGGAAAAACATCATAACTCTCTCTCTGAGTGTCGGATTGGGATTCTGTAAAAAGTGACAGCAAGTACACAGGCTGCAGTTTTTGATATATCAATTTCAGAGCCGAAGGATGAAACAGTGACACGTGGCAAGTCGTACAAGTTCACTCTACTGAACTAGTCCATAATTAGGTCATCGTGGGAGATTGGCCATAACTTTGTCTTGAAGAATCCAAATCAAGTCAAACCTATGGCATTCGAAAGAAGATTTAGAGGGATACTTTAGGACGAAATTTCAGATATTGAAGATCCAAAATCATAGAGATAATTCAGTTTCAATATCGAGATCCTCAAAAGCAAGAAAAAGGTGTGTATTTTTTTCGAATTACATAAATCTCGTTTGAAAAAAATAGTTTTAATTTATTCCAAGGGCATATTGAAGAATAGATATCGGTATTGGGTTTTAAAACACCCCCTAAAAATAATTCAACACCCATTAAACCTTCTGAAGTCACTACTATGACTCATGAAGACGAAGAAACACAACATGACATATCAAAATTACAAGAGCAAGTGCACCAAATTTCTCTATTGCAAAGAGCAACAAAAAATGAAATGGAAGTTTTGAAGAAAGGCATGGAAACTAATATGGATGGTTTGAAGAAAGGAGTGGAAGCTAAGATGAATGGTTTGGAAGCTAAGATGGATGGCATGGAAGTGGGCATGGAAGCTAAGATGAATGGCATGGAAGCTAATATGGATGACATGGAAGCTAAGATCGATGAAAAAATGAAAGACAACATGGAAAACATGAAGAATGATCTAAAATTAGACATCAAAGGTTTGGTAAAGTTGATACAAGAAATGTTTCCTAATGGCAAAAAGATAGTAGAGGGAACTCATCATGAGAACTAAATAAATTTTAATCGTGATTTCATAAACTCTAATGTTGGAGGGAAGAAGCACCATATTCCAAATATGGATATGAGGAAGTTTGATGGCAAGGATACCGTAACATGGATACTATATATGGAGCAATATTTTGATCTCAATAATGTGTAAAACACACAAAAGGTATGAGTTGCAACTTTACATTTAGAACAAAATACATTTGTATGGTATCGATGGATTTTCTCCCGTAAAAAAATTGTCACTTGGTCAATTTTTACGGAGGAAATGATAGCACATTATGAGGATACAAAAAGCAACACCTTCTTTAGCCAATTGATAAATCTCAAATAAAAGGGTTCAGTGGTGGAGCACATTGAGGACTTCCAAAAATTGAATATAAGGGTAACTGATATTCCAGAGGAACACAGGATTGATGTCTTCATAGGGAATTTAAAGGATAACATCCAACATGAATTTCGTGTTTTGGAACCTGATTAATTGGAAAAGGCATTCAGGTTGGCAAGAAAAATTGAATGTAAAATTATGGCGACAAGGAAGCCTACCACTCACATAAATAAAGATGGAAGTGTTGCTACTCCTGGACTTCCATAACCTATAAGGTTGACACCACAACGATTGGAAGAAAAAAGAGCAAAAGGGATTTGCTAAAATTGTGATAGAAAATACACTAAAGGTCATAAGTGTGCTGAGAAGAAATTATTTTACGTAGATTGTGAAGAGGAAGAAGAAAATGAACAAGAATCTTCAAAAGAAGAGGATATACACCAGGAACCAACCCTAGAAAAGGAAGAAATGAGTCCAACCATATCGTGTAATGTATTGGCAGGAATTACCACTCCTCAAACTCTCAAGATAGAAGGACATATCAAGAAGAAAAAGGCAATAGTATTGATTGATTTGGGTAGTACCCATAATTTTATTCATTGTAAGGTAGCCAAGGAATTAAATTGTTTCCTATACCTAGCACCAGAATGTCAAGTGATAGTTGCAAATAGAAGAACTATAAATTGCTCTGGAAAATGCCATAATATCGAGCTAACCATGGGGGAATATGTATTGAATAGTCCAATGCTTTCCATTCCTATGGGAGGTGTTGATGTTGTACTAGGAGTACAATGGTTACAATCTTTGGGGACGGTAGCTTTTAATTTTCAAGAAATTTTCTTGAATTTTTTTTTAGAAGGAAAGGAAGTCAAATTATGGGGTATCGTAGGGAAGTCGGGAAAGATAATAAGCTCTAATCTCATGACAAAGCTTCTGAAGAAATAAAAACGAGGTGTAATTTCACAATTATGCTCACTAGAATTTCCAACATCAAAATTATCTGTTTCTACAGATGTCCAAAAAGTCTTGGATAATCATTCCAAGGTGTTTGAAATGCCCAAAGGACTCCCACCTATTCGTGATCATGATCATGCTATTAATTTGATTCCAGGAAGTGTTCCTCCAAACATCAAGCCTTATATATATCCTTATGTCCAAGAGAGCGAAATTGAACGTATGATTGCAGAAATGTTAGAGGCTGGTATAATTCAACATAGTCAAAGTTCTTTCTCTGCTCCAGTAGTATTGGTGCACAAGAAGGATGGATCATGGTGCATGTGTCCGGATTATATGGAGCTCAATAAGCTCACCATTAAAGATAAATTTCCCATTCCTATGATTGATGAATTATTAGATGAATTACATGGAGAAATTTATTTTACCAAGTTGGATCTTCGTTCAGGATATCATCAAATTAGAATGAAGATTGAAGATATTACGAAAACAACATTTCGAACTCATGAGGGTCATTATGAATTTTTGTTCATGCCTTTTGGCCTTACCAATGCACCTTCTACATTTCAAGGGTTGATGAATTCCATTTTCAAACCCTTCCTTAGAAAATCTATGCTAGTATTTTTTTATGATATACTAATCTACAGCAGGTCTTGGAAGGATCATGTTCAACATGTTGACAGGGTGCTCAAACTATTGTAGGAGAAACAATTATATGAAAAAACATCCAAATGTTTCTTTGGAGTACAAGAGGTGGAATATCTGGGTCATATTGTGTCTCGCGAGGGTGTTAAGGTACACCCTAACAAAATTAAAGCCATTAAGGAATGGAAAGTCCCCACAACCATAAATCAGTTGCGAGGATTTCTAGGGTTAATAGGGTATTATCGCAAGTTTGTTAAGAATTATGGGAGAGTAGAAGCACCTCTAACAACATTATTGAAGAAAGATGCATTTTCATGGACTCTCAAAGCAACTAAGGCCTTTGAACATCTTAAAGAGGCAATGTGTCTAGCTCCAGTCTTAGCTACGCCAAACTTCACAAAAACCTTTATTGTGGAATGTGATGCCTCATGAAATGGAATTGGTGATGTTTCAATGCAAGAAGGAAGACCCATTACTTTTGAAAGTCATCCAATCAAAGGAAAGTATTTACAAAAAGCTATTTATGAGAAGGAAATGTTATCAATACTACATGCACTAAAGAAATGGTGACCTTACCTAATGGGAAGACACTTCAAGGTAAAAACTAATCATGATAGTCCCAAACACTTTTTGGAACAAAGACTATCTTCAAAAGAGCAGCAAAAATGGGTCACAAAGATGTTGGGCTATGACTTTGAAATAATCTACAAAAAAGGGAAGCTAAATCTTGTTGCAGATGCACTCTCAAGAAAGAATGAAAAGGTGGAAGCATTTATTTATGCCATTTCTATTATCCAACCAGATTGGATAACCGAAGCAAGGGATGAATGGAAGAAGGATGAAGAAGTATGGACACTCATTCAAAAGTTGCAGTAAGATCCTAGTACATTTGATACATTTGTAAGAATTCCCAACTAGAACAAAATATTCTTTTGGAATTGCACACTTCTCCTTTAGGAGGACACTCGGGATTTTTAAAAACTTACCACAGGGTGAAGAAAAAAAAAATGTGGGATGGCCTTAAATCTGATATTCAAAATTTTGTGGCGAAATGTTTGGTTTTCCAGCAAAATAAAGTTGAGACAGTTAAGACCCAGGGTATTCTAAATCCTTTATCCATTCCAAGTCAACGTAGGGATGAGATTTCAATGGATTTAACACAGGTTTACCTAAGTCCGAAGGAAAGAGTGTCATCATGGTGGTAGTTGATAGACTTACCAAGTATGCACACGTTTGTGCATTATCTCATCCATTTAAAGAAAGTACAGTTGCTACTACATTTATGGACACAATTCAAAAGCTACATAGAAACCCAAAGGTTATTGTGAGCAACAGAGATCCCATTCTTACTGGAAATTTTTGGATAGAGTTATTTTCTTGTTTGGGTACTCAATTAACTCATAGCTCATCTTATCATCCTCAATATGATGGTCAAACTAAGATAGTGAATAAATGTTTGGAAGGATATCTTCATTGTTTTGTATCTGATAAACAAACACAATGGGTCAAGTGGTTACCTCTCACTGAATGGTGGTATAACACTTCCTTCCATACTGCAGCAAAAATGACCCCATTTATGGCACTTTATGGATATCATCCATCGTCCATCACATCATCTTTAAGAGAAAATTCTAAGGTTCAAGCAATGGAAGATCACATCGATCATCAACAATAAGTTCTCCAACTCTTAAAGGATAACCTAAATTTGGTACAAAATCAAATGAAACAACAGGAAGATCAACATCGCAGCGTGAGAAGTTTTGATGTAGGAGATTGGGTGTTTTTATGGTTGCAACCATACAAAAAAATGTCCCTCAAGCAAGCTAAGAAGGATAATAAATTATCGCCAAAGTATTATGGTCCTTACAAGGTGTTGAAAAATATTGGTACTATGGCATACAAATTGGAGCTTCGTGCTTATTCGTGAGTGCATCCAATTTTCCATGTTTCATGCTTAAAGAAGGTTATAGGTGAAAATCTTCTAGTTCAACCAATTTTGCCAGAACTTGATGAGGAAGGAAAAATCGTATTGGAATGTCAAGCAGTCACAGAAACAAGAACTTGACAGCTACGAAATCGATCAATTTCAGAGTATCTCATCAAGTGGAAGAACTTACCCACTGAAGATTCTACATGGGAGGATGAGAATTTTATATAGAAGCACCCAGAGCTACTCAAGCGTTGAGGACAACACTTTTTTAAAGGAGAGGGGCATGTCAGGTCCCTATATTAATATTTTAGTCCCTTATTGTTATTAGTGTAGCCCCTTTATTGTTATACCCCTGTAACCCCAATATTGTTATTATTGTGCTCTTACATTGTTATTGTTAAGTCGACTAGGATTATATTGTGGGCCCATGGACTCCTATTTATAGAAGGAGGTTTTGTTAATTTGTGTCATCCAAGAATTGTTCATTTATGTAATATATTGGAGGTTTCCCCCTTGAAGTGGTTGATTTCTAAGGCGTTGATCTCTCTTTTCTTCTATTTTTGGAATTGGTTTCATAACAAAAAAAATAAACTAAACTATTATTTGGAATAAACAAGAAAATATTTATGCAATGAAATTAGAATGATAAAAACAAGGAAGGATGACACACAAAATACTCTAAACTAATCTAACATATCAATTTCAATCAAGTGTTTTTTGAAAAAAAAATTAATTTCTCCTGTTAGGTCCATTAAATGATACAAATATATTTATACTTTCCCTTGAATCTTGTACGAACCTTTCAGAGACTATCAAAATTTTCATGCATACTAGGTTTCTCTTTTATTTCATTCCATAACATATCTCCTTGAAAATATCCTTGTCTTGCTCTTTGATCAAATAGTCACTTAATTCTTTCTTGATCCATTTTGTTAAGAGCTAGGCATCGGGACTCATTCAATTCCATAGTTTAATAAATGTTGGCCTATGTTGCCTCTCCATCTGTGGTAAGTATTTTCATAAATCGGAGCATATGTAGTTGGAGATGGATACAAAACTTGGATTCAATTCCATATACTATCTCAAACATGATTTCTTCAATCGACGATTTAACAGTGGTGTGGTCAACCCATAATGCATATTTTATCTTTCCATCCCAACTCTTTTAATTTTCTCCCACAATATTTTTGATAACATTCATAATGTTATTATTTATTTACTCATCCAATACATTTCCTTGTGGGTCATAGTTGGAAGAATGATATAGCACAATTCCATATTTGACACAAAAAGTTCAAAGTAGTTGAACTAAAGACTTTAGCATTATCACTAATAATATGGATTGATGCTCCAAATCTTGTTATTATTTTATCCTCTAATAATTTCATTGAAAATCACTAACTTGAATTTTTTTAGGCATAGATTCCACCCCCTTGGTTAAATAGTCAGCGAAAGTTAGGATCTATTAGTGTTCATTGCTAGAAATATCATTGAATTCATAAATAAAATCCAACCCCCATTGTTATAATGATGCTTTAATTATAACATGCTTTACTGGTAATGCAATCCTAGTTGCTTCCTTTTGGAAAAAACTTGGCAAGGTAGACACAACCTAACATTATGTGACTATCAGAGAAAATAGTAGGCCAATAATACCTTACCCTTAAAATATTATGGTTGGTAGTTGTTGCTGCAAAATCTCCATAGAAACCTGAATGGAAATAAGTCATTAATTTTTTTCATTTATCCCTTACTAATGCATCTGAGTATTATTCCTTCAGTATTATTACAACCAAGTGCATCTTGAGTTAAACAATACTTTGTGGCTTTCAGTCTTAAGGCCCTTATTTTATGATCAATTAGGTGAGGAGGTGTTATGAAACCAACTCACAAAATAGAATAAATCATAGTTCAACGACTTGGAAATCAGCCTTTTCAAGGGGGGGTGGGGGGGCGGGGGAGGTCGCGGGGGGGGGGGTCGCGGGTGCGCTCCTTTACATTACATAAATGAAAAATTCTTAGATGATACAAATGAAAAAACCTCCTTTCTATATATAGGAGTCCAATGGGTCACAATATAATTGATCCAATTTTGGAATTATTAAAATTGTATCGAAATTACCCAAACAACCAAGATGGTTATTTGGAATTTGGTAATTATCGATTATGTAAAAATTCAAGGAGTGATCAAGATGGTCATCAAATATGTGAAGTTCAAATGTGTGACATCGATCGACATCAACTTCGGATGCTACTCCGGAAAATGTTTCAAAAGCGCCAATCAAGACATCTTCAAGTTGACCTGCGACAAAAACAACCAGTTTGTCAAAAATACTTATGTAATAAAACTTGTCCTAAGTCTTTATTTAAAGGTCAAAATTTCAGTAGTCCGCTTTTGTAAACCTTAATGGACAAAACAGATCCTAAGGTAAAAAAGGACTAAATCTAAATCCTAAGTCCTAGGCTTAAGTCCTAAAGTCTAAGTGTCGAAGGAAAATACACTTTGTAAAAGCCTAAATCTATTCCTAGGACTAAAAATCAATCAAAGTCCTAGCACATGGTCTAAATTCCTATTCCTAAGTTTCATAAAACTTATGGACTCAAAACCTCCTAGCGCAATCATTACCATAAACCTTTTTTGTATTAAGGTTCGGATTATGGGTAGGAAACCCATAGTATAAGGTTTTATATTAAATTTCAAAACCTATGCCATAAACCTTTGTAAAGGTTTGGAGGATGGGAAGTTAAAACCCATAAATTCAAATTATTAAAAGGTTTTATATTCAAGTTATAAACCTATGTCAAATTCGAAGGATGAACCATCAGGTTTGAAAACCTATGTAATAAACCTTAAAGTAAGGTTTGATGTTTACAAACCTATGTCAAGGTTTTAATGTCAGGTTGAAGACTTAGCACTATGGCTCGGGTTATGTTTTATATACCAACCATGTATTAAAACATTATAAAACTCCCACATTGTTATTAAACCGCGTCGGAAGTCGGAATTCTTGTGACCAGAATGGTGAAGACCGCAGCGAAAAGTTGTAAAACCGCGTGGAAATAAAGACCGCTTCAGGAAATGTTACCATGTGACAGGTTGTTAAACCACAACGGGAATGTTGGTGGAAAACTGTTACAATGCAGAACCGTCGGGCGGATAAACCACAGGTGGCCAGTTCACATGCGCGGTCAACCTTCCTCCGCACCGTCAGCCAGACCGCCAGCAGACAGAATATATCCAAAGTTTATTTGTGGGTATTTTGATTTAATTTCAGTGCTATGGTAATGGAACCTTTATCCTAGGTTCATGAATGTGATGATGGTATTCGAATCCCTTATCACCAAATACTCTCCAACAAATTGCTAAATGCAGCAAATAGAAATTCGAAGATCAAGCCAACATAAAGTGGAATGATTTCTATGTGGGCTTTCGAAGTGAATTGAGCATGAAGCTTAAGAACCTAATTGAGAAGGTTCATGAATTAAGATGAAATTCAAAGACCTCGTAATCTTAACCAAAAGCTTAATTTGGTTTATTGAAGATTGAGGCAGCATTATTTTTTCCATGAAATTATCAACTCCTATTATATAAAGGAAAGTATGTTTCTTTGTAAAGGGGGCACTTCAAAAGAGAGTGTTGGAGCTCTCAAAGAGGAGAGTGTGTGAAAGCAGAGACCTCATGAGAGGAGGTTAAGGAGAGTTTTCCCTAATTCAAGATGAAGTAGGCACTCTTAAGGAGACAAAAGATATAATTGGTGGAGAGTTTGTCATTGCAGATTTATTAAAGGAGCAAAGCCATCCTACTTGCATCAATATAGTATCGAAGTATGTTGATGAAGGACGAGATCAAATTAGAATTTCTAAAACTCTTTCAGCCACCATTTTGTCAAAGGTCCATAAAGCTTCAAGTTCCTCAGTTTGTTTTAATGTGCGAATCATCCATGTCTTTTCTTATGTGTTGAAATAAAAGAGTTGTATCAGTTAGCCTATTCAAGGGATGGTCCATATCTGCAACATCAGTAGTGCAACTGCTGATTCATTGTAGCATATTTCTCTTGGCTTGAAGAATACAATGGACGCACAATTCTGAGGCAGACCTTGAGACATAGTCCAGGTGGGACGAACTCCATCACAAACTTCTTTGTCTTATGGTATTGCTTATGTGATTGATATGAAATTGTTCAATCTAAACATACATAGATTATTTCATGTCTAAACATTTAATGTACATAATAGCTGTTTAGTCATACTGCCAATCACATTTTGTACAAGGACTAGAAAATATCTTGGTTAAATTCCGCATTTTAATAACCTGAGTGTTAATCACTTTAAAGTTCTATAGACAGAATCTCTAAAGGGCCAGGTAGAAGTAACTCAGGTAGTTTTCAAGTCAAGTGGTATCAGAGCAGCTAGTTCTTTGCAGGTACAAGATGGGCAAGAACACTCGCCAGCTGTCAACTTGTCAAAACTTGGCAATTGTCAGGGCATGTTAACAAAAATTTTCCAATGCTTCCAAAGGAAACAGTACTAACACCAGTAGCCCAGGAAGAATCCAATTCACCTGCTGGAGATCAAATAAGTACTGAATGGAATTGGGCCGACTTCATGCCTTATGCTTAAATGATTTTGCAATATCTAGATCTATTAAAGTTGTAACTAGGTTCTAGAATTGAATTCGTTTTTCAAAAGCATTGTAATACAAAATTTGGAGAACCAAAAGTTCTTTTAGTTGGGAGGTGTGATCCAATTTTGGAATTATTAAAATTGTATCGAAATTACCCAAACAACCAAGATGGTTATTTGGAATTTGGTAATTATCGATTATGTAATAATTCAGGGAGTGATCAAGATGGTCATCAAATTTGTGAAGTTCAAATTTGCGACATCAATCGACATCAACTTCGGATGCTACTCCAGCAAATGTTTCAAAAGCGCCAATCAAGACATCTTCAAGTTGACCTACGACAAAAACAACCAGTTTGTCAAAAAGACTTATGTAATAAAACTTGTCCTAAGTCTTTACGTAAAGGTCAAAATGTCAGTAGTATGCTTTTGTAAACCTTAATGGAAAAAGCAGATCCTAAGGTAAAAAAGGACTAAATCTAAATCCTAAGTCCTAGGCTTAAGTCCTAAAGTCTAAGTGTCGAATGAAAATACACTTTGTAAAAGCCTAAATCGATTCCTAGGTCTAAAAATCAATCAAAGTCCTAGAACATGGTCTAAAGTCCTATTCCTAAGTTTCATAAAACTTATGGATTCAAAACCTCCTAGCGCAATCATTACCATAAACCTTTTTTGTATTAAGGTTCGGATTATGGGTAGGAAACCCATATTATAAGGTTTTATATTAAAGTTCGAAACCTATGCCATAAACCTTTGTAAAGGTTCGGAGGATGGGATGTTAAAACCCATAAATTAAAAGTATTAAAAGGTTTTATATTCAAGTTATAAACCTATGTCAAAGTCAGAGGATGAACCATCGATTTTGAAAACCTATGTAATAAACCTTAAAGTAAGGTTTGATGTTTACAAACCTATGTCAAGGTTTGAATGTCGGGTTGAAGACTTAGCACTATGGCTCGGGTTATGTTTTATATACCAACCATGTATTAAAACATTATAAAACTCCCACAGCGTTATTAAACCGCGTCAGAAGTCGGAAGTCTTGTGACCAGAATGGTGAAGACCGCAGCGGAAAGTTGTAAAACTGCGTGGCAATAAAGACCGCGTCAGGAAATGTTACCATGTGACAGGTTGTTAAACCACGGCGGGAATGTTGGTGAACAACTGTTACAAAGCAGAACCGTAGGGCTGATAAACCACATGTGGCCAGTTCACATGCGCGGTCAACCTTCCTCCGCACCGTCAGCCTGACCGCCAGCAGTTAGAATATATCCAAAGTTTATTTGTGGGTATTTTGATTTAATGTTAGCGCTATGGTAATGGAACCTTTATCCTAGGTTCATGAATGTGATGATGGGATTTGAATCCCTTATCACCAAATACTCTCCAACAAATTGCTAAATGCAGCAAACAAAAATTCGAAGATCAAGCCAACATAAAGTGGAATGATTTCTATGTGGGCTTTCGAAGTGAATTGAGCATGAAGCTTAAGAACCTAATTGAGAAGGTTCATGAATTAAGATTAAATTCAAAGACCTTGTAATCTTAACCAAAAGCTTAATTTGGTTTATTGAAGATTGAGGCAACATTATTTTTTCCATGAAATTATGAACTCCTATTATATAAAGGAAAGTATGTTTCTTTGTAAAGGGGGCACTTCAAAAGAGAGTGTTGGAGCTCTCGAAGAGGAGAGTGTGTGAAAGGAGAGACCTCATGAGAGGAGGTTAAGGAGAGTTTCCCCTACTTCAAGATGAAGTAGGAACTCTTAAGAAGACAGAAGATATAATTGGTGGAGAGTTTGTCATTGCAGGTTTATTGAAGGAGCAAAGCCATCCTACTTGCATCAAGACAATATCGAAGTACGTTGATGAAGGACGAGCTCAACTTCGACTTTCCAAAACTCTTTCAGCCACCATTTTGTCAAAGGTCCATAAAGCTTCAAGTTCCTCAGTTTGTTTTAATGTGTGAATAATCCATGTCTTTTCTTATGTGTTTAAAGAAAAGAGTTGTATCAGTTAGCCTATTCAAGGGATGGTCCATATCTGCAACATCAGTAGTGCAACTGATGATTCATTGTAGCATATTTCTCTTGGCTTGAAGAATACAATGGACGCACAATTCTAAGGCGGACCCGGAGACGTAGTCCAAGTGGGACGAACTTCGTCACAAACTTCTTTGTCTTATGTTATTTCTTATGTGATTGATGTGAAATTGTTCAGTCTAAACATACATAGATTATTTCATGTCTAAACATTTAATGTACTTAATAATTGTTCAGTAATACTGCCAATCACATTTTGTACAAGGACTAGAAAAGATCTTAGTTAAATTCTGCATTTTAATAACCTAAGTGTTAATCACTTTAAATTTCTATAGACAGAGTCTGTAGAGGGCTAGGTAGCCTCTGGATCTCATCCTTTCTTTAAGGGTGACATATCCAGTAAATTCCCCTACAATCAATCTCTGAAATAGAGCTAAGTAACTCAGGTCTTTTTCAGATCAAGTGGTATCAGAGCAGCTAGTTCTTTGCAGGTAAAAGATGGGCAAGAACACTCGCCAGCTATCAACTTGTCAAAACTTGGCAATTGTCAGGGCATGTTAACAAAAATTTTCCAATGCTTCCAAAGGAAAAATTACCGACACCAGCAGCATAGGAAGAATCCAAGTCACATGTTGGAGATCAAATAAGTACTGAATGGAATTGGGTCGACTTCATGCCTTATGCTTAAATGATTTTGTAATATCTAGATCTAGTAAATTTGTAACTAGGTTCTAGAATTGAATTCGTTTTTCAAAAGCATTGTAATAAAACTTTTGGAGAACCAAAATTACTTTTAGTTGGGAGGTGTGATCCAATTTTGGAATTATTAAAATTGTATCGAAATTACCCAAACAACCAAGATGGTTATTTGGAATTTGGTAATTATTGATTATGTAATAATTCAAGGAGTGATCAAGATGGTCATCAAATTTGTGAATTTCAAATGTGCGACATTGATCGACATCAACTTCGGATGCTACTCCAGCAAATGTTTCAAAAGCACCAATCAAGACATCATCAAGTTGACCTGCGACAAAAACAACCAGTTTGTCAAAAAGACTTATGTAATAAAACTTGTCCAAAGTCTTTATGTAAAGGTAAAAATGTCAGTAGTCCGCTTTTGTAAACCTTAATGGAAAAAACAGATCCTAAGGTAAAAAATGACTAAATCTAAATCCTAATTCCTAGGCTTAAATCCTAAAGTCTAAGTTTCGAAGGAAAATACACTTTGTAAAAGCCTAAATCTATTCCTAGGACCAAAAATCAATCAAAGTCCTAGCACATGGTCTAAAGTCCTATTCCTAAGTTTCATAAAACTTATGGACTCAAAACCTCCTAGCGCAATCATTACCATAAACCTTTTTGTATTAAGGTTCGAATTATGGGTAGGAAACCCATAGTATAAGGTTTTATATTAAATTTTGAAACCTATGCCATAAACCTTTATAAAGGTTCGGAGGATGGGATGTTAAAACCCATAAATTCAAAGTATTAAAAGGTTTTATATTCAAGTTATAAACCTATGTCAAAGTCGGAGGATGAACCATCGGGTTTGAAAACCTATGTAATAAACCTTAAAGTAAGGTTTGATGTTTACAAACCTATGTCAAGGTTTGAATGCCGGGTTGAAGACTTAGCACTATGGCTCGGGTTATGTTTTATATACCAACCATGTATTAAAACATTATAAAACTCCCACAGCATTATTAAACCGTGTCGGAAGTCGGAAGTCTTGTGACCAGAATGGTGAATACCACAGCGGAAAGTTGTAAAACCGCGTGGCAATAAAGACCGCGTCGGGAAATGTTACCATGTGATAGGATGTTAAACCATGGCGGGAATTTTGGTGGACAACTGTTACAACGCAGAACCGTCGAGCGGATAAACCACAGGTGGCCAGTTCACATGCGCGGTCAACCTTCCTCTGCACTATCAGCCTGACCGCTAGCAGTTAGAATATATCCAAAGTTTATTTGTGGGTATTTTGATTTAATATCAGCACTATGGTAATGGAACCTTTATCCTAGGTTCATGAATGTGATGATGGGATTTGAATCCCTTATCACCAAATACTCTCCAAAAAATTGCTAAATGCAGCAAACAGAAATTTGAAGATCAAGCCAACATAAAGTGGAATGATTTCTATGTGGGATTTCGAAGTGAATTGAGCATGAAGCTTAAGAACCTAATTGAGAAGGTTCATGAATTAAGATGAAATTAAAAGACCTCGTAATATTAACAAAAAGCTTAATTTGGTTTATTGAATATTGAGGCAGCATTATTTTTTCCATGAAATTATGAACTCCTATTATATAAAGGAAAGTATGTTTCTTTGTAAAGGGGGCACTTCAAAACAGAGTGTTGGAGCTCTCGAAGAGGAGAATGTGTGAAAGGAGAGACCTCATTAGAGGAGGTTAAGGAGAGTTTTCCCTACTTCAAGATTAAGTAGGCACTCTTAAGAAGACAAAAGATATAATTGGTGGAGAGTTTGTCATTGCAGGTTTATTGAAGAAGCAAAGCCATCCTACTTGCATCAAGAAAATATTGAAGTACTTTGATGAAGGACGAGATCAACTTCGATTTTCCAAAACTCTTTCAGCCACCATTCTATCAAAGGTCCATAAAGCTTCAAGTTCCTCGGTTTGTTTTAATGTGTGAATCATACATGTCTTTTCTTATGTGTTGAAAGAAAAAATTTGTATCAGTTAGCCTATTCAAGGGATGGTCCATATCTGCAACATCAGTAGTGCAACTGATGATTCATTGTAACATATTTCTCTTGGCTTGAAGAATACAACGGACGCACAATTCTGAGGCGGACCCAGAGACGTAGTCCAGGTGGGACGAACTCCGTCACAAACTTCTTTGTCTTATGGTATTGCTTATGTGATTGATGTGAAATTGTTCAATCTAAACATACATAGATTATTTCATGTCTAAACAGTTAATGTACATAATAATTGTTCAGTAATACTGCCAATCACATTTTGTACAAGGACTAGAAAATATCTTGGTTAAATTCTGTGTTTTAATAACCTGAGTGTTAATCACTTTAAAGTTCTATAGACAGAGTCTATAGAGGGCCAGGTAGCCTCTGGATCTCATCCTTTCTTTGAGGGTGACATATCCAGTAAATGCCCCTACAGTCAATCTCTGAAATAGAGCTAAGTAACTCAAGTCGTTTTCAGATCAATAATCCTAGCCATAATAACAATAAAAATGTAAGGGCACAACGATAACAATATTGGGCTTCTATGGGGCACAATAATAACAATATGGGGACTACATGGGCACAACAATAACAATAAGGGGGTTATACTAATAATAACAATAAGGGGATACACTTTTATTATAGGGACCTAGCATGCCCCTGTCCTTCAAACAAGTGTTTTCCTCAACGCTTGCGTGGTTCTAGATGCTTCTATATAAAATTATCATACTCCCATGTCGAACCTTTAGCGGGTAAGTTCTTCCATATGATGAGATAATTTATTATCCTTATTATCTTGCTTTAGGGACATTTGTTTGTATGGTTGTAACCGTAAAAATACCCAGTCGCCTACATCAAAACTTCTTTCGTTGTGATGTTGATCTTCCTGTTGTTTCACTTGATTCTGCGCCAAAGTGAGGTTATCCATTAAGATTTGGAGAACTTGTTGTTGATGCTTGATGTGATCTTCCATTTCTTGAACCTTAAAATTTTCTCTTAAAGATAATGTGATGGCCAGTGGATGATATCTATAAAGTGCCATAAATGGGATCATTTTTGTTGCAGTATGGAAGAAAGTGTTATACCACCATTCATCCAGAGGTGACCACTTGACCCATTGTGTTTTTTTATCATATACAAAGCAACAAAGATATTCTTCCGAACTTTTGTTCACTATCTCAATTTTCCCATCAAATTGAGGATGATATGATGAGCTATGAGCTAATTGAGTACCCAAACAAGAAAATAATTCGATCCAAAAATTTCCTGTAAAAATGGGATCTTTTTCGCTTACAATGATCTTTGGGTTTCCATGTAGCTTTTGAATTGTTTTCGTAAATGCAGTAACAACTGTATTGGATTTAAATGGATGAGATAATGCACAAAAGTATGCATACTTGGTAAGTTTTTCAACTACCACCATGATGACAGTCTTTCCTTCAGACATGGGTAAACCTGTGATAAAATCCATTCAAACCTCCTCCCAACGTTGGCTTGGAATGGATAAAGGTTGTAACAGACATGGGGTCTTAATTGTCTCAAATTTATTTTGTTGGCAAACCAAACATTCTGCCACAAACTTTTGAATGTCAGATTTAAGGCCATCCCAAAAAAATTCCTTCTTGACCCTGTGGTAATTTTTTAAAAATCCTAAGTGCCCTCCTAAGGGAGAGGTATGTTATTCCAAAAGAAACTTTTGTTTGAGTTTGGAATTCTTACAAAGATATAAGTGATATTTGTACCACAATGAATCATTTTTCCAGCTAAATGTTTCAGATGTAATAGGATCTTGCTGAAAATTTCCAATGAGAATCTACACCTCTTCATCATTATTACATTCATCCCTTGCTTCGATTATCCACTCAGGTTGGACAATAAAAATGGCACAAACAAATTCTTCCACATCCTCATCCTTTCTTGAGAGTGCATCTGCAACAATATTTTGCTTCCCTTTTTTCTAGATGATTTCAAAGTCATAACCCAACATCTCTATGACCCATTTTTGTTGCTCTTCTGAAGATAATCTTTGTTCCAAAAATTACTTAAGATTATCATGATCTTTTTTTAACTTGAAGTGTCTTCACATTAGGTAAGATCGTCGTTGATTTAGTGCATGTAGTAGTTCCAACATTTCCTTCTCATTAATAGGTTTCTGTAAATACTTTATGTTTATTGGATGACTTTAAAAAGCAATGGGTCTTCCTTATTGCATTAAAACCGCACCAATTCCATTTCTTGAGGCATCACATTCCACAATAAAAAAATTGTGAAGCCTGGTGTAGCTAAGACCGGTGTTTGTCACATTACCTATTTAAGATGTTCAAAGGCCTTAGTTGTTTCTGGAGTCCAAGAAAATGCATCTTTCTTCAATAATGATATTAGAGGTGCTGATATTCTCCCATAATTCTTAACAAACTTCCGATAATAGCCTGTTAACCTCAGAAATCCTCAAATATGCTTAATGGTAGTGGGATTTTCCATTCCTTCGTGGATTTAATTTTGTTATGGCCTACCTTAACACCCTCATGAGATACAATATGACCCAAATATTCCACCTCATGTATTCCAAAGAAACATTTGGAGGTTTTGCATATAGTTGTTTCTCCTCCAATAGTTTTAGCACCCTATCAACATGTTGAATATGATCCTTCCAAGACTTGTTGTAGATTAGTATATCATCAAAAAATACTAACACAAATTTTCTAAGGAAGTGTTTGAAAATGGAATTCATCAAACCTTGAAATGTGGAAGGTGCATTAGTAAGCCCAAAAGGCATCACTAGAAATTCATAATGACCCTCATGAGTTTTGAATGTTGTTTTCGAAATGTCTTCAGTCTTCACTCTAATTTGATGATAGCTAGAATGAAGATCCAGCTTGGTGAAGTAAATTTCTCCATGTAATTCATCCAATGATTCATCAATGATGGGGATGGGAAATTTATCTTTAATAGTGAGCTTGTTGAGCTCCCTATAATCCGGACACATACACCATGATCCATCTTTCTTGTGCACCAATACTACTGGAGCAGAGAAAGAACTTTGACCAGGTTGAATTATACAAGCCTCTATCATTTCTACAACCATACGTTCAAACTCACTCTTTTGAGCATAAGTATATTTGTAAGGCCTGATGTTTGGAGGAACACTTCCTGGAATCAAATGAATAACATGATCGTTATCACGAATAGGTGGGAGTCTCAAACACCTTGGAATGATTTTCCAATACTTTTTGGAGATCTGGAGAAATAGATGATTTTGATGTTTGAACCTCTAGTGAGCATAATTGTGCAATTACGCCTAATCTTTCTTTCTTCAAAAGCTTTTTCATGACATTAGAGCTGATTATATTTCCTGACTTCCCTATGATACCCTGTAATTCAACGTCCTTTCCTTCTGAAAAAAATTCAAGAAAAATTCTTTAAAATTAAAAGCTACCGTCCCCAAATATTGTAACCATTGTACTCCTATTACAACAACAACACCACCCATTAGAATGGAGAGCATTGGAATATTCAATACATATTCCCCCATGGTTAGCTTGATATTATGGCACTTTCCAAAGCAATTTATAGTTCCCTCATTTGCAACCATCACTTGACACTTTGGTGTTGGGTATAGGAAGCAATTCAATTCCTTGGCTACCTTACAATTAATAAAATTATGGGTACTACCCGAATCAATCAGCACTAGTACATTTTTCTTCATGATATGTCCTTCTATCTTGAGAGTTTTAGGAGTGGTAATTCCTACCAATGCATTACAGGATATGGTCTTATTAATCTCTTCTTCCTCTAGGGTTGGTTCCTAGTGTACATCCTCTTCTTTTGAAGTTTCTTGTTCCTTTTCTTCCTCCTCTTAACAATCTATGTAAAATAATTTATTCTCAACACACTTATGACCTTTAGTGTATTTGCTATCACAATTATAGAAAAGCCCTTTTTCTCTTTTTTCTTCCAATTGTTGTGTTGTCAACCTTGTAAGTTGTGGAAGTCTAGGGGTAGTGACACTTCCATCTTTATAGATGTGAGTGGTAGGCTTCCTTGTCACCATAATTTTTCTTTCAATTTTTCTAGCCAACCTGAATGCCTTCTCTAATAAATTAGGTTCCCAAAGGCGAACCTCATGTTGTATGGTGTCCTTTAAAGTACATATAAAGACATCGAACTTGAGCTCATCTGGAATATCCTTTACCCTTATATTCAATTTTTTGAAGTCCTCAATGTGCTCCACCATTGAACCCTTTTGTTTGAGATTTATCAATCGGCTAAAGAAGGTGTTGCTCTTTGTATCATCATAATGTGTTATCATTTCCTCCATAAAAATTGACTAAATGACAATTTTTTTACGAGAGAAAAGCCATATATACCATACAAATGTATTGGATTCTAAATATAAAGTTGCAATATGTACCTTTTCTGCATTTTGCACATTATAGAGATCAAAATATTGCTCCATCTGTAGTATCCATGTTACAGGGTCATTGCCATCAAAATTCCTCATATCAATCTTTGGAATATGGTGGTTCTTCAATCTAACTTTATATTTTATGAAATCATTATTAACGTTTATTTGTTTCTCATAATGAGTTTCCTCTACTACCTTTTCACCATTAGGAATCATTTCTCCATTAGGAATCATTTCTTGTAGAAACTTTGTCAAACCTTCCATGTCTGCCTTTAGTTCTTCTTCTATACCATCAATCTTACCTTCCATGCCATTCTTCAAACCATCCCTCTTAGCTTACATTCCATTCTTCAAACCATCCATTTTAGCTTCCATGCCTTTCTTCAAACCGTCCATTTTATCTTCCATTTCATTTTTGGTTACTTTTTGCGAGAGCAACATTTGTTGCACTTGGTCTCGTAATTTTGATATATCATGTTGCACTTCTTCCTCTTCATGTGTCATAGTAGATATTTATGAGGAATTAATAGTGTGGAAGTACTTTTGGGAGGAATTTTATAATCCAGTACTTATATCTATGCTTCAATATTCCCTTGGAATCACTTCAAACTGCTTTTTCAAACAAATGTTATGCAATTTTGAAAAACAAATACACACATTTTCCTTGCTTTTTTGGAGGGCAATATTGAACCTAAATTATATATGTGATTTTGGATCTTCAATATTTGAAGTGTGGTCCTGTAGTAGCTCTTTGATTCTTCCTTCCAATGCCATAGGTCAGACCTAATTTGGATTCTTCAAGATAAATTTATGCATGATCTCCACAATGACCTAATTATGGGTTGGTTCAGTAGAGCGAACTTGTACGACATGCCACGTGTCACTGTTTCGATATTCAGCTCTGAAATCAATACACAAAAAAACAAAATTTTGTACACTTTCGGCCACTTTTTATAGAATTCCAATCTAATTCCTAAAACGAAAGTTATGCTTATTTTCCCCCGGTCACCTGTTTGAGATGAAATTTTGAAGCCTACAAAAACCCTAAGTTCCACAGATCATATCTTCAACAATATTGTGAACCAAGGTCTAAAATGTTTACACAAAATTCCTTGGGATTGTGTCTCAAATGAGTTTTGTTTTTAGCTTCCGAACCTTTGTAGAAAAAACATTATAGCAAAAATACCAAGATGATTTGTTTGCAGCAGTAAAACCCTAGAATCCAAAGCTCTAATACCAAATGTTATGCAACTAGCTCATAAAATAGAAGAAATTATAGTTCAACGACTTAGAAATCAGCCTCTTCGAGGGGGGAAACCTCCTTTACATTACATAAATGAAAAATTCTTGGATGATACAAATGACAAAACCTCCTTTCTATATATAGGAAACCTATGGGTCACAATATAATCCTAGCCGACATAACAATAAAAATGTAAGGGCACAACAATAATAATATTGGGCTTCTATGAGGCACAATAATAACAATATGTGGACTACATGAGCACAAAAATAACAATAAGGGGGCTATACTAACAATAACAATTAGGGGATACACTAGAATTATAGGGACCTAGAAAGAGGACATGAAAAAAAATTCAAATAATAAATAATGTCAAAGTAAAAATTGTTACTTTATGACTCCCCCATAATAGCACAAATGTATTCACCTTGTCCTAAGTGAAGTGACCTTTCATTTCTCTATGTCAACATCTTAGATAAACCTTGTCATTTAACAATCTTCGTACATCTAATATCAAAATTGTACTCTTGGATCTGAAATACCCATTTTCTCCTAGTTCTTAGAAAATATTATTGAATTAGCACATCTTTCACAATAGGATAAGGGTCATGTGTAATAATTTTATTATACCCAATGTAAGCTCTAAAATTTTTTAGAAATCTCAAAAGGGCCACTAGGCTTGATTTTTAATTATAGTATGTCACAATTCTGCATCTAGGAGGATCTTACTCATAAATGCAATCGACTTCTCATTTCCATCATCCTTTTGTAAGAGTATACCGACAATAGTATCTTGGGAAGAAAAAGAATAAATGACGGAATCTTTGGAATAATATAGACTAATGAGGACAAGTGAAAATGTTGTCCTTTCTTTAATAGCATTGAAAGTCTCTATAAGTTAATTATTAATCCACGTTTAGAGAATGGAGGGGAGAATAATGGTGGCTATGGTTCCTGGGTTTCTGTGCCTGGGTCGCCTCGATGGCTGGACCTAGGACCATGCATGGTACCGTGTGTAAGGGCCCAAAACCCAGTGGAAGGCACGCAGTCTTTAGTTCATCAACCAAGAGGAAGTTTCAGGGAAGGAGGAAATACAATTGTGGAAACTCGTGAATTAGACAAGAAGTAGGGTTTTGAGGTTATTCGCGGTGTTCTTGACAGTTGCGATAGCACGCACCTGGAGAAGGAGCGAACAACTGCAGAAGTTGTTCACATTAACCTTCAGCTTTTGAAGATGGTAAGTCCAAGAGACAATGTGGATTTGGAACCGGAACTGGAGGACATCCTATCTGTATGGGGGTTGGAGCCTACTCAACAGAACCTAGATAAGGCCAGGTTTCCACCTTTGTTGCTAGATGGAACGAGTGGCGTTACAGGGTTTAATAGACATAAACCTCCAGCTTTTGAATATGGTAAGCCCAAGAGATAGTGTGGATTTGGAACTGGAACTGGAGGACATCCTACCTGTATGGGGGTTGGATCCTACTCAACATAACCTAGATAAGGTCAAGCTGCCACCTATGTTTCCAGCTGGAAATATTGGCGTTGCAGGGTTTTATAGGAGTCTAGGGGTGGTTTTTGTCTTGCGGTTTTAAGGAAATCACCAGCTACACCTGAGGAGAGTTGGAGACCTGACAATGGTATTTAGGCGGTAGATAATACTACGGCTGATCCAGTGGCCCAGGTAGACAATGAGCCAGCGAGGAACGAGGGTGTTTCAGCCATTATTGATTTTTGAGGACTAGTCCTTTACTCGGGCGACTTGGAAGATATTTTTCGCAATAGCGGTTTGTATTGGCCTGGACGTGATGGTATAAAATCATGTTTGGTTGCGGGGAACAAAGCGAAGGAAGGGACCCTTGCTCAAAGGGTTGAAAGAGTTGTAACATGAATTGCACTTCCGCGAACAAGGGAGGAAGGGATAATGTACTCCACAATACATCTTGCGGACTCATCAGAGGAGTCTCGGGGTTTTCTGGATGAAGAGGGGAAGGCTTTTATGTCCCTATATTACTATTGTAGTCCCTTATTGTTGTTATTGTAGCCCCCTTATTGCTATTTTTGTACCCTTTTAACCCCCATATTGTTATTATTATGCCCTTACATTATTATTGTTAGGTCGGCTAGGATTATATTGTGACCCCATGGACTCCTATATATAGAAAGGAGGTTTTGTCATTTGTATCATCCAATATTGTTCATTTATGTAATTTAAAGGAGGTTACCCCCTCGAAGTGGCTTATTTCTAGGGCGTTGATCTCGCTTTTCTTCTACTTTTGGAGACGGTTTCATAACATTTGGTATCAGAGCTTTGGATTCTATGGTTTCATTGCTTCAAACAAGTCATTGTGAAATTTTCGCCATAAATTTTTTTCTACGAGGGTTCAGACACTTAAAAAAAAACCATTTCGCAGAAATTATGAGGAACTTCGTTTAAAAATTTCAGATCTTGGTTCGCAATATTTTTAGAGATATGATCTGTGGAAGTAAGGGTTTTTGCAGGCTCCTATATTTCATCTAAAAGATGTGACCTTGGGAAAATAGTGATAACTCTCTCTCTGAGCATCAGATTGGAATTATGTAAAAATTTGTCGCAATTACACGAACTATAGTTTTTGGTCTATCAATTTTAGAGCCGAAGGAGGAAACAGTGATACGTGGAACGTCGTACAAGTTCGCTCTACTGAACCAGTCCATAATTAGGTCATTGTGGGAGATTGGTCATAACTTTTCCTGGAAGAATCCAAATCAAGTTAGACCTATGCCATTGGAAAGAAGATTCAGAGGGCTACTACAAGACTGAAGATAAAATATTAGGGATCCGAAATTACACAAATACATCAATTTCAATATTTATCTCCTCAAAATAAAGAAAAAGGTGTGTATTTTTTTTCGAATTGCATAAGTCTTGTTTGAAAAATCAGTTTGAAGTGATTCCAAGGGCATATTGAAGCATAGATGTCATTATTGGAATCTAAAATGCCCCCTAAAAATAATTAAACAACAATTAAGCCCTAAGAATAATATATTATGACTCATGAAAAGGAAGAAGTGCAACATGCTATATCAAAATTACAAGAGCAAGTGCACCAAATTTCGCTCTCGCAAAGAGAAAAAAAAAAATGAAATGGAAGTTTTGAAGAAAGGCGTGGAAGATAAGATGGGTGGTTTGAAGAAGGGTGTGGAAGCTAATATGCATGTTTTGAATAAAAGCATGGAAGCTAATATGGATGGTTTGAAGAATGGCATGGACGATATGGAAGACATGATGAATGATATAAAAGAATATATGGAAGGTTTGAAGGAAGGTTTGACAAAGTTGATACAAGAAATTATTCCTAATGGTGAAAATATAGTAGAGGAAACTCATGATGAGAACAAAATAAATGTTAATCGTGATTTCATGACCTCGCATGTTGGATTGAAGACCCACCATATTCCAAAGATCGATATGATGAAGTTTGATGGCAAGGATCTTGTAACATGGATACCACAGATGGAGCAATATTTTTATATCTATAATGTGCAAAACACACAAAAGGTACGTATTTCAAATTTATATTTAGAAAAAAATACATTTGTATGGTATCGATGGATTTTCTCCCATAAAAAAATGTCACTTGGTAAATTTTTACAGAGGAAATGATAGCACATTATGAGGATACAAAGAGCAACACCTTCTTTAGCCACTGATAAATATCAAACAAAAGGGTTCAGTCATGGAGCACTGATATTCCAGAGGAACACGGGATTGATATCTTCATATGGACTTTAAAAGATAACATCCAACATGAGGTTCGCCTTTGGGAACATGATTCGTTGGAGAAGGCATTCAAGTTGGCAAGAAAAAATGAATGTAAAATTATGGAAACAAGGAAGCATACCACTCACATCTATAAAGATGGAAGTGTTGCTACTCCTAGACTTCCACAACCTACAAATTTGACACCACAACAATTGGAAGAAAAAAGAGAAAAAGGGCTTTTCTACGGTTGTGATAACAAATACAGTAAAGGTCATAAGTGTACTGAGAAGAAATTATTTTACATAGATTGTGAAGAGGAGGAATAAAATGAAAAATAAACTTCAAAAGAAGAGTATATACACTAGGAACCAACCCTAGAGAAAGAAGAAATGAGTCTGACCATATTGTGTAATATATTGGCAAGAACTCTCAAGGTAGAATGAAATTTCAAGAAGAAAAAGGTAATAGTGTTGATTGATTCGGGTAGTACCCATAATTTCATTCATTGTAAGGTAGCGAAGGAACTCAATTGCTTCTTATACCCAGCACCAGAATGTCAAGTGATGGTTTCAAATGGAGGAACTATAAATTTATCTGAAAAATGACATAATATCAAGCTAACCATGGGGGAATATGTATTGAATATTCCAATGCTTTCCATTCCAATCGGAGGTGTTGATGTTGTACTAGGAGTACAATGGTTACAATCTTTGGGGATGGTAGCTTTTAATTTTCAAGAAATTTCTTGAATTTTTTTTCAGAAGGAAAGGAAGTTGAATTACAGGGTATTGCAAAGAATCCAGGAAAGATAATAAGTTGTAATGGGATGCAAAAAATTTTGAAGAAAGAACAACGAGGTGTAATTGCACAATTATGCTCACTAGAAGTTCCAACATCAAAACCAACTATTTCTCTAGATCTCCAAAAATTCTTGGAAAATCATTCCAAGTTGTTTGAAACTCCCAAAGGACTCCCACCTATTCGCGATCATGATCATTCTATTCATTTGATTCCAAGAAGTGTTCCTCCAAACATCAGGCCGTATAGATATCCTTATGTCCAAATGAGTGAAATTGAACATATGATTGCAGAAATTTAATTCAACTTAGTCAGGTATAATTTAACCTAGTCAAAGTTATTTCTCTGCTCTAGTAGTATTGGTGCACAAGGAGGATGGATCATGGCACATGTGTCCGGATTATAGGGAGCCAAATAAGCTCACTATTAAAGATAAATTTCCCATTCCTACGATTGATGAATTATTAGATGAACTACATTGAGAAATTTATTTTACCAAGTTGGATCTTTGTTCAGGATATCATCAAATTAGAATGAAGACTGAAGATATTCCGAAACAAAATTTTGAATTCATGAGGGTCATTATGAATTTTTGTTATGCCTTTTGGCCTTACTAATGCACCTTCTACATTTAAAGGGTTGATGAATTCCATTTTCAAACCCTTCCTTAGAAAATTTTTGTTAGTATTTTTTATTGATAGACTAATCTACAGTACGTCTTTGAATGATCATGTTCAACATCTTGACAGGGTGCTCAAACTATTGGAGGAGAAACAATTATATGCAAAAACCTCCAAATGTTTATTTGGAGTACAAGAGGTGGAATATCTGGGTCATATTGTATCTCACGAGGGTGTTAAGGTAGACCTTAATAAAATTAAAGCCATTAAGGAATGGAAAGTCCCCAGAACCATAAAGAAATTGCGATGATTTCTCGGGTTAACAGGGTATTATCACGATTTTGTTAAGAATTATGGGAGAATAGCAGCACCTCTAACAACATTATTGAATAAAGATGCATTTTCATGGACTCCTGAAGCAACTAAGGCCTTTGAACATCTTAAAAAGGAAATGTGCCTAGCACCAGTATTAGCTATGCCAGACTTCAAAAAAATCTCTGTAGTGGAATGTGATGCCTCAGGAAATGGAATTGGTATTATTTTAATACAAGAAGGAAGACATTTCTTTTGAAAGTCTTCCAATCAAAGTAAAGTATTTACAGAAGGAAAGAGTGTCATTGTGGTGGTAGTTGACACACTTACCAAGTATCCACACTTTTGTGCATTATCTCATCCATTTAAAGTGAACACAATTGCTATTGCATTTATGGAAACAATTAAAAAGATACATAGAAACCCAAACATTATTGTAAGTGACAGAGATCCCATTTTTACTTGAAATTTTTAGACGAAAATATTTTATTGTTTGGGTACTCAATTAGCTCATAGCTCATCTTAGCATCCTCAATCCGATGGGAAAAATGAGATAGTGAACAAATTTTTGGAAGGATATCTTTGGTGTTTTGTATCTGATAAACAAACACAATGGGTCAAGTGGTTACCTTTGGCTGAATGGTGGTATAACACTTCCTTCCATACTACAACAAAAATAACCCCATTTATGGCACTTTATGGATATCATCCACCGTCCATCGCATCATCTTTAAGAGAAAATTTTAAGGTTCAAGCAATGGAAGATCACATCAAGCATCAACAACAAGTTCTCCAACTCTTAAAGGATAACCTAATTATGGCACAAAATCGAATGAAATAATAGGAAGATCAGCATCGTAGCGAGAGAAGTTTTGATGTAGGAGACTGGGTATTTTTACGGCTACAGCCATACAAACAAATGTCCCTCAAGCAAGCTAAGAAGGATAATAAATTATTGCCAAAGTACTATGGTCCTTAAAAGGTGTTGCAAAATATTGGTACTATGGCATACAAATTGGAGCTTCTTACTTCTTCTTGAGTGCATCCAGTTTTCCATGTTTCATGCTTAAAGAAGGTTATAGATGACAAACTTTCAGTTCAAACAATATTTCCAAAACTTTAGGAGGAAGGAAAAATCATATTGGAACCTAAAGCAATCACAGAAACAAGAACTCGACAACTACGAAATTGATAAATTTCAAAGTATCACATCAAGTGGAAGAACTTACCTGCTGAAGATTCTACATGGGAGGATGAGAATTATATACAAAATCATCCATAGCTACTCAAGCGTTGAGGACAACACTTTTTTGAAGGAGAGTGGCATGTTAAGTCCCTATATTACTAGTTTAGTCCCTTATTTTTGTTAATGTAGCCCCCTTATTGTTATTTTTGTACCCCTGTAACCCCCATATTGTTATTATTGTGCCCTTACATTATTATTATTAGGTCTTCTAGGATTATATTGTGAACCCATGGACTCCTATATATAGAAAGGAGGTTTTGTCATTTGTATCATCCAAAAATTGTTCCGATTTATGTAATGTAAAGGAGGTTTCCCCCTCAAAGTGGCTTATTTATAAGGCATTGATATCTCTTTTCTTCTATTTTTGGAGCAGGTTTCATAACAAAGGTGGTGTTTTCTTATAAACCACCAAGGAAGCAAGAGGAAGGAAGAGCCAACGGCTCCTCACACGATCTAAATGTCTTTGTGGTTTAGTAAGAACAAGGGCACAACCTTTTTGTTGTGGAAGGGAGGGATACAAACAGTGGTTCAGAAGTAGAAGGGATCTCTGTTGATCTAGGGCATCTTCTTTTTCAGTCTGATCCAATAGAGGAAAGGTTAGAAAATATTTTTTACGACTTGGAACATGCACGGGAAGAGCAAAAAATCTTGGCTTCGGGGGACCCAAGGAATCGATAGACTTCGAGAGAAAAGATAAAGAAGGGAAAAAAGATAAGGAAAAAACCCGACTGTCCGAACTTGGTCATGGGGGTTGATATTTAGCTGGCTAGGGAATGGATGCCTTAGCATTTATTTTATTAGAGTGAGAAAAAGGTAGCTGTTACTCGGAACCATATATTTTAGAGTGGATTAGCAAAGAATGGAAAGGTGCGTCAGAGGGCTAGGTAGAAGTGACTATTTTGGAAAGGGTATGGTTCATGATGCGCTTCAACAATGGAGACAAGCTTGAATGGGTTCTAGAGAGAAATTTGTGTTTCGGAATATCCCCTATCTTCTTCAAGAAATGGACACCATTATTTGATGTGCAAAGGGAGAAACTGGAAGAGATACCAGTCTAGGTGATGCTTTTGACGTTGCCACCACATTTATGGATAGAGGATGTATTCAAGGATATAGGGAATGAATTAGGTCTCTTCTTTGAAGCAAATATGTCTTTTTTGGAAACAAATAATATAATTGTGGCTTCGATACTAGTGAAATTGAACCCAAGGAAGGGTCTAACGGAGAAAATCAATCTTCAGTTCCAGGGACACACTCATGGACAGATGTTGCACTATGAGGAATTGTCGTTTTGATGTCACAAATTTCATAAACATGTACATTTAGCGAGGGACTACCCTTTGTGATTCATTCAGATTCGGTTCAGGAGGGGATATTTGAGGACTACCGAGAGGGAGGCAATGGAGGAGGGGGTTTTTGGTCAAGCAGTGACAAAGGAATTGTAGAGGGGCACTATTTCAGAAGCAATGAAGATCGAAGAAGCACAAATGGGACAGTTGGATTTCATCGGTCCACAGGAGGCTCCAGTCGATGTGTTTTGCACCGATCCCAATCCACATACAGTTGGTATTCCTTTTACCTCCATCTCATCTTTGTCTGAGTCTATGTTTTCTTTTTATGATGCTAATTTGGGGCCTGATCTTTGCAGGTCATTGTCATCCTCTGTTATCACCACTTGTAAGTTCTCTAAAGCCTTGGATAGCATCATCACTTCAATCCATGCTCTTAGCCTGGCTACATCATCTTCATCTGATCCACACGGCTTGACTTTCGTGCCCTCGTCGTTGAGTGGTTCTCATTACAACCTTAGGCCCAAGGAAAAAAGAGAACCCTTGCCACTCCCCTGTGGTGGGCTAGGAATCCCTAGGGAAACAAATCTGTCTTAGAAATCCAGAGGAAGAAAAACCAACATTTCAAAATCGCAACTGAAAGAGAAACTAGATATTGTAGATGGGAAACAACAATCTTTATAAGGAGCACTTAGAGTAGCGCGGTCCTCGTAGGAAATTTCCAAATTATTGTGCTTTCCTTCAATTGCATAGGTTTTTCTAGTACTCGAAAAAAATTGGCCCTAAAAGAATTGTTTAAATGTTATTGTCCTGATATCATTATGCTTCAAGAAACCCTTGGGGAAGGGGAAGTGGTAAAAATGTCCCTTTCAAAAATGATTCCTAGATGGTCCTTTGTTACCATGGATGCAAAAGGAAGATCTCGGAGGCTGGCGGTAGGGATAAAAGATAGAAATGTCAAAATATTCAATTCTTGAGGCTCTGATCAAGCCTTGGGAGGCGAGATATTCTCAATTGAATTAGGGAGAAATATCACGTTTCTAAATGTATATTGGTCATGTTATGATAGGTCTTCCTTTTGGAATTATTTGTTCCTGAATGCTTTTATGAAGGATCCTAATTTGGTGATGGGTGGGGATTTGAATTTTTCTCTGGGCATGTCTAAACCCTAGCGACCTCATTCACAAGCGGACCCCCTAGAATACTTTTTTTTCAACAAAATAATGATGGAGAAGCTATTATATTTAAACCTGATAAAGACTGGACCTACTTGGAGGAACATACGCACAGGTGATGCTAGGGTAGCTAAGAGGCTGGATCGTTTCCTGTTGATTAAGGACCCAGAAAACTCTTTAACTTTCTTAAAGCAATGGATTGGAACTGGAGGTGATTCTGATCACTTTCCCATCTTCTTAGACCTAAAAGGGACCTACGTGAAACTGAGTTCCCCTTTCAGATTCAATCTTGAGTGGTTTAAATTCCTTGCATACAACGTCCTGGTAAAACACACTTGGAGTTCAGTGACAGATGATCAGGTTTAGTCGCTTGGTCACATTCTCATGGGGAAAATTAAATGGTTAAAGCAAGAAACATAGGCATGGGCAAAGGAGAAAAGAATAAAGGATAAGTCTAACATAAAAATATAGAAGAGACCCTGGAGATCCTAGAAAGCCCAGAAGGGGATGGGTATGAGATAGATGAAAAAAGAGAAAGAATAAAACAATTGGAAATATATAAAAGGAAAATCCTAAGCGGAATTGAGGAGTAGTGGATACTAAAAAGCAAATAAATTTGGCTCTTTGCAGGGGATGAAAAAACCAATTTTTTTTAGAACTACACCAAAGAAAGGAAGAACAGCAACACAATCTGGGAAATGCAGAAACCAAAATGGGGGAACAGTTAAATCCTTAAACGAGATAGCAGGCTTGGGAAGAGACCACTTCAAAGTTTTTTCAGAGCTATGGAGGAATCCACAATAGCATAAATAATTCAGGTAGCTCAACATTTCTTTAGATACGTGAAGGATGAGGAGAACAAAATGCTAATGGACTTGGTTTCAAAAGTTCAAGTAGGAGTCCTCAAAAAAATGCAGAGAGACAAAATCCCAAGGCCAGATGGGTGGATATTCGAATTCTTCCAACATTTTTTCAAGCTTATAGGGGATTAAATAACTAGGGGGGTGGAGGAATCAAGAATTAGATGGAAGATACATTATCCTTTTAACTCAACTTTTCTGGCCCTCTTCCCTAAATTTGAGGATCCAAAGACTTTCGAAGATTATAAGCCAATATCTCTCTGAAATTGTATCTACAAAATCATAATGAAAGTCGTACTTTCCCTCCTTAAGCCTATCCTTTCTAGGAATATCTCAAGAGAACAATTTAGTTTCCTGGATGGCTGACAAATTCATGGAGCTATTGAACTTGCACAGTAAACCATTCACAGTATGAAAAAGAGTAACAAAAAATGGATTATTGTGATGATAGACTTATCCAAGGCATATGAAAAAATCAACTGGATATATATTCGTCTATTTTTAGCTCATATGGGGTTTAGAATTGATTTCATAAACTGGATCATGGGATGCATCTCAAGTGTAAGTTTTGCAGTCCTAATAAATGCAGCAGCATCCCCATTTTTTCATTGTCAGGGAGGGCTGAGGCAGGTATGCCCTGTGTACCCTTTGTTGTTCTTACTGGAATTTGAAGGCCTTAGTCAACTAATTATTGTTTTTAAGAGAAGGGGGGAGATAAAAGGGATATAATTTGCTACCAATTTATTCATTACCAATATTTTGTTCACGCATGATATCCTGATTTTCAATAATGGGGCTTGAGAGGACATTTAGCAGATGAAGATAGCACTTGACCATTTCTTAAAATCCATGAGAATGAGCATCAATGTGATGAAATATTCCATAGCACATGAGGGTTGTTCGGAGGTGAAGTTAATCAGGGTAACCACAATCCTCCCTTTCACAGTCAAACCACCTGCGAATAGCCTCAAATACCTAGGGTTCCAACTAAAACCAGGCAACTACAAAAAAAGTGATTGGAACTGGTTGTTGGTGAAAATTGAGAAGAGGATAAACCATTGGAGTTTTAAGTGGCTTTCAAGGGCGGGAAAGTTGGTATTAATAAAATCAGTCTTGATGGCCATCCCGTTTTACTAGGTTTCCCTCACATGGGTACCAAAAGGTACTTTAGCCTAGATCAAGAAGATATGTGGGAGTTTCTTGTCATTTGGTTCAAAAGATGAAGGTGTCCTCCCTTGGGTTGCTTGGGAAAAAATAGGAATTCCAAAGTCCTGGGGAGGATGGGGTAGAAAGGACCTTCCAATTTTTGCATCTTCAATAGCTGCAAAATCTAGGTGGCGACTATTAACTTTGGAAAATATTTGGATAGTGGTTGTAAAGAGTGAATATATTGATCTGAAGCCCTTGGAGGAGTGGATTCAGAGAACTAATAAAAAACATGTGAATTCTTCTTCGATATGGAAATCTACCCTGGAATCACTTGGTATCATTGAAGAAGTACTTTCTTGGATAGTCAGGAATAGCGAAAAAGTTAGAATAGGGGAAGATCTGTGGGCGGGGTACAGTGGAAATTACACACTCCCAAAGGATATTACATATTTCCTGAACATACAAGGTGTTTCTTACCTCAACCATATTTTAGATCCAGAGGAGTATTCTCTATGGAATCAAGGTTGGAAATCAATGGATGCCCTCCATCTTTAGCCTCAGTGGGGGAATATATTGCAATCATATATTAGTGACATGATTCAGTCCAACTTCAACTTAAGAGATCATCTGGATGAGTTGCGATGGGTTCATGCCCTAAATGGTCATTACTCTCCAAAGTTTGAATATGCTTTTCTGATTGATAGGAAATTTCATAGGGGGCAGGAATGGTGGTGGAAATCCCTATGGAAGCTAAAATTCCCATCAAATTCACGATTATTCTTTTGGTGTCTTCTCAAGAACAAAGCCCCTACTTGGGACAATCTACGAAAAAGGAACAAAGTTGGTCCTGGTTGGTGTGTCGTGTCCAAAAACTCATAGGAAACTATCAACCATGTTTTCCTAACATGCCCCTTCTCCACCAAGGTATGGGATACTGATTTGAATTTAATGGGACTCAGGTATCTATGGCGAGGGTCATCACTCAGGGATGCATGGCTCAACTGGTGGCAAGCCAATCAAGCGGTAAACCTGAAGAATATTCCACTCATCATCTCGTGAGGGATTTGGCTAGCAAGGAATAAGGGGATTTTTAGGGATGCTCCATCTTCACCATTCCTAATCGCAACATAACGGTGTGTCTATATTTTCTTTTATTCCTCAGTTGTCAACTCCTCAAATCCCTTGAAACGTACAGGAAGAACATATTGATATTAATATACCCTGGGCCTATTTTGATGGTGCATTGGATGCATATAGCAGATGTGGGGTAGGACTTGTTACATATCTCAACAATCACAGATTTTGGAAAGCTTCAGTGGGCCTCGGGGAAGGTTCAAATAACTTCGCAAAACAACAATCACTAAAACTACTTCTATGCTAGATCAAGGACTTATGGATTCAATCAGTGCAATTTTTTAGAGATTTTCTTAATGTTGTTAACTGGTTTAATGAGATTCAGAGATGTCAAAATCACATATTGTTCCCAATTATGGAAGATATTTTACAGATAAAAATTATTTTTGATTTAATATATGTTTGTCACGTCTATAGGGAGAAAAATTCCACAGCATATTTCCTTTCTAAAGAGGGCCTTCAACAAGATCTGGGCATTTGGAGAATTTCAGATTTCGAGGATGGGTTGATCTGTGTGTCGGATCACCCACCCTTCAGCAGATGATATTATTTTACACACTCTTTTTTCTGTAGGGTTCTGGTCACACTATCTCCTCTATCTTTTAGCATAGTTTATTTTTCTTTTTTTTTACGCCTATGATATCGCATGATGGAACTCTAGATGCATATTTTTTATTTGTGTATTTGGACAGATACTTATGTATATGGGGTTGTTTTCTCCATTGTATGGGGAGGCCTCTATTTTTTTTTGCCCTCATTTTTTGATACTGGGATGATGCTAGAGATTACATCCATCTTTCCTTCGGTATTGATGTGTTTTACTTTAGTCCTCTTAGAGGAAAAAAATTTATTTGCAACAATGTGAATCTATAACTTCGAGAATGCTTACAGCATCTTCAAATGTAAAATTTTATTTCCTTAATAACAAGTTTGATTTTTCCTTGGGAAAAAAATCATTGAGAGTATTTCTATTTTGATCATTCCCTATAATATAACATCTTTCTTAAGAAAATAATTCATATATTTGACAATTTCAACAAAGTTTGAAATAAACCTTCTTGTGAAATTATCTTTACCAATGAATGATTATAATTTCCTCTTATCCTTTGGGAAAAGAGTGGATTGTTTGGATTTTATTAATGTGGGGTCTCTTGGACTCGTGATTGTCATTAGACCAAAACTTGTAGGCATGAATCTCTTTTACAATCGCCAAAGTTGGGATATATGAGAGGCAGTTAGTCCATGTTATAAAACACACAGGGAGCATTGAACCAATGTCCAATAATATTCCCCCAGCACGAGTCAAGTGAGTTTCAAACTTGATATTTGTTTCTCTAATACCACTTTTTCAACTCACGATTGGCATTAGACTAAAAATTGCAAGCATTAGTCTCCAATAAAATCACTACAGTTAGGATGCATGAGAGGTGATTAGTCTATTTCACAAAACACGCAAGGAGAATTGAACCAATGTCCAAAAGGGTCTATAAAATGACATCCTTGGATGCAATATGCCTAACAGCTTGCCCCTATCTATGTTGAATAATCAATTTCTGAGGATTGAGGGAAATCCTATATTTCCTACATCTATCAAGTATCCTTTTAAATTTTTGCACATGAGCAGCCCTTTCCTTATAAAAAACAGTCATATCATTTGGGTACATCTCGATTATCTTCTGAATGAAATTTTTGAAAGCAAATTCCATCGTCCTTTGAATATATATCCAACGTTACAAAGTCCAAATGGAATCCTAGAGTATTTATAAGTTCCTGAAGGTGTAGGGAATTCCATTTTTAATTGATTTTCATCTTTAACTGAGACTTTATTATATCTCAAGAACCAATCCAACATTGACAACATATAACCCTCAGTTACTCTTTGCAAAAGGTTTTCCACATTTGGGTTGTAAACTTTTCTTGACTCAATTTGATGGTTTTTATTTTCAATAATTTTTCTCATAATGTAATGCTTATTTATAAATGCATATATATCTGAACATAAAAATGAAAACACATTGGATCATTTACTTAAAATACTAAGCAGAAAATAGAAAAGAAAACACTTAAAATGACATCGGTATTTTTAGGAAATGCCCCTAGAAAAACCTCAAAGGGAAAACTAGTAGAGAGAGTCAATATTTATTATAAGCTCACAAAAATTAATGAGTTTACAACAAAATTTTCCAACAACAAATAATTGTACTTATCTCAACAAACAATCCACTTTTCCACCTTGAAATATGTGCTTGATTTCTACCACACAACTGTATGGTCTAACAACAATAAATGCACCTCATTTTTTGTGCCTAATTTTTGTACTATTTGTACAAATTTCTGACAACAATCAATTTCTCAGAAATCATGCCAACTTTATCTCGATTTATGTGCACATTTTATGTTGTACATTCTGCAATAAATGTGTTGCATATCTTGCAAAATATGTACATATTTCTATTGTATTAATTCTTGGTACTTTCCTTGGTTTTTGTGCCACCAAATCTCTTGGTATTTGTACCTCTTCTTGTTGTTCCTTCCCTCTTTCTTCAGCTCTCTACATCTCTCTCTCTCCTCAATAAATGAGTAATTAAAAAGGTGCATTTTCCCCATAATATCCTTTTATATCTCATTATTATGAATTTACCATAAACCTTAGATCTAATGGTTTAGATTAAGTCCTTGGCCAATAAGATCTACAGTTGTGATATAGTATCTCATCATCACAACTTAAATCACTTAAGTTTCTTTATTCATTAATAATGCAAAAAAGTCACTTTAACATTATAAGGAATGAATTTAATGTTCTAGAGACCACTTTTGGACATTCTCCCATGCGTCAGACACCAAGCCAATGTGGAAGACATTTGTCCAAGCTAAAATCTCAACACTCTCTCTTAGCGAGGAAAGTGTTCTTTACCACTACCAACTTATATTTGAAAAAAAAAAACGTGTATTTCATCAATGACTTCATGAGAATTTTGCAACCTAGTCATCTATGGATATATATCGAAGCTCAATTGCTCGTCTCTAAACATAACACCAGATGAAGTGGTATATGGTCCCAATATGCTTTGACCTGTCATGAAATACTGGATTTTCTGAGAATTTAATGCAACTTTGATTGTTGCAGTAAATCATTGTAGGTTTCAATTGTTAATCAAACAACTCAACTAGTAACTTGTGAATTCATATGGCCTCACAACTCCCCTGACTAGTTCCATATACTCTGCCTCAACAGAACTTGGTGCCACTAAATTTGTTTCCTGTTGAACCATGACACAACCGTCAAGCCCAAACTAAAACAACACCTTGGAGTGCTTTTCTTGTCCTCTACACGGCCTACTTAGTTTAAGTCTATGTAACTAGTCAAATTGACTCCATTCCATCTCACACAATCTAGTCCAAAATCCATTGTACCTCGAAGGTACTTGAGCACATGATTTTTTCCCACCCAATGCACTTTCCTCGACTCAACCATATGCTAACTGAGAGTGTTTCCAAAAAAACAAAAATATGTCATGGTGTTAACTAGATACATCAATGATCTTATCAGTTGACAATACAAAGTGGGATCCACCAACTCACCCTCATAAGCACTTAATGTCTTCCATTTGGTTATCATTTTTGTTGACATAGGCTTGCAATCCTCCATCTAAAATCTCTTCAAGATGTCAACTTCTACTTCCCCTATCCTAGAAAAATATCTTGGTTCCTGCCAAACCTCCAACCCCAAGTAAAGAATGCATCAACCCCATATCTTTCATCTCAAACTCTAAATAAATATTTCTCTTGAAAATAGATAGTAGCCCATCTAACCCTATAATAAAGAGATCATCCACATATAGTACGTGAATAAGAGGATCTTTGCCAACCACTATGTAGTATAGGGTTGGATTTGCCTCACTCTTCTCAAAACCCATATGTTGCAAGTAGGTATCAATCCTCAAATATCAAGCTCTAGGAGGTTGCTTATGTCCATATAAGGCCCTTGTATATTGCTCACATGAGACTCTCTCCCATGCACATCAAAGCCATGTGGTTTCTCAACATACACCTCCTCTTGTAAAATTCCATTCAAAAAAGTTTTCTTTACATACATCTAATCTAACCTCCTGCCCATATCTACTCCAATGGAAATGACTACCTTTTTTGAATTGTATCTCACAATTGGTAAAAAGGTCTCCTCATAGTCAACTCTCTGTATATGTGAGAACCATAATGCTAACAATCGTGCTTTTTACTTCTCAAGGTTTCCATATGTAGCATACTTGATTTTGTAGATCCACTTGGAAGACAATACTGAATTCCCATCAAGTCTCAATATAACCTCCTACACATCAATAAACATGATTAAATTGTACTCTTTCACCATGGAATCCCTCCAAACCTATTGGTTCTTTTCCTCCTCAAAATTAGAAGGCTCGAACTCACTAATGTTTCCCACTAAATCCATATAGCTACAAAACCTCTCTGGTGTCTTACTCTCCCTAACAGCCTTCTTGGGACTCACCACAAACACTTAGGATTCCTTCAAAGTATTTTGAAACCATATTGGCTTCCTCTTCCCTAAAGTAACCTCCTGTGGAGATAAATTCTCCAGCTCATCCCTCTCGATTGAATATCGTGTACCTGAAGATTGTGCACATGTGGTCTGTGAACTTTTAACCCCTAAAACTTGTGAACTTGTACTATATGACCTTGTAAATTATGGTATACTCATATGATACATAGGATCATGTTGCTCCTCCTTCTCTTAGTAATATCACCTCCTAAATTCTCAATCCTCCTCAAATCTCACATCCTGCCTAACCATTGTTTTCCTCAAAGAAGGAATGCATATGCAGTAATCCTTTGGAGTCTCATTGTACCCAACAAAAACTCATTTTTATGTTGTGGCCTCTGGCTTTGTCCTCTTCTCTTAAGGGACATGTGATTAATTCAAGCACCCAAAAATACTAATGTTCCCAACTTCAAGATTCATCCTTGTAAAATTATCCTCAAGATTTTTACTCCCCAACACTTTGTGTGGAATCTTATTCTAAATGTAAAAATTTGTGTTGCATGCCTCAACCCAAAGGAAAAATGGTAGACCTTGATTATGTAACGTGTATCTTTCAGCCCCAACAATGACTTTGTTCTTCCTCTTCGTAACCCTATTCTTCTACGGGTTATGAGAAATTGTAAAATCTCTTTTAATGCCCTCCCATGCACAAAAATTTTTGAAGACATTAGAGGTTTACTCACCCCCATTGTTTGACATCAACATCTAAATTTTCCTCCCTTTCTGGTTCTCCAAAAGAGCTTTGAACTCTTGAAACCTATTGAATACATGACTCTCTGTCTTCAAGAAGTAAATTCAGGTCTTCTTGGAGAAGCCATCTATAAAGGTAGCATAAAACTCAAACCCACTCAAAGACACGGAATACATTGAACCACATACATCTGAGTGTACCAAATCTAGAATTATTGTTGCTCTATTGTCACTGCTTGGAAAAGTAGACTTAGTGTACTTTCTAAGTGCACACCCTTTGCACACAACTTGATGCTTTTTACTGAACTTTTTTAATCCTATAACAATATCTCTTGGTACCCTAAGAGCCCCATGGTGAAAAAGAGTCATCCTCTTATGCCATAAATCACATAAATCATTGTTGTTTCTATTGTGTATCAAGGCTTGAGTTGGTTCGAACATAAAAATATCTATCTTCCCCTGTATGATCCCAATTACTTTTCTTGTTGTGAAACTGGATCCCTTAGGATGAATTAGTACCTTTCCATCTTGGAACACCACCTCATACAACCTATCCTCTATGATAGAAATTGATATCAAGTTTTTCATCAACCTAGGAAGATACAATAGATCCATCACTACCATGGGCAGTTGGAACTCCCTTTGAAAATATATCATCCCATGCCCAACTGCCTTGACTTTGGAGTCATTTCCAAACTCCCCCTCAAGATCCACACTATTGTTTGTAATATCTGTAAAGTGCTCAAATAGATATTTCATGTGGCTAGAGGCTCCACTATCTATATAACAAACACTGGTAGATGTAGAACTTGTGGAAAGTAGCAAAGAAAACTATTTCTAAAACTAAATGGGAAACTCATCCACTTCAGCTGAAGTTGTAAACTATTTTATTTCTTCTTGTTAGGATATTGACTTGCATAGTGCCCTAACTTAGGACATGAAAATCACTTGACTTTTCTCATGTCCTATTTTTGTTCACCCTTTGACTTATCCCCGCCTTTAGGACCTTTGTTTGACCTTTTCTCGCCCTTTTTTGAGAAAGTAACATTTTCCTCATCATCCCCCTATTGTTTACCTATATGGCTTGAACCAAGTCTAAGCTCCTGCTTCACAAAATCGTCCCAAATGTTCTCCCTGGAGACAATCCCACGCACAAAGCTATCCCATGGTTTAGAAAAACCATTCAAGGTTGTCATATTCAACCCTAATTCCTCTACATTCTCACCAACAACACCCAATTCATCATGCACCTGTGACACTCTAGTAAGGTATGATGTGGTTGTATCATTTTTAGTCATGTTGATGTTTATTGGCTTCTCTTTAAACACCATCTTTTTGTTTTGGTTTGAACTCTTGTATAACTTGCATAAATAATCCCACATCACATATCCATTCTTCTTACCTATAACATAATAAATCACATGGTCCTTAATGGAATCAAGGTCAGTCCTTTTGGATTTAAACTTTTTGTTATATTCGGCCAAAATTATTTCATCCATAGGAACTATGACAATCTTCTCAACTATGTCCCACAACTCATATTCTTCCAAAATCAATATTATCCATTATTTCCATGGGCTAAAATATATTTTCCCCCTCCAATATATTCTCAAACCTAAAACCTATAGCCATATTACCTACTCAATTGATAACAAGGTCTAACCCTCTTTCCAGTGATCAACCTGCAACTCTCTTCCAAACCTACAAAAAATTTGACATTTCCTTGAGATCCCAAAAAAAAATTGACCTTTCCTTGAGAACCCAAATAAATAATCCCTTTTTCTTGAAAACTTAGAAAGATCTAAGCATGGTCAAGAGTAATTATCCTTGAGGCAAGCTTGGTTTAGGTCTCAGAAACCAACACACATTCAAATTCCACCAATATTGTTTTGTGACTATAGGTTTAACCAACCATGAGGAGTATCTAATAAGGGCAGTGATCTCAACATCAAGAATTTACTATCGCTTTCTTAAAAAGAGGAGAAAGAATTTACTACGTATTTCTTAACAAGAGGAGAAAGTTTAGGATTGATGTGTCATAATTTCTCTTTAACATGCCTTGCATCATCATTTAAAAGAATAGTGTGTTGGATTATATCTCCACTATAATCCTTTAATTCTTCATAAGAACAAGCAAAGACATCATTATACTCACAAAAAAGGTGTTAAAGGTATTTATTTTCCTTAGGGATAGTATTTTTGTTGAAAATGGCAACAAGAAATATTGAAAATGGCACCCAGAAGGATTTTAATTTAATTTTCCCTTAATTAAATTAGAAGAGAAATTGTAATTTCATCTCATAACATCTTGTAAGTGTTAACTGAGTCAGGAAGACTTATTTAGCTGAGATAATTCGAATTGGAGGTCAAAGAGGAGGCATGTAGAGTTCTTCCTAGACTTTAGGGGGTCCAGTTACAGTTATTTGTGAGTTGTAATTAGTTAACTCAATTATTGAGTTAAAATCAGTTTAACTAGTTAAGAGATGAGCTAGTGATAGGTCCAGTGAATTAAATTTGATTTAATTCACAAGCAGTGATCAATCATTTAACTGATAATTCACTATAAATAGATATTGCGTGTCATTTCTAAGGAATTCCCAGTTAAGATTAAGGTTAAAGGGAAGATAACTATCAGTTGTATTATTAGAAAATTGTACAGGTCATGCATGAGGTCATCAGGATGCCTTGAAGGAATTGCGTAATAAATTCTTGGGAATTTCCTTATTAATAGGGACACAATTCCTCCAGGAATGAGTAAGAAATGTTGTTCAGACAAAGGGTGAGAACTAGTTAATTATTGGACTGATTTTTCCTAGATCAGAGTGAAACAGCCAGCATAGTGTAGAGGTTTCTCAATGAATAAAGCATTGTATTGTTTCATTTTCTTGACTTACTGCAATATACAGATAGTGGGGTTTTGAGAAGTTGTTTTCCCCATATACATATTTTGTTGTGTGATTGATTATATATTTCTCTTACTTGTTATTTGATTGTGCGATCGTAATTGGTTTCTGCAATTTGTAGAAAGATCTAGTATTTTGTTTTAGTACATTACAAGATCATATTGAATCCCTTTAGACAATTTCTACAATTTTTACCTACTTGGATCATTTGAGGGCTAGATTTTGAAGCAATAATGATCTCAATCATTTCCTCAATTTGATCAAGGATTTGATCATTTTCACTCATATCGTACCTATTGAAATATTTCTAGAGGAACCACTCCATGAAGTAGATTGATTTTAGGGAGGTCTTCAAATTTTAAATCATTAAAATTTATCTAATCTTTTGAAAACTACTCAACATTATGCCCAAAGTGAAGAATTTGGGAATCATCATTGAAAACATGCCAATGCTAAAGGTATTCGAGCACAGATGGTCTAAAAATTACCTCCATAGTACATTGACCATGTTCAAACATATTGACAAGTTGCCAGGTGATTGTTGAAATAGCTAAAGAATCCACCCAAATATTTTAATGGAGAAAGCATCAAACAAATAAATTGTATCCTGTATAGCATTCCTTTATCTTCTTAATTTTTCATTATTAGTGCTCAATATACCCTTAACTTGAGCAATAATAAAATTTCAATCAAAACTACTTTTAGACACTTAATTCTTCTATATAGGAAAATATCTAACCCCAAGCATAAAGCCTCATACTTAGTAATGTTGTTGCTACACGCAAATTCAAATCTATAAGAGAAAACTTTGCAAAACCTAGTTGGGGATGCTAACACAATTCCAACACCATAACATTTTGGACCAATCCCAATAGAACTACAAGTTACATATTCCAAAAATATCATCCCATCAGGGGAATTTTGAGACCAAAAATGCGCCTCAAAACAAAAGATGTATGAACAAAATCCACTTCAAAAGAACCAATAAGATTCAAGACGATGATGTCATCCCCAGGGGTAAATATTTTTGCATGGAAAAGAAGAACACTACTTTTCTTAATTGTCTTTTTGGTTTATCTCATTGTAAGTTTACTCAAATTTCAAGTGTAGGCACTCATTAGATGGAGAATTAAATTTTACATCCAATAAGTACCCAATTTGCATACTTTTGAGTAGACCCTCAAATAAAGAAAATAATGAAAAAACATGTTTCTTGAATATATTCAAATGGAAAACAAGAAAACTAATTTTTCTAATTGTCTTTTTAGTTTATCTAAAAAGTGTTAAACATATGTTTATACTAAGAGGGGAGGTTGAATCGGTATAAAGTATTTTTTATTATTATTTTAAATGAGCATTCAATCAATCATTCATTAAATTCCAACACTAAATGCATGTAAACTCAAATCATAGTACTTGGAGTTTGACATGGAAACATTTGCAGGAGAAAACCTCAAAAACTTATCTTTATAAATGTATGTAGCCACCAAACTACTTTTACAAAGCTTGTAAGCACCAACAAACTAAAGACACCAATCTTATTTTCTAAGCACAAACTTAGCAAGACCTATATAGGCACCAACCTAAGGTATTCACACATACAGTAATTTTGACTTCACTTGCATGCTTCATATTTCACATCATCATCATACTCGCAACTTTCATGCTCAAGTGCCTCTCCTTTCTTCATACGCCAAACATAGCTTCAAACCCTAATCATATTTAGTCTTCATGCCCTAGAAAACCTCATAATTTAATTCCCTATAATGTAATACCATACTAGTACACTTAATAACATCACAACCACAAAATAGTGCACTTCACAACATCGAATACATCGTTCCTTCATAGCGCTCAACACTCCAAGAAAACTCCTTAGAATCCTCTTACACACCTTTAAACCCAAGACTTCTCCCTGGTTCCTCTTATGCACCTTAGATCTATTTTCATACATGTACTTGATCTTCTTGCTTAGATACACTTAAATTTCACTTATCTATCTTCTATTTATAATGTTTATGCAATTACTTAGGGGTTGGCCTGTAAAACTAGTTAAGTCAACCTGTAGTTTTTGGTTAGCCCCACCTAACAAAATATTTCATATATCCTCATTTACATAGAGTTAGATGGAGTACCATATACCATTTGAAATGACTTAGAGTAATATTTTGAACTTTGTATCCTACCCTCACATTTGAGCTAGTTCTTTAGAGTAAAAATTCCTTCAAATATATGGTATCTAAACTAGGAATTAAAATTCCAGAAACAATATTTCCAACAATATTCATTTTACAATATTTATATTGGAAATTTGTAATCTCCCCCTTGTACTTGATATCAATGAAAAAAATATTTCCAATAATATACCCCTTTCTCATTGCTTGCAACCTTTATTTAATGCTACAATAATATTGTAGTAATCCCTCTATTTGCAATTTTCCTAGTATTTACAATTCTTCTTCTATCTGCAACTTCTCCCCCTTTGACATCAATGGCAAATGGATTCTCCCCAGGGGATTTTTCTTCACTTTATTAATTATATGAGAGGTATATTACTCAGATTTTGTCTGATATATTCAAATGTTTCTCTAGGAAGGATTTTGGTAAAAATATATGCAACATGTTCCTTGGTGGCAATGTATTTCAGCTTGATGCTTTCTTAGGATTCCTATTCTCTTAGGAAGTGGTAATTTTTGGGAATATGCTTCGTCTTTGAGTGCATAATAGGATTATTTTAAATGTTTATTGCATTTATTTTGTCAGAAATTATTGAGATTGGACAATCATATTATACCTTGATATCCTTCAATATAAACTTCATCTAGATAACTTGTGTGAAACATGTTGCTACTGCAATATATTCAACTTTTGTTGTGGATAAATAGATTGAAGTTTTCTTCTTTCTCAACCATGATACTAGATAGTTTCCTAAAAAGAATGTTATTCCACTCATACTTTTCTTGTCATTAATACTTCCTACCCAAACCACATTTGTATATGTTGTTAGAGTGAAATCATTACTTCTTAAATTCCACAAACCAAATTCCAATGCGCCCTTCAGATATCTGGATATTATTTTTACTGCTTTCATGTGTCTCCTTCGGTGTAGATTGAAATCTTGCAAAAAAAAATATTGCTTGCATGATGTCTAACCTTTATGTTTTCATACATATTAGTATGTCAATCATTGACATGTAAAGTGTTTGATTTACATCTATGGATTCATCATCTTTGTTCAATTTACATCTTGTTATCATGGGTGTACTAACACGTACACATTCTTCCATTCTAAATTTATTCAACATCTCATTGATGTATTTGGTCTAAGAAATGAATATCCATTTGTTGGATTGAGAAATCTGCAAACCTATAAAGAATGGAAATTCTGCAACCATGGACATCTTAAATTCTTTTTGCATTTATTTTGCAAACTTTTAGCTCATTATGTCAACATTACTTCAAAAAAACATATAATCTACATAAGCCACAATGATTAACATATTTTCGTTTTATGTTTTGATGTAAATATGTTGTTTGCAAATTCTCTTTCAAAACCTTATTTTTATAACCATTTCAATTCTTGAATACCAAGCTCTAGGAGCTTGATTTATTTCATAAAATGCTTTCTTTGGTCTACATACGTGATCTTCATTTTCTGACAATTGAAATCCTTCTAATTGTTTAATATATACTTCTTCTTCTAGATTCCATTTAAAAATGTTGACTTGACATCCATTTGATATACTTTGAAGTTCTTGAAACACGCAAAAGCCAAAAATATTTATGATTGCTTCTAATATCGCAGTTGGAGAAAAGGTTTCTTCAAATTAAACACCCTCAACTTCAAAATATCATTTACAAACCAATCTTGTTTTATTTTGTACTACGTATCCATCTCCATTCAACTTGTTTTTTAAGACCCATTTGGTGACAACGACATTCTCATCTTTTGGTATGGGCAGAAGCTCCCATGTCTCATTCTTCTCAATCTAATTTAGTTTTTATTCCATAGCTTTAACCCAATTCTTATCTTCACTATCTTGTGTAAATTTCTTGGGCTCTATTTTGGATAGCAAAGAAAACTTCTATTGCCTTGGTGTACTTACCAATCCTCTTCTAGTCTAAACCCATGTATCTATATCACCAAAAATATGATTTTTTGGATGATACTTTTGGAAAATTTTGGATGGTGTATTTGGATATCGGTGTCAATTTTTTTTTTGTTCATTATTTTCTTCTTCCTCTTCTTCTTCCTTTTCTTGATATTCGTAAATTGTCTCCTCTGAATCTTTATTCGTTTGTGACTTCTATTTTTGAGTTATTGCTTCATCCACTCTTACATCAACATTCTCTACAATCTTGTACAGTGTTTTGTTGTAGCATTTTGTAGGCCTTGCTTCGAGATGCATAGCCAAGAAAGATACATTCGTCTATTCTGGAATCAAACCTACCTAAATCATCTTCACGTATCTTTATATAGAAATTTCTCCCAAATACTTTGATCTAATTGATTGTATATTTCCATTATTCATAAAGTGTCTTGTTGTTGTTCACTCTAATTTTTGCATTATTCAAAATGTAAATTAATTTTCTAACAACTTCTCTCTAAAAGGTGTTTGGTAGTTTGGCTTCATTCAACATTGTTCTATCCATTTCCTATACAGTGTTTTTCTTACATTCTACAACTTCATTTGTTGTAGAATCATTGCTATCGAAAAAATTTCCATGGATTCCATGCTTGTAACAAAATCAATCAAATTCATTAGAGGTAAACTCACCTCCTCTGTCTAATCTTAAGCACTTTATTTTTAAATCAATCTCATTTTAAACTAGGGATTTGAAAGTTTTAAACTTCTCAAATGCTTCATATTTTACTTTAAACAATGCAACCCATTTCATTCTTGTGTAATAATCAAAGAATAGCATAAAATAGTTCTTACCTTTTAAATTTTTTGTTCCTGCTAAACCACAAAGGTTTGTGTATACAAGTTCCAATGCATTTGATGTTTACTACTCCTTTGTTTTGAAACTAACTCTCATTTGCTTCTCGTGTTGTCATGACTTGCAAATAGTGTCTGTAGGTTTTGAGATCCTTGGAACTTATCTTACTACTTGTGCCTTGCTAAGTTATACTATATTATCAAGTTTGCATGACTCATCCTTTTATTTCATGACTAGCTTTTGTCTACTTGTCCCATATAACATTTTTCTCCTTTGACTTCATCAAGGGTGTATATACTTCTCGAGGTTTTGTTTGCATTTACCACTAATCTTCATAAACATGTATTACTTATCTCACATCCTTTAGAATGAAATGCGAGGGTGTAATGTTGATCACACGTTTCACCTACACATAGAAGATCATGTTTTAACCCTTCAACATGTAAGACATTATGTGTTTTATTCCTTCCATCATCAAGGCTAAACATGCCTTTTCCAACTATCATTGCAGAAGCATTATCCCCAAAGGTAGCACTGCCTCATTTTTATTCCTATAGGGTGATATATTTGTTCTAATCCCTTTTCATGTTTTTTGAAAATCTACTATCAATGTGCCATTGCCTTCTTTTTTAACATAAAGTGCAAGGTATGTTAAGAATTTGGAAGGGTGTGGTTTAATTCAATTCTCTACTTGATAATTACTTGTGAACTTATTTATCTAACTTATATCTTCTCTTCATTAGCTTATTAGGTATTTCATCAAGTCAATTATAAAAACACAAAAGACACAAGATTTTGGCTCTTCAAGCCAGGGCCAAAAACTCTCCCACTTGGAGAGAAAAACCCGCAAGTAATCATTCTTATAAACTTCAATTGACAAGTATCATGACCATGACCTAGCCTCTTGACCTTAGTATGCCTCCAAGACCTTGTCACTTTCTCTTTCTTAGCTCCTTATGATGATCTCCTTTTTTTGCACCATTCTACACCAACACTAGGGAACTCAGTTCCTACTCTAACAGCCCTTGAATATATGTTCCTTGCTTCCTTCTTCAGATCTATATTTGGCATCCTAGAAATATTATTTTTGATTCTTATTTATACACACTTGATACACCATATAAATATATCCTTCTTATAGTGGAAACCATCCTTTACGATGTGTCTGATTTCACACATTGCAATCCCTCTCCTTACGTTGTAGAGTCTTCTTACGTCCCACTAATTTCAGTATATACTTGTCTCATATAGTAACTTCCCTTTACCTTCCTCGCACTGGATTGCAGACTATCCTTTGCACTTCTTCCATAGAACTTGACCAAAATGTAACATACTCATGAGATATAGTATCTTTCTCTTTCTTCGTTGTATATCCTTCTATATTTTGCACCGACTGTAGTCCTCCTTTTCGTACTTCAATCTCAGAACATATCTGAATTGTCTTCCTACAATCTAGTCTGAAAAACTCATAGTGATATGAACTTTTTCAGTGTGGAAGTGAGGCCGTAGTCCCTCCTTATATAGGGACTATCTCCCTATTTCAGGTTGACAGGATCTAGCTAGAAGGCCGACTTATACAACTACTTGTGGGCCGACTTTGACAAGGATTGCATCCACTGTTTGAGGTCGAATTCATCAAGGAGAATATACATCTCATTTGAGTTTAATTTCATGAGCATGTTGACAAGGTCTTGAGGCATCTACTATAGTTCTTTACAAGTGTAACAATCCTTCAAATACATGACTCTAATTTATATATTTATGACAAGATGAAAAACCCCTAAAATACATCAAGAAGAAGTTTTTTAACCTATAATCATACTCCCTTGCTCATCAAACCCATGAGTCAATAATTTACAAAATACATTTTATTATATTTTTCTTCTTCATTACAAAAATTCATAATTACTAGTCATTGTGAAGACCGAACCTAGTTACACTTTTGAACAAGGTCTGCATTCTTGCTTCTTTTTCCACATCTTTGTGTATCTTTATCTATGCCCAATAAGAACATATTCTTCATTGTTTTGTTTAGGATACTTTATTTAGTTTCTTCTGCAATCACATGTTATGTGCTCATAGTTATTGAAGTTATAACATTCAATATTGTAATTCAATTAGGGGAGAAAATTAATTGTAGTTTCTATCAACAAACTCATGAGAAATTTTGGTTTCATTGTTTAGATAATCATTCTTTTAGATGCTATAAAATCCTTTATTTATATCTCTCACATGATCAATTCTTGCATAAGCTCTACAATATGTTGCTTTATGACCAAAATTATTGCAACAAAAACAATAACGGAGGAATAGGTTTTGCTACCGAGTTGTGAGAGGCCTTCTTGGTGGAATAGCTCTTTTGAACTCATTCTTGTTATTATTGTGAGAAGAATCAAGTTTATAATGGTCATCATTTCCTTTCCTATCGTTTCTTTCATTGTCAATGGATCCTTTGAGCATATTAGCATAGATTTTAGGTTTTTATTCATTTTTCTTTTCTAATGGTTTGTGACCATAGTGCTTGCATCTCCCTTGAGGGTGTTTTGTATTTTGTTATAGCCAATAATTTTCCTGATGAGTGTTGACCTTTGGAAACCAAGAGTATTATATAATATTTCATAACTCTTTCCAAACTTCAAGCTTATATTCAACTAATCAGTTGTTTTCTCTAGTTCCTTTCTTAAGGAAATAGTTTTGTCTTCTAGATTACCACAATTTTCTTCCTTTTCTTTTAGTTGGCTCCTCACCACTTCTTATATTATTTTTCCTCTTCTAGTTGAGTTTTTAGGATGAAAATTGTTTTCTATTTCATCAATATCATGAAATTTCTTTTCATATTTTTGCAAATGCTCCTACTTTTTATTCGTGCCCTGAACCTGCCTATTTCTTCTAAGGCACCAATGAGTTTCACTTCAAGATTCACTTCCACATCAATGTCTGCTTCTTCTTAATCTAATTTTTTCTTTTTGATTGTATTCATTTTATTTATTAGTATACTTTGTCTCCATTTCTATGAAAAGGAATTTATCTTTGTCAATATCAAAAGCATATCCATCACTTTTCTCAGACATGCTATTGTCCTCTCTATGGCTCTTCTTCTTAGTATATTTTCCTTTTTTTGTATACAAGGTTTGATTTTATTGTTATTTTCTTCTTCATCATCGTTGTATTATGTTTTTTCATATGGAAACTCAACACTAAAATGTTCTAATATACCACAATTAAAACATTTCAAGGGTACCTTTCCTTTGTATTTGGAAAATACTCTTTTTAGCTTTCTCACAAATTGTGCTTCTTCTATATTTGATTCATGCTTAGAACAATCACACAATTTATGTCCTTTTTTCTTCTATGATGCTCTGAATTTTGATTCCTTAAGTGTTGGAATTTTTGTTTATTTCCTCATTTCATATGCAATGAGAATCCCATGCAGCTCATTCATCGTCAGTTCCTCCTAATCCTCTATTTTTTCAATGGAAGAGACCTTGGCATAAAATATTAAGGGGAGTGACCTTAACACATTTTTCACAATCATTGGTTCTTCAATATTCTCACCAAGTCATCTGATGGTGTTGACAATTTCATCCACGCAGAGGAAATAGGTTGTAATATTTTCTTCTCTTTCATTTTCAAGCTCTCAAACTATATTCTATGATTTTGGAGCTTTGCCCTCTTCACCTTATCATCACCTTCATAAATGTTTTGAAATTTATCCCAAATTTCTTTTGTTGATTAAAACTCCAATAAAACTCCTTAGACTCCTCTTATGCACCTTTAAACCCCAAGAATACTCCTCGGCTTCTCATGTGCACCTCACATCCCTTTTGTTCACTTGTACTTTACCTTTGTGTTTGGGTACACTTCAAATTCCCCATCTATCCTTTATTTATAGTATTTACGCATTCACTTATGGGGCCAAATTGTAAAATTTGTTACGTTGACATGTCCTTGCAGGTTGGTCGACTTGACAGAATCTTTCAAATCTCCTCATTATTATGCAGTTATAGGGATTGTCATATACCATTGGAAAGGTCTTGGAAAATATTTTAAACTACACATATTTTTCTCCCATTTTATCTAGTCCTTTAGAGTAAAAAATCCTTCAAAAATAGTGTATCCAAATTGGGCATAAGTCCAAAAACAATATTTACAACAATCTCCATCTTGCAATCTTTATCTTGGACATTTGTAATCTCCCCATATCATTTACATGAATGACAACAATATTTCTAGAAAAGGTGTGCAAAGTATGTACTCATTTGATGTGCAATATAACTCCACATCCCATGATGCGTACAGCTGAAATTTAAGTAAACATATTAGGAGATAAGTCAAAAATACAATAACAAAACTAGTTTTTATTTCTTTTACTTAAAAAAAAAAATATAAATCTTATTTTATTATTTTAACTATTACTTTATTATTTTCCTCAAGATGCCAATTTTATACCTCAAGATTCCCCTAACACGAAGGGGGAATTGAATTAGCTAGAATGTGTAGGTTTTCGAACTCTTCATCTTTATAGTTTTTAATCTCCCATGAAGTGCTTAACTCTACCACTTGAGACCATATAGCAATTTTCCTATATATTATGGAAAAAGTATCTTCTCTTACAGGGATTTTGACATAATATAAATCCATTTGGATGGTTACACCAAGCTCATTGGACCATTTGTGGATAGGATCATTCCCCAAGTATTAACAATATAAACGAAAACCACATCCATCACTATGGGTGCATCATGATTTTTGTAGATGTATACATTTATGTCTTTGATTATACCACAATCATCTATTTCCCTAGAGTCAATTCCACACATATTTCTATGTGTCATGTAATTTATAGGCCCAATTAGTTCATAATATTTAAAGACATCACATTTGTAGAAGCACATGAATACAACACACAATTGTATAAAAGATAAATATTAACTACCAAGGTTAGAAAGAATGGAGGATGACTTTCATCATAATTTTTTGTACTATAATCGAGGGATCTTCCTCTTTCTTAATCAAAACATAAGCATTTTCCATGAGGCCTATAATATGATCCTCTAAATTTCCCAAGGGATTGTATGGGCATAGATGCCTAGGTGGATGAGTAACCTGTTTTTCAAAAATATCAATTATGTTAATTACACCAATGTTAGTTTGCAGTATATGGGGTGCTACTTCTTCAAATATTTTAATTAATATCTTTGAGAAGGTTCTGTATGAATCATTTACCTCGATGATCTTTGTGATGGGTCGTTTTATTAAAATTTTATCCTCAATGTTGAAAGCATACTCTTTGGAAAGTGAAATGTCATCAAGAGGATTGTTCCAGAGGAAAAAGGTAAAATTACCTTCAAAAGAATCGATATACTTTGGAACTATGAGATCATCAAGGGTTTAAAGTTTGCAAGAATACATTTTAGAAAATTGTCAAACCTTTGCTTGAAATCCCTAACATTTTCCATGTCACCATTTTTGCAATTACATAATTTAGTGAACAATGCAATCACCTTCACATTAACCTACCACCTTTTAATAAAATTTTAAGAAATAAGGGCCATATACCAAACCCTAGCATCACCACATAAATATGAGGATAAAAATATCATGCAAACATCTTCAGTAACTCCCAAACTAGCTCGAGACTCACAGGCCATTGAAAAAGTGTCAAAATGCTCTTGGGTTGGGATACCACCATAAAATTCAGGAAACCATTAGTAAAAATTATCTGGCTTTTTATTTGAGAATCCATTTATATTGATTAAATAAATATGTTTGAATTTATGCCTCATCCATGCTTTTACATCCATTGCCTTGGAAAAAAATTTCAAATAGAAGACCATTGAAAAGGATAGTTCTTTTATACCTTTCTTGATATGCCCTAGTAATGTTATATTATATAATTTCTATATTCATAGGTGCAATCGCTAGATGAGAAAACTAAAATGAGCTTGAGATACACTCATTAAGTAAAAGGTTGGAACATAGAATTCAAATCTTGAGGACTCAACTCCTTGAAAATGGCATAAAAAAGGTTACAACAAAAACTAACCTAGTGCAAAGCCTAAAAAATGGACCTAAACAAGGTGCAAAATACACTAGTGTCACCATTATCACATCATTGACTATTCCCCTCTATTTAGAAAAGGACGCAATCCAACTCAAGGGAATCTACCCTAGTAAGGGCAAGTCTTAGGGATCAAATAACCCAAGGACTTTCAGTTGTGTGCCCTATAAGTATACTACAATATAAATTCACTAGATAAAGGTATGACAAATTAGGGTTTGAGGTGGATGAAGGGGTAAATTCCATATATGGGTTCAAATGAGATATAGGTTCAAAATATTATAGTTTTCCTAGGGATTCTTAAATATATTTCTAAAACACACCAAACAAAGAAAATATTCAAGGCTACTATAAACTAGTGTTTTGAATCAACAAATTGCAGCAAAATTGTAGTTTGTAACAACGATTTTAGCCATGAAAATAGTGAATAAACTATGTGAAATGAAAACTAAATTAGAGAGTGAACTAGGGACAAAGTTACAACATTTTTTTAATATTAAAAAGGTACAAAATAGCTAGTAAAACATTGATGCCAACCCTAAAAAAGGTTAAAAATGCATGAAAAAACTTTTAATTTGCTTCTCTAATGCACATTACACAATGTCTAACACTAGAACATACATCAATAAGTCATTAAATGTTGAAAATATAAGATTTTGTTATAGTTCAACCCTAATTTACCATAAAATAAAAAGAAAGATGATTTTTATATTTAAAATAATGCCACAAGAGAGATGGACTAGTGCATTCCCAATATAAGGGTATATGGAGTCTAAGATACAAACAATTCTAGGATTTTTTTGGGCTGATACTAAATCCAAACAAAATAACGGAAATAAAATAACTTACCCTATGGTTTGACATTCAGGTTCTCAATTTTTTTGATGATTGAGGGAAAGAAAAATATATCTCCATACCTCAAATACTTGGAGAAAGGGTTTAGCTCAACAAGATACATTGAATAAAATACCAAAATAACCAATTATACTTATGAATATTCATCCTATATAACAAAAAGATTAAATATTAAAGTAAGAAGCTAACTAATCATATCACAGATCCATTAGGCCTCCATAGTACACAAGAGATAAGAACCACTAATCAAACTAATGTATGATCCAAGTTGTGACTCCCATATTTATATTAGGGTAACCAAGCAATTTAACTCTAAATTAGGCTAAAACCCCTTAAAAAATTTAAATCCATGATACAAGGTGGATAGTTTAATAGGTCGATCCCATGGGATTTTTCTAGCAAGGACTTCATGGGATTTGTCTAGCAAGCCCATAAAATGATGCAATTTGTCTGTAGATGACTTCACCATCCATTTTTCCAGTCCAACCTCCATCATCTATCATATTCTTAAGATGCGAGGAAATCACTCATTCAATTCGACGTCATCGTCCAGCACCAAGACATTTGGGACGATAAGGTTGAGTAACTTCTGACTCATGAAATGCATCATTAAGGCCTCTTGGTGCCTCTAAGGCGGAAGGATAGGTGAAGCAAGTTGGAATAGTCTCCTATGCCAAGAGTGGTGGGACTATTAAATCTCCTCCTAATTTACGATATGAAAATCAATCATGCACAACTCAGAAAATATAGTAAAGTACAATGCATAATGATTTACATACATTGCATTTGCCAAGTTATAGAGAAGCTTACTTTCATCGGTTTGTTTTCTTTCATCATCTCCCAGAAAAAATCACATCATCTCAGATCATTTTCGACAAGAAACTCGCATCACCTCGCACAAAAAAAATCGCATCACTTTGCACATGGATAACCTTAGGGACTCACACATATTTACAAGAATATAACCAAATTCGTATATCTTTTCCTCTGAATTTTTCCATAGAAAAGCACCAAATTACTTGCAAATATATATTTTTTATCATATGCGAAAAGAAACATATTTTGAGTGAGACAACTTGTCATCCACGAGGGTAGACTTGGCTTCTTGAGGTGAATTTCTCCACATTACAATTTTAAAAATTATTTTTCTTTTTTCTTTAAAATGAAGTCCAAATAGGACTTTGACTCTTTGACTCAATAAATGCTAGAATCATGAAGAACATGCTTAACTAATGAAATAATAATAATAATAATAATAATATCTCTTTTCTTTTTTCTTTTTACATAATGATACAATATTTTAATTCAGGGTTTTGTGATCCATAGTAATTATCCATAAATCTTTCGGTTATAATCACGAGACATAAATTTGTCCACGTGTTTCGAACCAACTAATGTGGTTCATCTTCAGGACAAGAAGAGAGATCATATCCAGACATTAGGTATAAATAGATGTAGACCGGGCCAAACTTGTGATTGGAATAACGGCTAGTTTGACTAAGAAGTAAAAAAAAAATTAATTTAATTTTGATTAATTTTTTGAATTTAAAATTAAAATCTAATTTTTTTTATAATTTTTAATAATTAATTTCAACGTATTGTAAATTTTTCTAGTTTATAATTATTCTAATTTTGAAATTGAGGAACTTTTGTTATTAAAAAATATTTTTTATTATATAAACAAGAGTTCAAAGGTCAAAGAAAAATTAATTAAATGGAGATAAAGGTATTAAGGTCTAAATGATTAAAAATAAGAAAGAAGAAAGAGGAAGGGGGCGAGAAATAAATAAAATAACAGTTACGAATATAGGGCAAAGATCCAACACCTGCTAGTATTCCAACCATCGTCTCTTTGATATTGACAGGTATTTTTTCAATATTCATGGCATCCCTTAACTCACGATGATGAAAATGGTCAATCCTAGAAATAACCTCAGCCTCTTTGATGCAGATATGATGTTTAGTATTTTCTACATGCTCAACGAAGGCCGAGGTGTAGGATCTTCCATGCTTAATGTCAGTTGCATGCTCACAAATTGTTTAATTTATTGACCGACCAGTTTCACCAATGTAAGGGTGTCTACGTCATTCCATGCTCATGTGGCACTCCTTACATTGGTGAAACTGGTCGGTCAATAAATCAAAGGATTTATGAGCATTCCGCTGACATTAAGCATGGAAGATCCCACACCTCGGCCTTAGTTGAGCATGCAGAAAAGACTAACCATCATATTTGCATCGAATATGCTAAGGTTATTGCTAATATTGACCATTTTCATCACCGTAAGTTAAGGGAGGCCATGAAGATTGAAAAAAGACCTGTCAATCTCAATAGAGATGATGGTTGGAATATTAGCAGGTGTTGGATCCCTGCCCTATATTCCTAGTTGTTATTTTATTTATTCCCTACCCCCTTCCTCTTTCTTCTTTCTTATTTTCAATTTTTTTTTAATTATTTATACCTTAGGACCTTTATTTCCATTTAATTAATTTTTTTTTTACCTTTGACCTCTTGTTTATATAATAAAACTTATGATTTAATCTAACTTTTTAATAACAAAATTTCATCAATCTTAAAATTAGAATAATTATAAAATAGAAAAATTTACAATATGTTGAAATTAATTATTAAAAGTTATAAAAAATAAAATAAAATAAAAAACTTTAACAGATTTTAATTTTAAATTCAAGAAACTCAATCAAAATTAAATTAGAAAGAAAAAGAAAGAAAAAAACCCTTCTTAGTCAAACTAGTTGTTATTCCAGTGGCCAATTTGGCCCTCTCTACATCTATTTATGCCTAATGTCTGGATTTGATCTCCCATCTTGTCCTGAAGATGAACCACACTGGTTGGTTCAAAACGCATCGACAAAGTTATGTCTCATGTGATTATAACCGAAATGTTTTTTGATAAGAATGATACTAGTACAATGATGATTATGAATACCAAACCTAGTTACACTTTTCAACACTCCTATTAACTAGCGAGGTATTCATAATTACATAACAAGATACAAGGATACTCTCAAATTGAAATATTCTCGTAAGAAGAGTTCATATTTGTTGAGAAATTAGGTTGATTGTTAATTAGGGTAGTTTTCTCTTCTTTAATGATTTTTTTGTGAATGATGATGGATTCTTATTAATATGTATTATGTTCTCTTCATCAAACAATTACAAAACATAAAGATCACAAGAAATAAAGAACACAAAATAAAGGCTCCAAGCTAGGGCAAAAACACCACAAGGGGGGGAACCCATAAAAATATCTTCTTATAGAATCAGATCAAAGTGAGATATCCAAGACCCATAACCATAGAAAGACTCCAACCTTCTAGATGCCAAGTCAGTCCCTCCTCCCACATAGCAAACCCATTAACAGCAAGATACCAGCAACATGTATAGCATCAAGAATAAACCCTCAACAAGATATTTGTTAAGGTCGAACCTCCACAAATCCGAGTTCAAGAAGAAACCATTCTTTCATAATTCAGCCCTCCTTTTTTTACTATCCTTCTCTGCGATATTTTAGAACAAATCATGTGAATTAATTATGTACAAATTAGCTCAAATAACCCTATATTTATATTGTCCATAGGGGTTAAAATATACATGTATTTTGGGGTAGGGTTGACCTGATAGGCAAGGCTGACTTGGCATCTAGAGGAAATTTTGACCCAAATTACATATTTGAAAATTATTTCGCTAGGCTATAAACAATCCTTTGACTTTTACCAATACAAATAATAATGAGCATGAAATACATGCCTAAATAAATAATAACTTGACTTGAGCATGAAACTCGTGCTTCAAAAATAAAATTATTTTTTCTTCTTTTTGTTTTTACACAAAATATATAATGACATAAGTACAAGGACAATTATGAAGATTGAACCTAGCTAAATTTTCCAACACTCCCTCTTAACTAGGAAGGTATTCATAATTACATAACCGGTACAAGGATACTCCCAAATTGAGATATTCTCATAAGAAGAGTAGAATTGATAAGCCATCTTTAAGCATCAACATCATGACCAAAAATGTCAAATAGAAACATAGCAAGGCCTTGACTAACAAGCTCTAACTCTCCACAATATTAGAGAAAAATGTTGCAAGGCATACATATGGACACAAACACCACATCCTCTCAAGGCACATACCCCATCTGAATGTTCACCAGGTATGTCCTTTCAGAACTACTCTTATCTTAGATTCTTAATCCTCAAATAATATTGGTCCTCCTTGACCACTCTTATCTTGGATACCTTGTCCAATCATCAAAGAGTATCAGTCCATGGGACTACTTCTATCTTGGATTCTCAATCCTCAAGAAGTATCAGGCTCAGAAGCTTATCCAATCCTCCATTCTCCCTTCCAATGCCTTCACTAGGCGTACGGTTTTTAGTCTTGGGCTAGTGCATGACACATGGAGAATACAATGCCCTCTATCACTCCCTCTCAACCAAGGAGAGATAACCATAATCCTTAGCTAGTCTAATACTTCATCAATACATCATCTATTTTTTTTTTCAAGGACATATAGTTGTAGTTGCAGGGATCCTTTCTCACATTGGGTCATACCTGAGCTTCGACCTTCCTAGATGTCAAAACATTTATAGATCCAAACTCTCTCACACTTTATCTTCATCACAGGGCTTCTTAGCTCTTAATAGCATCACATCATATCAAACTTTGAGCTTCCTAGATCTTAACAATCATCATGCAAATTTGTCATTAGATGATTCATTTAACATCTTCGAGGAGACAAATTTCCTCACAGTTTCTAGCACATGCATTCCATCCTTACATAACAATATTTTGTATTCATGCTCTTCCAAGCCATCATCATTGTCGTCCACTCAATCCATGTGCCCCCAAAATGAATCAAACAGCAGTCAGTATTAATATCATCAAGCGAGCTATCTTTTCAGCATCTTCATATACTTCTGCAATAAGTCCTTTCAGGAAGCCAAACCATATCCCAACATTATCCAAGTTTCCAAATCACGATAGCTTTTAGTCAAAACTTGGGATTCTTAAAAACCTTTTTGCGTGCTCTTCTTGAGGTCAAAATTTCTTTTCATGGTCTATATTCATATAATAATAGAGTTTTGGTACATGCTCTGCTACTTTCAATCATCAATCAATGTGTTCCTGGAATGAACCAATCAACAAGCTTCAATATCGTATCCATCAAAGTATTTATAGCTCCCTATTTTCATCTTATTTTAGTGAATATTTTTTCTATCTAAAAGTCTTCTTTGATGCATACATCAAACTGCTCCTTCAGAGTCTTCTTTTTATGCCACATTTCTTCAATTATTTCATTTTCTTAGTCAAGCTTCAAATAGAACTTTCCTTGACATATAACCTTGGTTAAAATACTTATGAAAAAGGAGAAAAAATATAAATATACTAGCATTATTAATAATCAAGAAGATGTGTCATTAAGGGGATTCAGTGCGGGTGGATTTTTCTCTGTAACTAGGGTTTCTGAGAAATATTTTATGTTTGTCCATGGCAGAGACCCAAGTGGGATGCTCTAATGCCCCCTCCTTTTGCGACGAGGTCACGGGTAAAGGAACAGAACCTGACATGTTGTTCTTCACCAAGCATATGACCCACAATGCCTTCCACTCATCCAAAAAATCCAGAGCCGCCAACTCAGTAAAAAAGGAAGAAGGAAACGCTTCAATAGGAGCCTCGACCTCACACTGCGGAGCTGAAGTGAGTGTTGACCAGTCAATTGCAAAAGAAGCTCAGTGACCTCTGTTACGATCCTATAAATTATAGTGATCAATTGATGATTATATGGTTTTTATCCCATAGGATATTGTAGATAATATTTCCATTATATAAATTATTTTCAGTATAACAAAGAAAAAATAGAAAATAAATAAATAAAATATAGAAGAAAGAAAGAAAAAATAGAAATACAAAAAGACAAAAAAGAAAGAAAAAGAGGGGAATAAAAAAACATATCTAAAAAAGAAATAAATAAAAACTGATGATAAAAACCCCATAGGCCAATTAAAATGTTGCCATGAATTTTCAATAAAGGTTTAATTTTAATGTTTATTTGAATTAAAATTTATCTTTATATATTTTAAAATGACTTTTTTTCATGTTGTACACAATCATTGTGCACCTATCGACAGCAGATATTGCCCCCGCCCAGATCAACGGTGGGGAGAATTTTTCGAACCCCCCTCCCCCCCGACCTTTCCGAACATAAACAACGGTCACATGACGTGTCAGATCCTCATGGTTTTCGGGGGGTCCCTTCCCAAAATAATTTACCACTCCTACCCCCCAAAAAAATGCCACCCCCTCACTCTTTCCACTTGTCACATATGCCCATCCACTCGCGCCATTTATCATACTTCCTACCATCCACGACACTCCCTCACCACGTCACCTCACCGTTAACTTTCAAAATTACCAGCTAGATTTTTAAATGAGCGTTGAACATTCAATTCCCCGTCATTCTACCTGTTTGCTTCTTAAATTCCTATGATCCTGAAACAATAGCAATTTTGTTATGTTCCCCATTAATCTATTTATAACAACCCCTGAGAACCTGTAACTTCTTCCCTTTCAACGCTTTGTCAATTTGTGCAGGTCAAGATTGAACCAATCCACAGTTATCAATGGAATCTTTCAGTCACCCCTCTGCAAAATCTAATCAAACAAGCAATCGGGTAACTTTGTTCTTTCATTTTTCTCTGTTATTGAAAATTTCAGCACAAAAGGGAAAAGGAAATATGCCCGAGGAAAATCCCATGATACCCCATGTCCCTGACCTTGAAAAAACTCCCCTGATCGATACCCAATAAAAATTGTTTGAGACCCACTCTAATTTTGATCTATACGAGCTCCATAATTAAGAAAAACAAAAATACCTAGATTGCAGTGACGATTTAAGCATCTGGGAATCCCTTCTTCCCCAATTTACCTTTCCTCAGACTCAATTTTTCCCTCGGTTTTCCTCCTGGTGTCATCTCAGATAACTCCCTAGCCAAAAAGTAGTAACTTCCCATAACAATGAGGTTCTCTTTTCCATTTATCCAGAGAGTATTTTCCAAGCCTTGCAGATAAATCCCCATACATCCCTGCATCCTTTTTCCTTTGATGCATTAATGGAAATATATAAAAATCTTAGCTTCCCCCAGAGAACCCACATTTTCGAAGGCTTTCTCCCTGATAATGCTCAATTTCCTAGAACAAATCCCCATACCCTATTTCCATTTTCCCATAGATGTCAAAAAAGGTAATTTCTATGGTTACTCGCTTACCAGAATATTATACAAACCAGTGGGTCGATGAAGTGGTTTTAGGATTCTTATCAGTATTTACAGTTGGGCAAAAACCTGCAATTCTTTTTAATTATAATCAATTCTTGTCTGATATCAAGCATGATCAGTTTATGAAGTTTAAAGTTGAAGGTGTGTTCAAATACCAATCAATTTTATTTTATCTCGTGTTATTTCACCAGACAGACATATTCAAATTCCCATTGCAGAAGGTGGATGATAAGGGTAATCCATTATCAGTAATCCATTGGACCTCTCTAGTTAGAAATAACTCAGAGGAGTATTCATATTCTAATTTTTTGGATAAGTTTCCTCATACATCATCATGTCTTCTTAGCAAAGATATCATCCCAAAAATTTCACCAGAAATCAAGAATATTTTGCACCTTTCAGATTAGTCAAAGTTTGGAGATTGGTACTTGTACCGAAACTATACATAAATCATAATTCATGGATCAGAGCTTCCTCCCTCCATACTACCAGTATTTTTTCCAGACAAGATTTTTGCACTAGAAGGCACAAACCAAATTGAAGGCTCATGTAGGTCCCTACATTGTAAATACTAGAGCAGCAGTAAAGGAAGTGGAAGAAACTTTGAAACAAATGAAACTAAAACCAAGATTAACATGGTCGTATGATCCTCTAGGAATAATTTCCAAGCTAAGAGTTGAACAAAAGAGCACTCCATATGCACACACATCAAGGCCAAATATTGAGCAATATGCTAACCAGGAGGAGTGGATTGAAAACACATTGTAGGAGGTTGAAGAGAAGCTTGTCAGTTGCACTTCTTTACAGACTCCAGTTCCAAGTGATAAAGATACTAATAGAATCAGATAAATCATGTTTCCCACCGATTCAGAGTCAGTATTTTTGTGTTTTTCAAAGGAGAAAGAAGATGGAACCTAAGGATAAAATCATCATCGACATCAAAGATGATACATAGAACAATACTACACAAGAACCATCAAAGGAAAAGGAAACTCAAGATCAAGAAACAGTGATCTTAACAGGATCAATGAATCCCTTCACAAATGTTGAAGGCATAACATAGTCACCCGTGTCCTCTTCATCTCAGGTACCCACACAGCAGCAAAGTATTTTTTCAAGATATAGAGAGATAAAATTGAATAATGAAGCTCTTAAAGCTTCAACGTATTCAAAATTATGGAAGAAAAATACCACCACTCAACACAGATCGTTGTCTGCATTTGATTAAGAAAAAAGGAAGTTTCAAATGGCCTTTTTGGAGCCCACAGTGCCAGCCCCCAGAACTGATGAAGATTATAAGGCCTCAATATTTTCAATTGATACTAAGAAGGTTCATGCAATCGATCAGATCGATTTGCACAAGCAAGCAGGTGATATGATTTATTCATCATTAACCATCTCAGCCATGACTGCCTCCAAGTTACAGATATATTTAAATAATATGCACTCATAGTTAAAAATTGAAAGGATACCTTCTCTAGCCAAAGACATCAGGATTAATTCTTTAGAAGATTTAGTTATCAAACTAGGACAGGGTCCTAGTGATGTCTAGACAGCCAAAGAGATAATAAATATTAAGAATGTAGACATTCAAGCACATAGAAAACAACTCAAACTCCCATCTACGGAACATCCTTTAAGCTAAATAAGTCACCAGTTTGGAGATGGAGAAAGAAAAGTTTCTCATAATAATAGTGGAGTATAATGCTCAAATCCAGAAAATGGAGCAAGATATGGAAGCACTACTAAAGGAAAAAGAACAATGGGAAATAGAAAGCACAACAACAATAGGAACATCAACAACATGTACATCAGCAGAAGTAGCAACTTCAGATTCCTCAGAAAAGATAGCCAAAGCTTTAGGGGAATTATCTGACAAACAAAGAAAAAGAGAAATTGACAGAAGCACTCACTAGGCTGGAGGAAAACAAAATCAAGGCAAACAATTCTTATCTGACAGAAGTGATAAATAATTTTAAACTCCTTCAACAAATTCAAAAGTATGAGGATAAATCCTTCATAATCCAGATGTTAGCAGAGACCAAAATCAGCATTTGGAAAAATATCAATGCCAATATTACAGTGTTATGGCCCATCCATTCAAATCATTTTTGAACAAGAAGAATTGGTGCAGAGAGTTAAAGCAGCATTTGACAACACCAATATTGATATTGAACATAGGCCAGAGGAAGCATAAAAAACCATAAGATTTTTAAATTCTAAAAACAAATATGAGCTCGAGGAACTGAACATCCAAGATATAATAGAAACAATAATGGAGGTCAAAAGGGTGTTGACAAAGAAAAATATAATGGTGCAATTGGAGAACAAGTGTAAATATTTGGAACTACAAGTCAGAAGATTTAACAAGTAGTTTTCTTTGTTGCGGGAGAAGGGAAATCCAACTCTCAGGGATTCTACTGGAAAATTGATTCCAGTAGAAAATTTTCAAGAGATTTTGTGCAACATTGTTGCAAATGCCTCCAAATTTGCAAAGGAAAAAGGATCTCTCAGTGGAGAAGCATTTTTGGAAGGTTTGCAATTCGATCTCCATATTCAACATGAGATATGTCGCATTTTTTCTAACAAGCCAACTTTCGAAACCTACACTAAGGTAGATGAAAAATTCAGGAATATGGTAAACTATTCTATCCCAAGTGAAGAAAGGTGGGACCAATTACTAGAACTGGTCGAGTAATCACAGTGGAAGATCTAAAATTATGGAAACAAACAAACAAGAAGAGTAGGAAAATAGCTACAGTGAGCAACAGATTTCCTCCAAAATTTCAAGAGCGCGGAAGATTTTGTCCACATTTCCTATTTTCTTGTTCTATTTTTGAAATATCTACATCTTTGTTAGATATTATTTTGTAATCATTCCTTTTTTGGAATCCGAAGTTAGTTCAATAGAAATTCTATAATTATTTTGTAATAAGACATAGAAAGGGTTGGAACCTGAAAGAAGAAAAGATTTTATGTGATTGTAAGCAATACATTTGGAAGTAATCATTTCAATAATACAAAGCAAGTTCGATCTCAGGATTCTTGTGTCAAGCAAATGGTGATGTTCTCCTTTTTGTAAATTTTTTTTCCATTCAAGTTTCACATGAATGTTTTCCTTCTTAAATTGTTTACAAGAAGATTAAGGGTTGGATTTATTTATGATACTCTGCTCTGAATTGTTATACAATTTCAATGTTTTCTCTCTCATACTAAGTATAGAATTCATATGTGTATGCTCTATATTTAATTGACCCTAATTCTATTTCATCTTATCCACACCACAACAGCTCTACAAGATCCATGAGTTTGCCTACCTCACCCAGTTTCCTCCCCCTATATTTATTTTAATTGATTACTGAAGTTATTATGACTCCATGCCCAATGGACTTCTCTTCCAATTTTTAACCAAAATCTTAAAAATCCATTTTGTCCTTTCATACCTAGCCTAAACTTTGAACATTAAAATTAAAATCATATAGAAAGAGCCCTCTTTGAAGTTGGAAGGGCTAGATCACAGCTTTAAAAGTAGGTTTTTTGTTACCTTTGTAGTTTTCTTCCTCATCCTAGGAAAATTACAGATTGATAACATTATGGCGACTCCGTTGGGGAACGATCAAAAAAACCTAAAATATTTCCCTCGCAAATATTGATTTCAAAGTTGAAAAATTATTTCTTGTGGGTGACAGTGAAATATAAAGCTATTAGGTTTAAGTTTCCACCCAAACCTGTATATATATCCACTTGTAAATATTTTCTTTGAATATATGGCTCCCAGAAAGGTTTGCACCCTATCCCATCCACGTCCTAATCCTCCCAAAGTTGTAAGTAACCCTGAGAATTTGATTAGGAAAAAGAGCTTCACAGAAATTCAAGCCAATAATAATTATTTGCCAAGAGTCAATTGACTCCCAGAAAGCCTTATAACAGTTGAGGATATTCAGTTTGATTTACCTTTTGAGCAGATTATTTTCAGAACTAAATCAAAAATCTTTGTCCCTGAAACATTTGTAGATGAAACTAAATTGATACCATATACCACTCTACAGAATCATGTGATTTCTTGATCTGGTAAGGACACCTTACATCAGTTTGAAAAGCTTGAATTTTGGTAGCTAAACTAAATAAATTTGCTGAAGAATCATTCATAGAACAATGCTCTATTGTTACTTCCCCATCCCTATCATTCACCTCTCCTTTGACTTCTTTTTTTTCTATTGTTTCTATTTCATCGGTGGTTCATACTCCTTATACATCAACTCAACAAATTATAACTCCGCCACTTTTACTGCCCCCAACATCAAGCTCTGCTATAATTTCATCAACCCCTTATATTCCAATTATGGCAGCATTATATGCTCCATTGGTCTTGCAACAACCATTGAATGTCATGCCCCATACTTATGCACAACGTACACCCCAATTTGATGGCACAAGCCATGTCATAGAAGAGCAACATATAAACAAAATAAATGATTTATCATACTTACAAGAAGTTGACGATGATGATGTGAAAATCAGGCTCTTTGCACAAATTTTGGCAGGGGAAGTTAGAAAATAGTTCATGGGATTACCAGCCGATAGTATTGAAAATTTGCAACAATTTCATCAAAGTTTTCTCTCTAGATGGAAAATAAAGAAGAATACACTCTATATTCATAAAAAATATGAAAATTTAAGAAGAGCTCCACGTGAAACAATTTAGGACTATTGTAATATATTCAATAATATTTCATTTCTATCCCAATAGAAATAAAACCCCCACCTGAGCTAGCTTTGATTAAATTTCCAGATGGGTTTTATGTTGATATGGCTTATAAATTGAGAGAATGAAATCCATTCACCCTAGAAGAAATGCAAATAAATGATTTCGGCGTAGAGGAAAATTTGTTGGAAAAAAAGGCAAAGTTAAGGACTGAAAGAAGAGTGATTGTTAAAGAAGAACCTTCTTCTTCATCATCAGATGCCAAATTGGACACTTCAGTTAAAACCATGGAAAGGATGATTGAAAGAATAAGTTTGATTGGCAAAGCTCCACCAAGAGAACCTCAAGGGGGGCCTCAAATCAGGAATCCAAACTTTAGAAGACAGTTGCCTCAAATCAAACAAAGAGAAACAAGAAACTAAGTTGGTCAACAACAAATTAGGCCTCCTTTTCAAGAAAAAATTGTTGAAGTAGAACAAGGAACTATAGAAGAATCAGAAGAAGATCAAATTAATATCTTTGGGGAAGGAGATACAAATGTTGTTTTCCTAACCAAGGAGGAACATGATCTTTTCTTATTATCACAACCATAAGATATGCCTACAGAATCATAAAATTATCAAGAGGGATATCAAAATGCCATTATGGAAGTACACAAACAATATAACCTGAGAAGTAAAAAGTTGCAGTAAATCCTCCTAAGAAGATCTCAACTGATACACCTTCCACAAGTCAAACAAAGGTGAACACCTCAAAGGTAGTTCGTCATAAACAAGATGCAAATGTCAAAGAACCGGAAAATCCATAATCTTCTTTCAACATTGAGAATGAACTGTCAAAGGTTAAAATTCTTGTCCTATTGTTTGAATTATTGAAAAAGGATGTATATAGAAATCAAGTTGTAAAGGCACTAAAAATCGAAGAAGGAACATATAGTGTTAATGTAATTGATGACCAACCTAAATTATTTTTGGACCTGAAGTGGATGGAATTCTACAAGATGGAAATGTTCCTCCATTCTATGTTAGCCTTCAAATTCATGATTTTATTCTTCATAATTCCATGTTGGATTTTGGTACTTCACACAACCTGGTGCCAAAGGTAATTATGGAAGAATTGGGATTAGATATAACCAGACTGTACAAAGACCTTTACTCTTTTGATTCAAATAGAGTAATATGTCTCGAATTAATTTAAAAATAAAATAAAAAATAAAAAATAAAATTTGTAAATCTTAATCAGATTCCAGAAAAAAGTCTAATGGACATTGTTGTGACAGACATCCCTCCCAAATATGGAATTCTCTTATCAAGATCGTGGGGATAAAAGTTGCAAGGTACATTACAGATGAATATGACATATGAAACTATCCTTGTTTTTGGTCAATAGAGAAGACTGTATAGAGATACTCTTATGAAATACATGGTGAGAAGTCATGATAAACCTAATAATTATCCAATTTATTCTATACATTCAGACATGGATTCTTTCATTCTACATAATGAAATTTTTTTGGAAGGAGAAGATGAAATTGTGGGCATTCAGTCAAAAGAAATGGAAAATGGATTTCAGACATGAAATTAGGTACATCAAAGAAATATTCATATAAACTTAATTTTGAGTGTACAAACAATGTCGTTGAATATGAGGCTTTATTATTAGGTCTCCAAAAGTTGAAAAGATTATGACATAAAAGAATTTCAATTCATGGAGACTCAAAACTTATTATAAAACATATCAAAGGTGAATATTCAACCAAACATCCTAGAATGAGAGCATACAAGAATGTTGTTTTAGACTTGTTAGAGCAAGCAAGAAGCTAGAGATTGATGTAAAACATAGACCTTCAGTCCCTGATAATATTAGATACTCGAAAGTATTTGATAGTGACAAACAACTCAACATTTTTTTGCAATTAAAGGATGAATTTGAGAATTTGAGCATTGATGTAGGAAACAATACTTATGGTACTGAAAAGGAAACCATTTTCAATCAAACCATTGAGGATTTTGAAGAATTTTATATACTACATTAAAAACAACACAATACCAAGAGGTTTAGTGCCACTTGAAGAACTATTTGATTTTAAAGATATTGCTAAAAAGCCTACAATACAGGGAACTGGGTCGGAAGTAGAAGATTGCAATATAGGAACTGAAGAAGATCCCAATATTGTGAAACTTTCAAATTCATTACCTCTAGAAGAAAAAAATAGATACATTGATTTGTTTAAGGAATACACTAATGTTTTTGCATGGGGATATCAAGATTTAAAGGCTTATGATAAAGGTATCATTCAACATACTATTCCTATTAAAGAAGATCAAAAACCTTTAAAACGGAAACTGAGAAGAGTAAATCTTGTTTTGTTTCCTCTAATTGATAAAGAATTTATAAAACACTTTGATGTTAAAATCATAGTGCCCTTGATATTTTCTAAATGATTGTCAAATTTAGTGCCAATAATTAAAAAATTTGGAGAAATAAGATTATGTGTGGACTTCAGAAACCTTAATAGGGTTTCCCTAAAGGAAAATTACCCCTTACCAAAAATGGATCATATACTGAAGAGACTAGTTGGATCCAGCAGAATTTCATTGCTTGATGGTTTCTCTGGTTACAACCAAATTTTAGTGCATCCAAATGATCAAGATAAGATAGCCTTCACAACACTACGGGGAACATTTATGTAAGTTAAGATGCCTTTTGGAATTATGAATGCAAGAGCAACGTTTCAAAGAGGAATGGATACTGCTTTTGCAGATGAAAAGGATAGGTTCATTGTCATATATCTTGATGATATTATTGTTCTCTCCAAATTTGATGAGGATCATGTGCATCACTTAAGAATTGTATTTGAAAGATGCAGAAAGTATGCAATTTCTTTAAACCCAAATAAATCTCTTTTTCGGATGGAAGAGGGAAAATTACTAGGACATATAATCTCAAAGGATGTTATCAAAATTGATCCCAATAGAATTGAAGCCATCATGAAAATTGATCACCCAAGAAACAAGAAGGAGGTGCAATATTTTATTGGTAGAATAAACTTTTTGAGGAGATTTATTCCTAATTTTGCTGAAATTTTGAAAACTATCATTGATATGTTAAGGAAAGAAAATGAAATAAAGTGCAACACCGAAAAAAGAAAACCATTCAGTGAAGTAAAGTTAGTTTCTTCCCATGCTCATGTTTTAATTAGTCCGGATTACACCAAATATTTCATAATATTTTCTTTTGCCTCAGAACACACTATTGTTGTAGTATTGTTACAAAAAAAAACAAAGAAGGACGTGAAAAACCTATAGCCTTTTTCAGCAGAGGATCGAAAGATGCATCTTTGTAGTATAATATCATGGAAAAGCAAGATTTTGCTTTAGTGAAAGCCTTAAAAGATTTATAGAGTGTATGTATTACATTCTCACATAATTTTTTGTGTTCCAAGTGCAATAGCGAAGGATATCCTTACTCAAAATGATCCAGATGGAAAAAGAGGTAAATGGATAGAAATTATTTTGGAGTATGGCATTGAAATAAAACCAAAAAAGATTATCAAAGGTCAAGGGTTAGCCAAATTAATTGTTGAAAGAAATTTTCATGCATTGGACATAAAATTTGTAGATGTTCTGGATGGGGAAGAGGAAATGGCAACTCCACATGTATCAGAAAGTTTTTTCACCTCCCCCCGGTATACAAATATTGTTTATGTCTTGCAAATATTTACAAGCCCCCCGTGATTTGACAAAAACCAAGGCAAGGTTTATTAAATTAAAACTTGTAAAGTTCTACATTTTAGACCAAGCTTTATATTGGAAGGATGTTGGAGGAATATTTATAAATTGTTTGTTGAAAGATGAAGCTGACAGGATAATGGAAGAATTTCATAAAAGTGACTGTACTGGAAATCCACAACAAACAAAATCTTGAGAGCTAGTTTTTATTGGCCTACATTGTTTGTTGATATTCATAAGAAGGTTTCAACTTGTCATCAATGCCAAATATTTGAAGGCAAGAGGAAGCTCTAACCTTTAACTTTGAAGCACATTTCAGTAGAGGCTCCTTTGGAACAGTGGGGTTTAGATTTCATAGGATAAATTCATCTAAGTTCTTCAGCTCAGCACAAATGGATTCTGATAGTCACATATTGTTGAGAGTTTGGGGTGTTGGGGTAGCATCGGATGTGCTCTAACTACCAAACTTTGTGGAGGGACTAGGGTACATAAGATCTCCAAGACCCAGAAATAATTTTAAGAATTCCATCATGTTTAAGAGATATTTAATTAATTATTTTTTTAATTAAGGACCTTAAGTCTAACTTAGGAAAATTAAAATATTAAAGGTAATTAAATTAAACATGTGATGAGAATAACTTAAGTGATGTGGATCAAGCATCTTATAATCTTAGCCGTCGATTCAAGATTATATCATGGTCGTTGAGGTTTCAATGGGAAAAGTATAAGAAGAGGGCTTGGGGTCAGTTGGAAAACACACACACTGGAAAAGCATTGAAGCTAAGTTGGAATTCTAGGGCGTGGTTTGCTAAGAACTTTAGAAGTGTTTCCGCTATGGAAAGAGGAAATATTGGCGAGGGGGGTGGTCTAGTCCTAGGCCAAGAGTACAATGAGGCCAGATAAGCACCAAACAAGAGCAACGCATAGGAAGCATCAGCTACGCAGAGCAATGTAGAGCCCAACAAGGGTAGTGCAGAGGCAGCAGGAGGACAGGAGGGCTGACGCAGTGCCAGGAGGGCTAACACAAGCCCAGCTAGGGCAGCACAGGGGTAGCGTAACCCAGTCTAGGGTGACGCAGGCCCTTCCTGAGTAGCGCAGAGGAAGGTATTGCTGCAGTTTTTATTTCTTTGTCAGGTTAACCAGTTGGTGCCCAAATTTGTTGTACTCAGAATCTACTTAATAATAAAAACCATCCAGAAGCTAGAAGCACCATTTTTCCCGCATTGGGTTTTCCCGGGGACAGTTGTCTAGAAAATCCTTATGTGTCCCTTTGACATTGTGCATGTTATTTAGTGGAGATTTGTATGTGTAGGATGTTAATGTATTTACTTTGATGTCAATGTTGATGATTTCAGATTAATAACTTGTGTAAGTAGGAGAATTAAATCAATAATTTAATAGTAGGGTTTTTGTATAGTCATATTCATAAATTTTCACATGGTATCAGAGCGATCGCAGATCTAGTTGAATCTCTAGCAAGAAGGCTGAAGAATCTGTGTTGCAGAAAGCAGTAGCAGCAGAAGATAATCCATAAAGGGCAACACAGCAGCAGAAGGATGCAAAGGCAGCTAGGGCCACGCAGGGACCGACGCAGTCTCAGCTGCATGACGCAGAGACAGCGCAGAGCCTTCTAGAGGGACATGGGAGCAACCTGCGCTGCGCAGAGGCTGCGTTGGGCTAGTCTGCTCATGTAGAGGCCAACAAGGGTGACGCAGTCCAGAATTTGGTTGTTGTGCAAAGTGCCGAGAACCGGAAGTTGAGTTGTAGACCTTCAGCAGTTTCTAGTGGGGTGACGATTTTGCCAGTGCAGAATTTAGACTAAGATATGTTGACAAAGAGTGGGAGGAGAATAGCTTATCAAAATATTTCCTGCCAAAAAGATCTGTAGATCGATCAGAGGATCTAAGAGAGCTGATTCATTGTAATTGTCAGACTTCCAAGAGAGGGAGTCAGTTTTTAGAGGGAGCAGAGGGTGCCTTTCTCGCCAAGGATCCTAGATCTGAGTCTCTAACAGAGAGAGGAGGATCAGTTTCAACAAATTTATAAGCATATGGAACCACACGGACTGCGTGATCAGGATAGGTTGGACGACATGTCCAACTTTGTGATCTGGAAGGGCCAGAATCCTGGTAGTCCTTGAGGCCTACATTATATGGGAGCATGCAGAGAAAGCCTTGGCTACACTGACTCATGCGGCTCTCCTGGAGAAGCACAATAAAGCAGCGGCACATGCTAAGCACTTCATTATGGATGGGGTCAAATATCATGTGGTACCACACATAGAAAAGAAGGAAACTGCTCATGAGATGTGGGTAGCCCTAACCACATTGTATGAAGGAAGGTTTGTCCAAAGAAAGATGCTTTTGGAGAACTAGCTGAGGTTATTCATGATGGCCAAGGGAGAGGAGATCGACCCATTTCTATCCAGACTACAGTCGATCCGGCATTATCTGACTGGCATGGGGTTCAAGGTGGATGAATATGTCATGGTGAGGACTGCTCTCAATGCAGTCACAGAGGACTGGGAAACTGTTGTCTAAATTCTCTTGGGAAGAGCAGACCTTCCCAACTAGGACAACATGTGGGATATCCTCCGACAAGAGCAGATCCTCTAGATGACCAAAAGATAGTACATCATTTGTTCGAGCAAGGTGAAGAAGAAATAAGAGGAAGATTCATCCTTGGCATCAAAGAGGCAGCAAGGGGGAAAAAATCGTGATCTGTCAAAGATCAAATTTTTCCCGTGCGGCAAACTTGGACATTTCGCCTATAATTGTCCTAAGAAGAAGAAGGACAAGGAAGCTTCTAGTTTTGAGGTTGTTGTAGCAGACGATGGCTCCGAAGATGACGTATCCATGAGCGCTCATAAACCACGAAAGTGGGGCGAGGGTGGGATCCTTGAGTATCCCAACTTTTGGATCACATCCGTGCTATGGGATACTTAAGACAGTAGCGGGACAAGTGGAGCAGTGGGTGCAGAGGATCATAGATGGAGCAGAGGTAGAGCTGACATGTTGATGAGGGAGCAGCGCAGTGCATATAGAGTAGCAGCGTAAGATACTTAGTGCAGTGACTATAGCAGCACAGAGCCTTCAGGAGGACAGCGCAGCGCAGAGCAAGTCTGCTTACGCAGTGTAGAGATGCAACAACATAGTAAACTTTAGAGGACAGCGCAGAGAAGCAACCTATGGAGCTTCAGTGATGAGATGCAGCCCAATTGACTTGTCTATCAAATATTAGGCAGGAGTCCTTCAGTTTCTTACTCTCAACAACTGAGTTGCAGTGCAATAGTTGGCAGCACAATGCAGCAATTTGAGAGGGAGTTGCAGTACGGATGGAGCAGTGGCGGTGGAAGCGTCATGGGCGGCAGTATAGAAGAGCAGCAACAGTGCAGTGATGTGGGGCAGCAGGCCAAGCATCAGCGCAGAGACCCACACTAGAGATCAATACAGAACTTCAGAGTGAAGTGTTTTGCTAGAGCACATTCCTCGCTGAGAGAGAGTGTTGAGATTTTGGGGTGTTGGAGTAGCATCGGATGTGCTCTAGCTCCCAAAATTTGTGGAGGGACTAGAGTACATAAGATCTCCAGGACCCAGAAAGTGTTTTAATAAATTCTACATTGTTTAAGAGATATTTAATTAATTATTATTTTTAATTAAGGACCCTAAGTCTAACTTAGGACAATTAAAATATTGAAGGTAATGAAATTAAATATGTGATGAGAATAGCTTAAGTGACGTGGATCAAGCATCTTCTAATCTTAGTCTTCGATTCAATCTTAGATCACGGTCATTGAATTTTCAACGAGAAAAGTATAAGAAGAGGGCTTAGGGTCAGTTGGAGAAAGCACACACTGGTAGAGCACTGAAGCTAAGATGGAATTCTAGGGTGTGGTTTGCTAAGAATTTCATAAGTGTTTCAGTTTCGGAGAGGGGAAGTATTGGTGAGGGGGATGGTCTATCCCTAGGCCAAGAGTACAACAAGGGCAGAGAAGCAGCAGACAAGAGCAGCGCAGAGGAAGCAGCAGCTACATAGAACAGCCTAGAGCCCAGCAGGGGCAGCCCAGAGGCAGAGGGAGGCCAAGAGAGCTGACGCAGTGCCAGGAGGGCTAACGCTATCCCAAGAGGACTAACACAGGCCCATCCAGGGCAGCGCAGGTGCAATGTAACCCAGTATGGGGTGACGCAAGCCCTTCCTAAGCAGCGCAGAGGCTGACGCAAACCAGTAGGGCTGACGCAGAAGGCTTCACAGCAGTGTTGGGGTTTCTAGAGGCTGGAAAAGGCTAAGTTCTGTAAATCTCGTTTGAGGGTGTGAATCAGTTGGTTTTCTATCTCCAAAATAGAGGTCTTGCTACAGTTTTTATTTCTCTGTCGGGTTAACTATTTTGGTGCCAAGATCTTTTGTACTCGGAATTTGCTTAAAAATAAAAAGCCCCCAGAAGCTAGAAGCAACGGTTTTCCCGCATTGGGTTTTTCCGAGGACAATTGTCCAAAAAATCCTTGTGTGTCACTTTGTCATTGTGCATGTTATTCAGTTGAGATCTATATGTGTAGGTTGTTAATGTATTTACTGCGATGTTAAGGCTAAAGATTTCAGATTAATAACTTGTGTAAGTAGAAGTAAATCAATAATTTAACAGTAGGGTTTCTGTTTGAGCATATTCAGAAATTTTCACACAGATAACTTCACCAAATGGATAGAAGCAGTTCCAACTAGACAAGATACAGACTCAGTGATTATTCAGTTTATGGAAAGCAATATTTTGTCCAGATTTGATTTTCCTCAAAAAATCCCTTTAAATCCAAAAATATGGTATATTTCTGCAACAAGTATAATATTGTGCTAGGACATTCTACTACCTATTATCCTCAAGGAAATGGGTTATAAGAATATTCTCACAAGAGCTTGGTTAACATAATTAAGAAGTTACTGCAGGAAAACAAGAAATCTTGGCATAAAAAAATAATAAATGTTCTATGCGCTGATAGGATAAGCACGAAGAAGTCAATTGGGATGTCACATTTCCAGGTTGTCTATAGAATAGATGCGGTTTTTCTAGCCTCCCTAGGAGTTCCAGTGTTAAAATTATTGCAAGAACTAGATTTTGAAACAATCGATGCATAAAGGAGGATAAACCAGATGATACAGTTGCAGTAGGCCCAAAAAGAAGTCTACAACAACACACAAATAGTTTGGGATATGATCAAAAGAACCCATGACGGGAGCGTTAAAGGAGATGATTTCCAGCTAAATTACCTTGCTTTAAAGTGGGATGACAAAAAATGAGGTAAAGGGAAAGCATGGAAAGTTTGATAGTTTATGGAAAGGACCTTACAAAATTGAAGGTTTCTGGGGTAACAATACATTTTTTTTAAAGGGTTTGACTGGAGAAGGACTCCCAAGAGGACCTGTCAACGGCAGGTTTCTCAAGCACTATTTAACTTGATGTCAGATAAATTTTTGTTTTTACACATCATTTTATCTTTTTACTACAAGTGAGGGTGGATTCCATAAGGAATTGAAGCCCGCAGAGAAGATCGTAAGCTTCTAATGGGTTTGTTACCATATCTATGAAATAACAAGTTGATCAATTCTTTCAAGCAGAGGACAAACAAACTACTGCCCAATGGAAGAAGGCTCCTGATCCACGGTGTTCGTGGCACCTCACAGGGAGGATGTCATCCCCATTGGAGCCATTGTTAGGGTCCTATAAATTATAGCGATCAATTGATGATTATATGGTTTTTATCCCATGGGATATTGTAAATAATATTTCCATTTTGTAAATTAATTTCAGTATTTAAAAGAAAAAATAGAAAAAGACAAATTAAAAAATATATATATAGAAGAAAGAAAGACAAAAAGACAAAAAAAAGAGGGGACTAAAAAAACATATATGTGAAAAAGAAATAAATAAATAAATGATGATAAAAACCCCATAGGCGCGCCATTTAAAATGTCACCATGAATTTTCAATAAAGGTTTAATTTTAATGTTTATTTGAATTAAACTTTATCTTTATATATTTTAAAATGACTTTTTGTCATGTTGTGTAATCGTTGTGCACCTATCAACGACAGGGATTGTCCCCGCCCAGAACAATGGTGGGGAGAACTTTTCGGACCCCCTCCCACACCCCCCCCCCAAAAAACTTTCGGGACTTAGCGAAGGGGCGAGGTCTCGAAAAGTTTGTTTTGCAAAACACCGCACATACATCAAGGGTAGAGATTGAGAAATATGCTAACTAGGAGGAGTGGACTGAAAACACCTTGCAGGAGGTTGAAGAGAAGCTTGTCAGTCACACTTCTTTACAGACTCTAGTTCGAAAGGATAAAGATACTAAGAGAATCAGAGAAAATGTGTATCCCACCGATTCAGAGTCACGGGATTTTTAAGTTTTTAAAAGGAGAAAGAAGATGGACCCTAAAAATAATATCATCATCGACATCAAAGATGATACACAAAACAATACTACATAAAAATCATCGGAGGAAAGGGAAACCTAAGATCAAGAAACAGTGATCTTAATAGGATAAATGACTCCCTTCACTAATGTTGAAAATATAACACAGTCACATGTGTCATCTTCATCTCAAGCACCTACACGGCAGCAAAGTATTTTTTCAAGATATAGAGATATCAAATTGAAGAATGAAGCTCTAAAAGCTTCAACATATTCATAATTCTGGATGAAAAATACCACCACTCAACATAGATTTTTGTTTGCATTTCGTTCAGAAAAAGGGCAGTTTCAAATGGCCTTTTTGGATCCCAGAGTTCCATCCCCCATAACTACTAAAGATTACAAGGCCTCAATATTTTCAGTTGATACTATGAAGGTTCATGCAATCGATCAAATTGATTTTCACAAACTAATAGGTGAGATGATTTATTCATCATTAACCAGCTCAGCCATGATTTCCTCTAAATTACAGATATCTTTAAATAATATGCACTTACTTAAAAATTGAAAGGATGTCTTCTCTAGCCAAAGACACTAGGATCAAGTCTTTAGAAGATTTAGTTATCAAACTAGGATAGGATCCTAGTGATGTCAAGATAGTCGAAAATATAACAAAAAATAAGAATGCAGACATTCAAGCACTTAGAAAACAACTCAAACTCCCATCTACAAAACATCCTCAAGCTAAAGAAGTCGCCAGTTTGGAGATGGAGAAAAAAAAATTGTTCACAATAGTAGTTGAGCAGAATGCTCAAATCCGAAAAATGCAGCAAGATATGGAAGCTAAAGGAAAACGAACAACAGGAAATAGCATGCACAACAATAACAAGTCAACAGAAGCAGCAACTTCAGATTCCTCATAAAATCTAGCCAAATATTTAGGGGAATTATCTCTGACAAAAAAAAAAATGACAGAAGCACTCACCAGTTTGGAGGAAAACAAAATAAAATCAAACAATGCTTATCTGGAAGAAGTGCAAAACAATTTTGAACTCCTTCAGCAAATTCAAAAGTATGAGGATAAATCCTTCATAATTTAGATTTTAGCAGAGGCCAAAAGCAGCATTTGGAAAAATATCAATGCCAATATTGCAGAGTTATGGCCATGCATTCAAATCATTTTTGAACAAGATGAATTGGTGTAGAGAGTTAAAGCAGTAATTGACAACACCAAGATTGATACTGAACATAGGCCAGAGGAAGCACAGAAAATCATAAGATTGTTAAATTCTAAAAACAAAGATGAGCTTGAAGAATTGAACATCCAGGATAGAACAGAAATAGTAATGGAGGTTAAAAGGTTGTTGACAAAGAAAAATATAATGGTGCAGTTGGAGAACAAGTGTAAAGAGTTGGAGCTACAGGTCAAAATATTTAACAAGAATTTTTCTTTGTTGAGGGAGAAGGGACTTCCAACTCTCGGGGATTCTACTAGCAAATTGATTTCAGTAGAAAATCATCAAGATAAAATATGCAACATTGCCGCAGATGACTCCAAATTTGCAAAGGAAAAAGGAGCTATCAGTGGAGAATCATTTTTGGAAGGCCTGCAATTAGATCTCCATACTCAACATGAGATCTATCACCTTTTTGCCAACAAGCCAACTTTCGAAACCTACAGTGAGGTAGATGAAAGATTCAAGAATATGGTAAATTATTCTATCCCAAGTAAATAAAGGTGGGACCAATTACTGGAACTGATCGAGTAAGCACAATAGAATATCTACAATTTTGGCAACATACACACGAGGAGTAGGAAAATAGCTACAGTCAGCAACAAATTTCCTCCAAAATTTCAACAGAGCAGTAGATTTTTTCCACCTTTCTTATTTTCTTGTTCTATTTTGAAATATCTATATCTTCGTTAGATATTATTTCGCAATCATACCTTTTTTGGAATCCGAATTTAGTTCAATAGAAATTCTATAAATATTTTGTAATAAGACTTAGAAAGGGTTCGAACCTGAAAGAAGAAAATATTTTATGTGATTGTAAGCAGTAAATTTTTGAAGTATTCAATTTTGTAATACAGATGAAGTTTGATCTCTGGATTCTTGTGTCAAGAAAATGGTGATGTTCTCCTTTTTGTAAATCTGTTTTCCATTCAAATTTCACATGAATGTTTTCCTTCTTAAATTGTTTACAAGAAGACTAAGGGCTGACTTTATTTTTTATACTCTGCTCTGACTTGTTATACAATTTCAATGTCTTCTCTATGATATTAAGGATAGAATTCATCTGTGTATGCTCTATATTTAATTAATCCTAATTCTAGTTCATCTTATACACACCACAACAGTTCCACAAGATCCATGAGTTTGTCTACCTCACCTTGTTTTCTTCCCCTCTGTTTATTTGAATTGATTACTGAAGATATTATGACTCCGTGCCAATTGGACTTGTCTTCTATTTTTCAACCAAAATCTTAAAAATCCATTTTGGCCTTCCATGCCTAGCCTAAAATCCGAACATTAAAATTAAAATCATATAGAGAGAGCCTGCTTTGAAGCTGGAAGGGCTAGAACCCAGCTTTAAAAGTAGGTTTGTGGTTACCTTTGTAGTTTTCTTCCTCAACCTAGGAAAAATATGGAGTGATAACAGCCTCAAACACAAACAACTTCAAACCTAAGGCGAAAAAATACTAGTGCTAGAGATTTAAGACCTTGAAATTTCCGCCTACAGAGACTTCATGCAGGAGCATGCCATAATCTATAAATTCATGTGCATCTGGCCCACAGAGAAAGAACTAAAATGGTGGATTCTAAATAAATGGCACCCAAAAGGAGAAATATAACTGCAGTTAGGATCCAATTGCTTCTTTACAATCATATTCGATCTCCTGGAAGATTGGGACCATATTTCTTCAATTCTTCAGGTCTTTACATGAGATACTAGAAGGAAAACTTCACTCCTAAAAAGGAAGACTTCACGAGGGTCCCTGTTTGGGCAATACTTTATTCACTACCCACAAATTACTGGTCATCCTCTGTGCTAAAAGGAATAGGAGATGAGTTGGAAGAATGCATCAAAATGTTAGAGGGTACCAGGAATGGATACCATGTCTCATATGGAAGAATTTTTCTACATGGATGTTTTAGGGGCGTTACCAGAAGCCATCAACTTGGTCTTCCAAGATAAAGTACGGCTCCAGAATATAGACTATGAGCACATACCCTTCAGATGCAGAAAATTTCATGAACAATTCTTAACAAACTAACACACAAACACAAAGGGAGGTTAACAAGGCTACACCAAGTTTGCACCCAAAAATAGAAACAACGGGAAGACTCAAGGAAAACAAGGCTCGTGACAATCAGCCAATAGAAACAAGTTCGAAGCCTTGCAAGAAGAATAGGAAGAACCAATCTCAAAATAATACGGTGAGGAAGGAAGCAACACGCCAATCCAAAACTCAACAGCACAAAATCAAATTTTGAAGCAAGGAAAATTTTAGGGGCTAATATTCATACGTGGGCTAATTTTCCATGCTTTTTCCAAAAAAAAATATTCGCCAATTTTCATTTTTTCTAAAAATGATTAACTAAATTTTTGTAGTATAAAATTATTTAACCTTATATATTTCCAAAATTATAGAGAATATACAAAAAAAATCATTATAAATTTGAATATTTTTACAAATATATCAGAAAATATTTTATAGTTTGCACATTATGGACTAGTAAGATTCGCCAAGGTTTCTAAACTTTGACATAAATTTCCATCCTTAAAATTTTCCTTGTTCCAGTGGATAAGTTCAAGCTCTTCCACACCGAGAATGGCCAGACCTTAGAAGACACTCACATGGACCCTGTGCCTTCAGAAATCTTAGCAAAATACCATGCTATAGAAGAAGCTCTCGAAGGCATGGATCTCAACACAATAGCAAAAGAATGAGATAAAATTGGCATGTTTGCCATACCTGAAGAATATATCTAAAAAAAAAGGGGCATACTTATTACAAGAGGAGCTAAAACATGTAATGGATAGGACACCCCCAGAAGACATTGCTCTCAAACTAATTCTATCAAATATCATAGTAGATCATTATAACCCCAAAGGTCCAAGCATAAAGTGAAGAAGAAAAACCGCAGGCCAACTCCTCCAGGAGCTAGCAACATTAGAGGAAATTTTAGCCTAAAAGTGCCCATGAAATTTTCACGTAATTTCCATGTCATAATATGTAAACCAATCAAAATCCTTTAAATTTAAAAAGTGTTACATGTAAAAATTTTGAAGGGAAAAGAAGAAAAACTACTTTTCTTAATTGTATTTTGGCGTACCTCCTTATAGGTTTACTCAAATTTCAAGTGTAGACACTCATTGGATGTGGAATTAAATTATGCATCCAACAAGTATCCATCATGCATACTTTTGAGAAGACCCACATTGATAAAAATTGAAGAGACATTAAAAAAATGTGTTCAACATGGACATTTCATGGGCATTACCGGAAGCCATCGCGTTGGTCTTCCGAGATAAGATCACACAATTGAGCTCTCATAGAAGTTAAAAACCATACTAGGGTTGGAAATGCAGGAGCACAGTGAGACCACAAAGGCCCCAGAAGCTAAACTCGACATACTAAATGACAATTTTACAATTTTTGTGGATGCAATTCAACATAGACGCTTTGTTATGAAGGACTCGCCTCATTACGCACTACTGAAGCATAGAATGGTAACCATGCAAGCAAGCGGGGACGACATGTTGAACATCAAGAGAGAGACGAGGGGAGCGTCAACCAGTCACCCTGCCTCTGAGGACGCCCTTACCGATAGCGCTCCAGAAAATTTGATTAGGCTAGAAGAAGATCCTTCGTAGTAACTAGTCCGATGAACTATGTCTATTTTTGGTCTTGGCTATTCACCGTTTGGGTTAGTTCTCTCTACTCTTGGCCCCTGTCTGGAAAAACCAATGTAAATTTTGTTACTGTTACTTATGTTACTGTCAATTTTGTAAATGTAAATTTTGTAACCAAACATACTAGAAACCTGGATGAGCATAGGAACTCTCAAATCACTCAGACCAAGATGAACTACAAATTTTGTAAAGGAAGAAAACTCAGAAACGTTCTCTTTTGTCGATGATTGGGGTTGGACTTTGTTAGACCACTCGCACTCTCTATCAATTGTAATGACTATTCTATAATATAATGAAAATCTTATTATTGACAAAATAAAATAATCAAGAAGATGTTAAATACTTCTCTCTGAAGGAAGGTAAACTCCCTCTTTATCTTGAACCCTTTTTCTTCAAACCTTGTCTATAATACCTCTCATTCTTAAGAACCAGGTTCATTTTCCTTTCACAACAGAAAAAAACAGTTAGGGTTTATATTTCTAGGGTTTCTCCTTTTATTCCTTATTATGCTACGGTTTACAAACCCTAAATGCCAAGACCTGCCACTTACAAACTGTAGAGTTTTATAACTACACAAAAGAGTTAGTTACAAAACCCTAGATTTTTAAGTTATTCAAGATCTATCATGATAGAAATAGAAAATTATATGCAAACCATAGAAAATTCATAGTCATCAAGACTTTTCATCCAAGAATTACAAAATGTTGCAAAACCCTAATGACATTCTTTGACATCCCTTTTATCCATTTCATTAGATTACAAGACCTAGTCTTCATATAACATAAAACTCTTTAATGTTATTTTCTCTAATACTTATGGAGACCCTTTTCATGATCATCACCATGACCTAAAGGACTTAACATAGGTCATGGAATGCACACAAATTATATGTACCTCTTTGAATTTGACATGTCCTTCTTTGCAGAGATATGGTCTTGATCAAATTCATTCAAAAGAGACATCATTTCTTCAAAACTTCATTCAAAAGAGAGAGTATCATTTCTTCCAAACTTCAAGTCGGCTTCATTGGTATCACTCTTATATGAATAAAAAAAGACGTCTCATGGCTACTATGCAAGCAATTATTTCGGTCTCTACTTTTAGTTTCTGCAAGGTTGTTTTGGTTCTTTAAGATGCATCAAGCCTTTATACATGTCCCAAACTATTGTCCATCGATATGACAATTTCGACAAAGTTCATACTGCCACATAGATATTTATTCATATAGTATTCAGGTCATTCTCAAGCAAACTTCTTTTGTTCCGCAATATTTTATACTAACTCTCAGACCCTTGAATACGATGCCTTTTGCCACAAATAATTTTTACATGAGTGCCATAACAATTTCAAATGTCATTATCATATGTTAGTATCTATTGTATATGGCTTCTTGTATTTTTTATTTTGTGAGAGTCCATATAGACTATCCATAGAGGATTATAGTGTTGTAGAAAAAAATTATGAATACTTGTTCTTGTAGTTTCACGAAAAATGTTGTCAATAGTTTGGATGGATGTCTCATAGAGGATTCAGATACCTCCTATCACAGTCTCAGAATTTGTTTCCATATGTCACATACTTTTGGTTTATTCTATTCAAAAACATTGTCATACAAGGGTTATTGTCAAATTCTCACATGTCATATAACTTGGCTATCATGAGAATCTTTGTTAAGGTCCAATGTTATTGTCTTGGGATTACTGGACTTACATCAAAGTCACAATGCCATATAGCATTGTCTTCCAACATAGTTTTAAAGGATCTCAGCCATAGAATGTAGTATGTGTACCACAAGAATAGAGTACAAGCCACATGAATAAACTTGAGCCACAGAGATATTGATCTAAGCCATGGGAACATAGTATATGTTCTACATGAGTAAATGTGAGCCACGGGACTACATGTGAGCACAAATATTTGTCAACGAGTCGAATGAGCCATAGAGATCAATCAACAAGCTATTATAGAATGTAACTAAGTGTATGTGAGATCCACAGAAGTGTGAATTGTTGTAGTTATATGTGAGTGATATTGTAGTGTGTGAGCCATGTATATATAATATGGATCATTGTTTAAATATAATTCATGTTGTAGAGAACGAGAGATATTGATACCAAATGCGAGCCACCATACCATAGAGCCAGCCTTTGAGTATAAGCATGTGATGTCCCTGTGAGAGATGGATCATCGAGCCACCACTGTAATAATAACATGAGTCAACAAAGATGCGAGATATTAAGAGAATTATGTGTGTCATACTATAAGTGAACAAAACAGAGCCACTTTGTGATAGAATACATGTGAATTACCATAAGCAATGCACATATCTATGAGAGCGAGCCACAAATATTATATATCGAGCCACTAAAATTTGCAAGATCCACAGGGAAATGACCACTAAACAGATGTGAGCCCAGAAATGTAGAATGTGTGCTTTCACAGAGAATGTCTTACATACCTTCATACAAGTCTTCCACAGAGAATACCTTACAAACATTTCCATAGAAAATTTCATTCAAATCACCAATGATGGTGTCTAGAATGATGATCTCCGGATGCCAACAAGAAAGATCTTCAACCAACATTTTTCATCACCATAGCTCTGATACCATGTTGAGAAATCAGGATGATTGTTCATTAGGGTAGATTTCTCTTCTTTGATAGTTGCTTGTGAATTTTGTTGGCTTCTTATTAATAAGTATTTTGTTCTCTTCATCAAACAAATGCCAAATGTACAAAACATGAAGATCACAAGAAACAAAGAACACAAGATATAGGCTCCAAGCCAAGGCGAAAACCCCACAAGGGGGCAAACCCAGAAAACATATCTTCTTATAGAATGAATCAAAGCGAGATATCCAAGACCCATGACCATAGAAAGACTCCAACCTTCTAGATGCTAATCCAAGCCCTCCTCCCACATAGCAGATCCATCAATAGAAATATACCAGCAATATGTACAGCATCATGAACAAACCCTTAATAAGAGATGTGTCAAGGCAGAACTTCCACACATCTGAGTTCAAGAAGAGACCCTTCTTTTAAAATTTGACCCTCCTTTCTTCGCTATCCTTCTCTGTGATATTTTAGAACAGATCATGCACTTTCTTGTGTACAAATGAGCTCAATTCACCCTCTATTATATTGTCCATAGGGGTTCTAATAGACATGTCTTCTGGGGCAAGGACGGCTTGGCATCTAGAGGAATTTTTGACCCAAATTACATATTTGAAAAGTATTTTTCTAGACTATAAATAAGCCTTTTACTTTGACCAATACAAATAATAATGAGCATGAAGAACATGCTTAAATAAATAATAATTTAAATTGAGCATGAAACCCATGCTTAAAAAATAAAATTCATTTTTCTTCTTTTGTTTTTACATAAAATATACAATGTAAAGAACAAAGTTCGTCTACTCGGAGGAATGCTCTGACACCAATGTTACAAACAAAGTTCGTATACTGCAATAATATTCAAAATACTTCGAAGACAAAGATAATTATTGTAGGACAAGTAATTGTATATAAGAATATTTGAATACAAGTGAGATGATTACAAATGAGGGTGAGGGTTTGCTTATATACCTAGGCAGATACCTCTTCACCAATGGTCATGTCCTTAGGTAAATACCTCTTCATTAACTAATTACTACTTTAATTAATCATTATTTATTATTATTATTATTGTTTACATTATTTGTATTATTTTTCTATAAATTATATTCAAAACATTGCCTTCCTCTTCAAAAAGATTTGTCCTCAAAGTTTATCATTGACAAGGTGTGTCATTTGCTTCTTGTCATGTATTCGTTCGTATATTCTATGAATTTTGGAGTTGCCATCTTCGTTGATACAAGATGATAGGATCCTATGAGTGATAAACAAAATTTTCACACTAAGAAAGGATATGACCACCCTAAGTTAATCTTTTGTGGAATCTTGCGGTGACTGGAATCTTGTGATGAATTGTTATCACGTGAGTGAATTGTATAAACTTCAGTATTCTTTGAAACATAAGTTTTTTGTTTATGTTATGAGTGATACTAATATGTAGATTGATCCTCTTATGATTCAAATTTCGATAAGGAGTTCTTCTGGTTGGACTTTCCCTTATCATGTGTGTGGTGATTTCCTTATTTACTTCAGGTGATGTTGTTGTTGAGTTAGCTACTGAATCATCACTTGGAATTTCCATTGTTTGAACTACAACATCTGAATATGATTTTATTTCTATTGGTTTCTCATCTTCTTGAGTTGTGATATTGAATGGATCGGTATTTGTTACTTTATTTTCAAATTGAACTGTTATGACTACAGACTTCAATATTTTGTCTTGAGTAAGTTGTTCTAACTTGAAATTTAGTGACTTCTTGTCACTTTTAAGCTTCTTATTGCGTAAGAAAGTTTTGGTTATGATTCCTTCGGCGTAAAAGCTCTTTGTTTTCTGGATTATTGACTTTATACTTAGTATCCTCATCATGTTTTAAACTTTGAATTTGTTCTAATAACCTTTGACTAAGGTCCTTTAAGAGCAATTTTTCTTCTTCTTTCTTTGATAGACTTTCGTTGAATTTCTTCTCGGAACCTTCCATTTCTTATTCTAATTTGTGCTTCTTAGTTTTACGCTTTTTTACTTGCACAAGTAGTTTATAATTATGATCCTTCAAGAATGAATTTTCTTCGTTTTTGTTAGATATGACTTCATCAAGCTCATTTTGCTTCTTTAACAGTGTGTTTTTATTCTCTTGTAACATCAGTTTTGAAATATCCTTACATTCCTCTGATAAAGGCATTATTGATTATGACTTCATTGTCATGTCTTGGAAGGTGATCATCTTCTTCTTATAAGGAAACATCATAATATTTTTCTCTATGTTTGGTTATAGGTTCGATTTTCCATTTCTTGAGAATATAATGTCCACATGCTTCATCGACCTTGTCATATAAACTTTGATACAAAAGTTACATTCTAGTCCAGTTACTATCCTCGTTTACTCAGAAAATGTAGATCATTTTGTATATATGATTCTCAAGAGTAATCTTGAATAGAGGTTGTCAGCTACATTGTCTATTCTTCATTTTCCTTCATAAATCACAATGTTAACTGTAGGAGGCTTCATATATCTCACAAAGGGTTTGGATCATTTCTTAACTATAAACAATTCAGATCTCCACAGGCTACGAGTTTTATCTCAGGTTCAGATATGTCTAGGATCACCATAATTTTTTTGCATGGCATAATAATAAGGGAACCTTGCATCATATCTTTCACAAAGTTAGAGGCATACTTCATATCTTACATGTGTCAAGTGGTTCATTGTATTTGATTTAGAATGCTTCAACTTTTATCTTCAATACAAATGGATATCATAGGTCAATACAAAACTTATCATACCCTTTTCTTGAACTCAGAATCTGGACAGAGAGCACATTTAGGACTGATATGTGAATATAAGTTTCAAACCTCCTTGGATGACTTCAAATCTTAGACATGATGATCATCTTCGTTAAAGGGAGAGAAGATTGGTTTAGAATATTTTTCAAGCAAAAAGCCAAAAATTTGTGACCTTCAAGCTGACCTTCCTTCACCTTAGCTCTGATACCATGTTGAGAAACCAATTAGGGTCGATTTCTCTTTATTCCATAATTTTTTATGAATGTTTTTGCCTTGTTATTAAAATTTATTATGTTTTTTTCATCAAACAATTACCAAAACATAAACCAAAAATATCAAAAAAAGACAATAAACATAAGATAGAGGCTCCAAGCTAGGGGAAAACCCCAAAAGGGGGGAAACCCAACCAACTTCTCTTCTTATAGAATCAAATCAAAGTGAGAAATACAAGACCCAAGAATTCAACCTCCAAGATGTCAAGTCAAGATCTCCAAATTTTGCATTGTCACGGTAAAATCCATCAATCTCAGTCACAGAAGATAGCATCAATCTTAGCTTCATATGCCAGAAGTAACTTGCTTTCATCATGTTGGAAATACTGATAGGGGGGTGAATCAGTATTTCTTTTCAATTGTTATTTTTACCAGTTAGATCACTTATATTTAGAACACAAAATGAACAATAAGAATAAATGCTTTTATTAATTTCCTTTTTTACAATAAATCAAGTACAATATATGTAGGGCTCCAACCCTATATGAAGACACTGATCTTGAATCTACTAGGCTCCAACCTGTATTTTCCAAGCACCAACTTGGACTTCCAAGGCTCCAACCTTGTCGATTTTGAGGCACCAACCTCAAGGGCTCCAACCCTATATCTGATACCTGCTCCAACCTGATCCCTTGAGGTCTCCTATCCTCTGGGGCTCCAACCCTATTTCCCAAGGCACAATCCTTGTCTCTATGAGGCTCCAACCTCTAGCTTCAATTTGTCAAGATATATTTGGTTATACTTCACGGCTCCCAGTGGCTTCTTCAACAAGCCCTGACAATCTTGAACTATCCCCTCACTTAGTCTCTATGTTACTTCATCAATGACAATCTTGGTCTTCACATGAAGGTGTCTCCACTGCTCTTCAAGTCACCTAAATGATCTCCAAGGTCACCTCAGATTACTTCAATGCATCATGATCTCCAAGGGTGTCTCCAAGACTTCAATCAATGCTTGGTGATGTCTTAAGGTGTCTTCAATCAATTGCACAAGTTATGCACAAGTTATTCCAAACAACTTCAAGCACAAGCACTACTGCAAACTCTTCTTCAAGGCTTCAATCCACTCAACAAGTTTTCTCTAGCAAGGTTTAAGTCTACACAAAGGATCTTCCAAGAGTTGTCCCAATAATGGCTTCCATGACACTTCAACCAGGATGCCTCAAGGTGTCTTATAGCGGTTCCTCCAAATGCTTCAATATTTGGTCAACGATCAGCTCCAATATGCCCTCTGTCAAGATCCTCTTCACTTGTACACCCCTCCAAGTTCATTGTTCAATACTTTAATGTCAAAATATTTTACTGCTCTCCCGTAGATCCTTCAATAACCTTTATTGTTCACTGTCCATTAATTCCCATTCATTATTATTCATAGGACTGCAATGGTTACTGTTTTGAGTCCCTCATAAATCTGAGCCTTCCCAAGGGTGACAGGTATAAGGCATCCAAACTATCCTTCAATATTGTTTGCAATTGTAGGTATATTCTGTTCAAGGGATCTGGGAGGTAATTAGCACTCTTCCACAACATTTTTCCTGTAATTTGTCACAGGTCCGAGATGAAACAAATCTGACCCTTCCAAAAATGTTGTCCGCAGTTTGTGTCTTGTTGTGTGAGCCCTCCACACAGGTTATCCACAGGACCGAACTTATAAAATTTTGAGGTTCAGATGTCACAGAAGTCCTTTCGAGTGCCTTAGTTACAGTACATGGTAATTTTTTTCCTTGTTTACAGGTTCGAGAAAGTGTTTTCAATTTAGGGTACAACATTGTTTTAATCACAAAAATGAAACCAAATAATATTTTCAAAATTTGTCCTTAAGTTTCCTCTCCTCAGCCTTGAGCTTTCTCTCCTTGGTGCTTGTGCATCTATCTCTGTAATTATTGACCGAATTCAATGAGTAAAAGTGACAGTTCTTAAGGTAATTTGAACTTCGGTTTTAGTCTTGAAGGATAACTTAATCTCAAAAAAATTAGCCCAAACAGTGTTTTAAAACATTCTCCTCGGCCTTTTATTAGTTTGTATCCTATCTATGAAATTTTCACTGAATTGATGATGAAAAAGGAGTATTGGACATCATATTTATACAGGTTTTTACCTATGACAAATAGACACGTCTGTTGGGAGGAGTATGAGCCTACACAAGTCGCCTCAAGTCGGCTAGGCAAAAATAATAGTATTTCTAACTTATAAATTCAATTTCTCATAATCTAGAAGGAGTTAGGAGGTGTATAATAGCTCGTTAGAAAGGGGAAAACATTCTCTACAAGATGATGTCAATTTCATCCTTAGGTGAGGTCATCTTCCCATCAAGAAAATTATATTTGTGAAACTGTCATTATTATTTTTCATGGCAACCATTAGGATTTTATTTTTAGGCATTCAATTTTTAGGGCTCCTTCATCATAGAATTAGGTTTCATTATGTAGGACATGCATGCCATCATGATAGTATCCATCATTCATGTTATCACAAAGGTATAGCATCATGTATTCAATAATAGTGCAGGTCTTCCAACCTTCATCAAGTGCAGCATCATTAGGAGAGCTTCAAATAATATCTTCCTAGTATTCCAACCTTTATCAAATGCCATTAATAATCGTGGTCATTCATTTAGTGTATGACATCATCAATGGCGTCAAGAGGTATCTTGACATCTTCGTGGATTGACATCATTGTTGATGGTAACCTAGTCAACCAAGGGTTGTGGCATCATCATCAGGAACCAAGCATCTCAAGAATATTGACATCTTATTCAATGCCATATGGACATGAATGGCAACCTTGATTAACACATCATATCCTAGAAAAACTTGCATCCTCTCAGATCATTTTCCAGAGGAAACTCACATCATCTCCCACAGAAAAACTCGCATCACTTTGCAGATGGATAACCTCAAGAACTCGCACTTCTTTACAAGAATATAACCTATGAAATTTGCAGCTCTTTTCCTCATAATTTTTCCATAGAAAAACATTGAATTACTTGCCATTCGATGGAGGATGTATGCCAATATATAGTTGTTCTCATATGCAAAAAGACACATCTTTTGAGTGAGTCGACTTGTCACCCAGGAGGGCCAACTTGGCTTCTGGAGGTGAATTGATCCACATTACAATTTTAAAAATTATTTTTCCTTTTTCTTTACAAGAAGTCCAAATAAGAATTTGACTCAATAAATCCTAGAAGCATGAAGAACATGCTTAACTACTAAAATAATAATAATAATTTTTATTTTTCTTATTGTTGCTTTTTACATAATGATACAAATACAATGATGATTATGAAGACCCAACCTAATTACACTTTCCAATAGGAGTTTCAACCAATAAGCCCTTGAGTTAATATATGATAGCTTAGTGGATAGTGCCACAACACTAAAGGTATTTTAATGGAAATCGAATTTATGACAATGATGAGGACTCTCATAAGAACATGATGGGAGGATTCTTATGATAACTTGAAGCCATACATATGTAGGATCGGGACTTTGAGCCTATGTTGCGCCTATGTTGCACAAAACGTCTAGGAACCCATCGTTTCAAGTTGTATCAGTACTTGATGTTGAATTTTTGTAGCTATGGTTGATCTTCATAATTTATATTTCAGCCCTTGAAATGTATAATGTAATTTTAAGATGTGTTCTTCATGTCATTTTCATTGATTAACCCTTGAAAGAATTATTAGAAGACATGTTTTTCATGTCAGACTTAAAATTTTGAATTTTAAGTCTCCAAACTAGTCAATTCGCCCCTCCCTCAATTCGGCCCTAGTGAATAGAGACACCCATTCGAATAGGCAAACCACTATGTAAAGAGAATTCGACCTCCTCCTCAAGGCACCATTCGACCACACACAAGACAAGACAGTTTATGGGCATCCAAGCCAAGGAGAATAAGGATGGAGAACGACAAGAAGGATGAATTCATCTCTAGCATTTGTCTCTCTCTCTTGACATCGCACATGTAAATTTTTGGGCAACATATTTTGGGCAAGCCAAAATTCAGCTAAGGAAAATGATAAAGGGCTAACGTTGAAAGGCAAAAGTTTGACTTGACTTGACTTGACTAGAGGGTTGCCTGAGCAAGTTTGACCATAAAATTGTTGCTCAGTTTGACCTCATAGTTGACTAGCTGCATTAGATGTATCTCTTACTGAACTAAATAAATTCTCCAAGGAAAAGGTTGGTGGGTTTTTCCTCCAGGTGGGTTTTCCCAGGGTAAATCTTGAGTTCTCTTTGTGCATTGTGATCTCTATTGTCCTTATGCTTTTATGGTTGAATTTCTGAAGTGTAATTGCTTAATGATAAACTGGAGTTGTTAAAAGAAGATCTACATCATTTGAAGTAATTATTAATATTTCATAATTTTTTGCTTTTATCTATTGCACTTCAAAAATCAAAACCCGAAACACTGAAACACGGGCATCTTGTAATCATCTATGAGAATTAATATAGATTTGGTTTTCCTTCTAAATTGTTGTCTATGGGTCTTATTCATTTTTTTCTTGCAAGATAATGTGTTATTCACTTATGATGTTTTGGCTGACGTTTCCATTTTTGGAAGGTGACATTTCTAGATGTACCTGTTTCGAAAACTTTGAAATTTTTTGGTGTTTTGTGCAACATAGCTTTGGGAAATATGAAGACGAAATATTCACAGATTTGTTTCAACCATCAGAGGATGACTTAGTAGCTCCCTCCTATGGTGATCTCCAATTGTCCCCTCTCGCACATCATCCTCAACTTGTCCCTGAGGACAAAGTTAAGAGTTGTATGTTTTTTTGGTGAAATGTCCATGGAACAAGAGAATTTTCAACTAATAATTTGTTATACAGATTTCAGATTGAACGTAAGGATGCAACAAACTCTGAAATTTAAAAACATAAATTTAAAAAAAAAAATAATAATAATAATAATAATAAATCAGCTCTGTCTCCAACCTTCCCTTTTCATCTTTGCTTTGGTTGAAAATTTTTAAAACTCTTCTACATTCAGGATGATCCCTTTTCAACATTTCGTAGATTGTGTCAAGGGAAGTCAAAGAGGTCATATTGATCACCTTTCTGAGATATTAGGGTTGCATTGTGAGAATCTTGCTTGTAGCTAGGGTGAACCATTATGTTTTTATTTTAACCCTACCACACCCCACCTTTGTGGCTTTGATCTATCCTTGAGCATTGTGAGATGATGATTTCAAATTGTGATCATTTTATCTTGACATTTCCTTGTTTTATCTCATGACAAAGCATAAGTGTGGGATATATGAATTTAACATGATACTATGTTGGCTTCATCGGTTATATGACTATACTTAGCCCTTGATTGTAACAAGTTAGTGTAAGTACCAGTAGGATTGAGTGTCTTACATTTTGATTATGCATCCTTCTTTTCTATCATGCTAATTTTCTTGCACAATTAGTCACTATTTCATTTCATTTTTTATAATTTCATTTCATATCTTGATCATCCTCATTCCAAGGTGACAACTATTGATTTTTGGTAGCATCGGATGTGCTCTAGTCTCAAATTTTGCAGGGAGGCTTAGACACATGTATTCCAAATACTCAAAAAGTGTTTTGAGAAATTCCACTCGGATGGGGTTTTATTAAAATAATTAATTATTTCTAATGGGAGTCTAAGTCTAAACTTGGGGAATTAAAATAATTAAAGTATATTAATAGAACTGGGTGTGAATCTTATACAAAAAGACGAAGACCAAGTCAAGTTAATCTTAGCCATTGATTTCTCAACGAGAAGGTTATAAGAGAAGGTTTGATGGGCATTCGGAAAATACATCGAGAGAAAATCTATAGATCGATTTCTCAAGTGAGCAGCGCAAAGCAGCCAGAGAGATCATCAAGTTGGTTCTATGCAATGAGGGGCAGAGATAGTTCCGGTTGGAGATTTTTCCTAAGTCAAGAATACATCGCAGAGAAGCCAGAGAAGAGGACGCATAAGAGACAGCGTAGGAGCTACGATGTGCAACGCAAAGCCACACAAAGGCAACACTGAGCCTCTGAAGATATCCGCAATTTTATTGAGGATCAATCAGATCCGGTGCTAGAGAGTCGAGGTGTGAGACCGGAGGGGCAGAAGATCAACATCCAACCAACAAAAAGACCAGCTGAAGGGAGTGACACGACCCCTAGCCAGAGTGACGCAGATTTGCGCAGAGGCATCATGGATCTTGTCAGTTTAGGGTTGGGTCAGTGTCGGATCTCCAGTTTTAGTGTGAGTTTATTTTCTCACTAACTCTTTGTCAGTTATTTTCTCTGTATGGATGGCCAATTAGGCATCCTATATTGTATTCAGAACTACTGCTTAATAATACAAACCCTTAGTTGTTGCACTGGTTTTCCCGCATTACGTTTTTTTGGGGACATTTGTCCAAAAATAACGATGTCATATCTGTGATTGATATCCTTCTTGCTCAGTTCTTGTTCCGTATATTATTTTACGTAGTGAAGGTTGGAGTGTGATGTATTCAATGTTTGTCGTAGAACAACTACAAATAAATTGTTAAGTAACGAATAACAATTAGGTGAATATTTTCCAGTTGCTGCAATAGGATTCTGCATCTAGGAATTTTCACATGGTATCAAAGCAGTGCAGGTGAAGCAAGAAAGCAGACCAGAAGAACTCAACATTGAAGAGAAAGAGGGAGATCGAATATCTATGTAGGCAGCAGATCGAATCCCCGACGGATTGTGCAGTCCATGCCAGAAAGGGAAAGATTTGCAAGGAAGTCTCTCTCTGAGTGAGTCGACAAAGAGGTAAGACTTTCTAGTGTGTGATTTTTCAACGGCAAAGGGAGCATCGCAGCAGTAGACTCAACGCAGAGCAGTTTTCTGTGGGACGCAATTTTTCTGCAGCATTTGTTGAGGCAGAAAAGCGTTAAAAAAAGGAAAAAGACACTTTTTGAGAGAATTTTCTTCCTCATTGAATTCCAAGCCAAGGAATTATATTTCTTAGTTGTAGAGCAGCTGTAACGAGGAGCAGATCTACATACTCAAGCAAGGAGTGCGTAGGCCAGCGTAGCAGCTGCGCAAAGGAGAGGGGGCAGTTTGACTTTTGTTGGCAGAGATGGCAACTAATGGGCTGAGAGATCAAGATCAGTTGGAGGGTGCCTCTAACTATGTGATCTGGAAAGCAAGGATCAAATGTCTACTAGATGAGCATGATCTCAAAGATTTTATCGATGTAGTACTTGTCCTCGTGGATGCAAATCTATTGAAATCCTATAAGAAGGATATGGAGAAGGCTAAGTGATTGATCCTCAACGGAGTGAGGGATCATGTAGTATGTCACATAGTTGGTAAAGGGACTGCCAAGGAGATGTGGGATGCCTTAGCGACGTTGTATCAAGGATCTTGCAAGCAAAGGAAGATGTACTTGTAGGAGAAGATGTGATCTATGAGGATGCAGAAGGGAGAACGTATTGATCCATTCCTTGCAAAACGTCAGGAAACCCGAGATCAATTGGAAGTTGTAGGATCAGCGCCTCAAGGGACCGAGATGGTAAGACTGGACCTCAACTCAGTCTCAAAAGAATGGCAAGTCAATGTCCAGAGCATCCTGAGCAGAGAAAGGTTGCCTGATTGAGAATCGATATGGGCCACTCTTCAACAGGAACAAATGAGGCGAGATATGATCAAGTGTAAACTTGATGTCAACAGCAGCAGTGGGTCGAAGCCCAAGGAGGAGGAAGAGAATGCAACCCTTGCATCTAAGGGGCAACAGGAGCAATGGAGGTGGAAAAAGGACGTCTCAAAGATCAAGTGTTTTTGGTATGGTGAGATGGGTCACTACGCTACACAGTGTCCTCTCAAGAAGAAGGACAAGGATGAGAAACATGATCTGCAGGCAGCAATTGCTAGGATCGAGGAGGATGAGTTCGCCATGATTGCCCAAATATCTTCAGGGGAGAACTGGGGTGATCTGAAACTGTAGTTCGAAAGAGATGCAGTTGGGCAAGATCCTTGAGGAGTCCACCTCTTGGATCAATACCTTGCTATGGGAAGCCATATCAAAAGTAGCAGGATGGACAGGTGTCAGTTGGTGCAGAGGAGTGTCAGAGTGGCAGTGCAGTGGCTAGAGAACGCCAAATTCTGGGCTGCGCAGAGCAAAGTTGGTAGCAGTGCAGTAAGGCACAGCGCAAAGTCAGCAGCAGCGCAACAGCTTCAGAGGGTCAACTCAGAGACTAGCAGTAGTTAGATCTCCAGTATTAGATGCATCATGTTGAACACTTAATTCAATATTTTGGATGTTATTTTGCTGCAGCAGCAGCAAAGTTGCAGTGCAAATGCAATTGGCAGCAGTATGCAGGGTCAGCAACAGCATACATCCAGCAGCATAGTAGTTGGTGGACAACAATGTCAGGCATCAGCAGCGCAAAGGTAGATATTACAAACACAATGTAGTGCTTCAGCAGGATGCATTACTAGAGCACATTCCTCGCTAAGAGGGAGTGTTGATTTCTGGTAGCATCATATGTGCTCTAAGTCTCAAATTTTGCAGGGAGGCTTAGACACATGTATTTGAAAATACCCAGAAAATGTTGTGGAAATTCCACCCGGATGCGGTTTTATTAAAATAATTAATTATTTTTAATCGGAGCCTAAGTCTAAACTTAGGGAATTAAAATAATTAAAGTATATTAATAGAATTGGGTGTGAATCTTCTAGAAAAAGGCGAAGATCAAGTCAAGTTAATCTTAGCCCTTGATTATGTTTTAATCTGGACCGTTGATTTCTCAACGAGAAGGGCATAAGAGAAGTTTTGATGGGTGTTTGGAAAATAAATCGGGAGAGTCTAGAGATCGATTTCTCAAGTGAGCAGCGCAGAGCAGTCGGAGAGATCATCGAGTTGGTTCTACGTAGTGAGGGGCAAAGATAGTTCTGGTTGGAGATTTTTCCTGAGTCGAGTATACATCTCAAAGAAGAGGACGCAAAAGAGGCAACGTAGGGGCTACGTTGGGCAGCGTAGAGCCACGCAAAGGCATCGCTGAGCCTCTGAAGAGATCTGCAATTTTGCTAAGGATTAGTCAGATCCAGTGCCAGAGAGCCAGGGTGTGAGACCGGAGGGGCAAAAGATCAGAATCCATCCAGCAAAAAGACTAGCCAAAGGGAGTGATGCAGCCCCTATCCAAAGTGACGCAAATCTGTGCAGAGGCAGTGTGGGGCTTGTCAATTCAAGGTTGGGTCAGGATTGGATCTCCAGTGTTAGTGTGAGGTCATTTTTCACTAACTCGCTGTTAGTTATTTTCTCTGTATGGATGGCCAGTAGGGCATCCTAGATTGTGTTTAGAACTACTGCTTAATAATACAAACCCTCAATTGTTGCACTGGTTTTCCCACATTGGATTTTTCTGGGGAAATTTGTCCAAAAATAATGGTGTCATATGTGTGATTGATTTCCTTCTTGCTCAGTTCCTATTTTCGTATATTATTTTATGTAGTGAAGGTTGCAGTGTGATGTATTCAGTGTTAGTCGTAGAACAACTACAAATAAATTGTTAAGTAACAAATAACAATTAGGTGAATATTTTCCAGTTGTTGCAATAGGATTCCAGATCTAATAATTTCACAACTATCACCTTGCCCCTTTCATCACTAATAGTTTCTTATTGAGTGATACAGGTTACAGGTTTGTGAGCACCAGGGATTGTTGGGATTCTCGTGCACTATTTGTTCGAGCACATGGATCATGCACTCTGAGATTAGCATGTCCCCAAGTTGGAGTCAAATGTTACCAACCCATATGTCTGGGAAACCTTTGGAGAAATTTTTTCTCCTATTATGCAATTTTCCAGCTAGCAACCTTATCATGATCCATATATAGCAAGCGTCAAATGCCTCTCATCCATTCTTCAGCTAATGTTTTATTTCATCTAGCCTACTCATCCGATAAAGATGGATCGTGTATTATGATTAACCATATTTATATCTAAGTACTTTCATTTAATATTTAAGGGCATTCTAGTATGGATCACAAGTTAAATTGGATGACAGACCGTACACTTGTTCTCATGCTTCACCTTGTTAGTCATCGCTTTCCTTAGTCCAGTGTGACCATACACTTGTTCTCATGCTTCACCTTGGTGGTTATCACTTGCCCCTAGTCCAGTGTCACCTTCCTTGAGGCCTTTCTTTCAATCTCTAGGAGGGGCACAAATAGGAGGCTTTGATAATGGCAGTGTTGCATGATTACCATACTTAACACTTTTCATTGTTCCCTTGAATGTTATCATATATTTTGATCGGTCCTGGTTATTTGCTCATGCTAGTTCACTATTGACCTTATCCTATGAGAATGGGTTGTAAAAATCTGAGGTTGGTGTTGTTGGTCAATAATTGGCATTGATGGAAATATCATTAATGATTCTTGGATGAAGATATCCATAGCAGCTCTGTTCAAGCTGCTATCCTCCCATGCACAAGAATACTAGGGCAAAATACCTAAGAAAATAAAGGCTTACTGTCCATAATTTTTTTATGCACAGGAATACAAGGACAGTCAACAAGAAAAATGGTTTTTGGGGACATTTAAGGAAGGATATCAAAGTGAGCCCTTGTCCATCTTGAAGAAGACTCCTTCCTCTTTCCAATGAGTCCTCATATGCCCCAAAACTCCCTGTGGTTTGAAATATATGAATTTTTGAAGTTGCGGAATAATTATTTTCCTTATGAGCCGACTTGTTCTTGCTCCTAAAGTCGATCTGCCTTAGGGACATGGCTGTTGACGTTCGTTTAAACAAAATCACCATATATATTCATGATTCGAACTTCACTTTTGGATTAATCACTACGATTATCATCACAGAAGATAAAAGGTATCGTTCACAACTCGTGAACAAAGAAGAAAAGGAGTCTGTGAATATATGTTTTGGGCTTAAAAGACCTCATTAAATATGTACTACATACCTCATTATTAGTGCAGCCCCAATAATGCTAGAATCTGTTTAAAGGTTACAGTGAATTGAAGATACAGTGGTTTGGACCCCTTGGCACGTTTCAGCAGCTTCATAACATAGCTCAGAATACAGTGGCATGTGAGAATAGTACCTCGGAGTTCCTATGTGATTTGGTCTCATCTGAAGATACAGTGGTTCAACTGTTACATGACATAGCTCGGATTACAGTGGCATGACAGAACAGTGGTTCGGTGTTTCTTGTAGTGTCACATTTCATAGCCCAGATCTTGTGACAGTGGGTTGGACCATAACTACAGTAGCTCGGATTTTGTTAAGACTTGGTGGATGATTCAAATCTTTTGATATTGCATATCTTAACCAAGTTGCAAAGGCTAACACTTCAAACAAAGGAGCAGTTAATCTTTAAGGCTTGTTTTCTCTCAAATATAGATGAAGAATCTCGCGATGAACTTGAAGGAAAAACATTGAAGTAAAAATCAATCAGCACTGTGGCGTGTGAAGCATTGTGCGGTGCAGAGGTCTTGGTGCAAACTTTGGTGCATAATTGATAAAGAAGTGTGATGCAGAATAGCCAGTGCAGTATGGTGCAGAATTGATGATATAGACTTGTGCATTGAAGCATCTTTGAACTAATAATGCAGTGAAGAAGCAAAGAGGGATTGGTGTCCCTAGGGTCGGTGCCCCTAAACTCAAGGTTGGTGCCTTGGTGAAGATAGGGCCGAAGCCCTAGAGGTCGGAGCCTCATTAAGTCCAAGTTGGTGCTTGGCAATCATTGTACTCATTCATTTAAAAAAGGATCATTATCCTTCCTTCTATAATAAAATTATTCACTTCTCTGATTTTTGTGTAGAATCTAACTGGTTATAATAACAATTGAAAAGAAATACTAATTCACCCCCCTCCCAGTATTTCCAACAGGTGACTGAAAGAAAAGAAAGAGCATGAGCCAAATGTTAAAATGCAAAAGAATGGCAAGGGATGTAAAGCAAGAAAAAACCAAAATATAGCCTAAATTATATCCCCTCTTATATTGCCACTCATCCCCAAGAGTATCCATGCATATCACACTTGTCAAAGTAAAAGGAACTCTCTATGAACATCCCAACCCCGATGAAACAATAAAATACCCATCACAAAAGCTATTATTTCATTATTACATGATACATTAATGAAGCTTGTTAAACAAGTTATCTAAAGAAAGGAAAAGGCAAATATGGGGTTTTGGAAAAACAAAGGCAAGGAAAGTACCTCATGCATTGCTAAGTGTTCCCTCTCCAAAAGGTGCTCATGGACAAATAGGTTAATATAAGCTAGCATAAGATTATGACTCCATTCATGAAGGAAACCCCAGATCATAACACCTTTCACACCTATCTTCTGAAAGGGTCAACCAAAGAACTATTCCTCCCCTTAAGGTTGGAAGCACATAATAGTGCCTTGTGATAACCCTCCCATACCTAAGCAAGGTAACTTGTTTACAAAATCATAAGCTAGGAAGATATTTGAAGATGATGCTTGTGTGAAGTACTTTGATGTCCTTTAATATTGAATATCGCCCACTATGATACTCTTATGGTTCTTGCACCCATGATGTTTATCTCACTTGATTTTGTGAGTATGTGTTAGATCTTTGACCTCAGGTACAGTTTCCATCCCTTGAGGGATTATATAATGCTTTTCTAGCACTTCAGGGAGAATGTCCAACCTTAGATGATGATTGCATAAGGCACTTTCACAGAGAACGTTGTACACTTGTTGAGGAGCGTTGACCTCAATATGATTGTGCATAATTGATGACCCCTTCACCTTCATCCAAGACCTTGGACGATACCCTCCAAAGCTAGGATGTATGCTTGAGAGTGGATGTGCCCCAGACATGACAAGACACCCCCAAGTTGGCATTGCACCTACTTGATGGACATCACCCTATTTGTGAGGATATTTGAGCATGAGAATCCTTTGGATGGGATGGTTGATTGTTTTCATTGATGATGTCACATCCTAGCACTATGACATCCCGTTCATGATGTTTGAATGATGACATGGGCACATTTGAGAATGGCATTTGGGTGAGGAAGCTTTGTATGCCAATTGGACATCCATTTGATGAGAGATACACCTTTGGGATGAGATTCACCCCCATGGAGCCATCCATTGCACTTTTGATGGAGAGATGCACCTTTCGGAGGATGACGTCACCCCTGGAGGACATGTGGGTTATTTGAGGCATAGTTATATGTTTTATCATTGATCTAGCTATCTTTGGGAATCAACTTGTGACCTATCCAACTTGTAATCATGATTTAACATTATTTTATGGCTTCTTATGCTAAATTAAGGAATTTCCACTTGGTTTCCCTCATATAAATAGTGGGAAGTCAAACTTTCTTAGATCATTGTCACACTTGAAGATCTACATAAACTAGCTACTTGCCTATTCTCTCGTGCACTATGTAGCACTTGTTATGACTTCTTTTGGAGGATGTTTGTTGGATGGTTCTCTCTTAGAGGATTCTAGGTGACCCTTTCATGATGTGTACTAGTTTTGTGCAAGTTATCTTCTTCTATCTTGTATTTGTTGATGAATTAGGGTTTAATGGAATTTCAACAAAGTTTTGTTGATTTTTTACCACTCTAAAATTTCCTTATACAAAATTTTCATCATGTTTCTCTTAAAGAACCTAGGTTTAACTTCATCCTTTTGATTGTCAAAAGAAGATAGAAGGATGACAAGTTAAGGTGTGAGGAACACAAGTTCCCCGTTCTATTTGAATCCACTTCCATCTTTATTCTTCCATAGAACTTTACTCTGAAACTCCATTAGCCCTTGATTGAGAAAGACACTAGTCTTATCTCTTGTGCCAATCACTTAAAATAAATAAAACACCTAATATTTTTATTTTCTTTTCTTATACAAATTAGGGTTAGGTTACAACAAAATCATTTATTTTCAGCATCATTTGTCTTGGATATTATTGTCGTGGAGTTAGAACTTGTATGCATTTATTTCGGAAAATAAAAATATCCTTTCACATGAAATTTTCAGCCATAAATTAGGGCTGACGTCTAGGGTTTTCTTGTTGTTATAAGTGTTTTCCACCAAGGAAAAGTGTTGTAATTTATTCCCTTGTTTACTTATTAGCCCAAATTTTTCATTTGTTTATCATAGATTTTGGGTTATTTCCTTCTTATTGTTGTCAAATATTTGCATGGTATACATTGTTGATTGAACCCTTGTTCATAACAGCAAAGTGTAATTTATTGACATCTGCTTGGAAATCTATTTGAGCTTCTATAGGTCAAACTAAACCCTCTAGATTTAGACATGAGGACCTTAGAACTCACTCTCTTGATATTATACCTTAAATCACCCAAAACCCTAATCATTACATATTTATCCTTGGGTGAGTCTTGTTGTAGAACCCTTTTGGGGCATTTAGCCTAAGTCTATTTGGGTTACTTGATCCCTAAGATCTAATGGGAGAGCCTCCCTTGTGGGGATTGTTGGACATTGGGCTCAACGCTCCCCGTGTGTTTCGCAACATGGACTAACTGCCTCTTGTGGATCCTAACTCTGGTGATTGTAGCAAAAACTAACACCTACAAGTTTTGGGCTAACGGCAATTGTGATTCCAACAAGTGGTATCAGAGCGATAGGTCTTAAGTTCAAAACTCACCAAGCTTGCACTGGGGGGAGATTGTTGGACATTGGGTTCAGCTCTCCTCGTGTCTTTCGCGACATGGACTAACCGCCTATCGTGGATCCTGACTCTGGCAATTGAAGCGAACACTAACTCCTGCGGGTTTTGTTCTAACGGCAATCGTGATTCCAACAAGGATTGTATCCAACGACAAAAACGAGGAGAGTACTTCATGAGGTGATGGTGGTAACTCTCATATTGTTGCGCTTAATCTAGGTTGCTTAGTGAAGCAAGGGTGATAGATTTTGCAGTAACAGACCCAAACAGTCAACAGACCTGTTAAGTATTGTTGTTGTTTTAATGTATTCAAAGGTTAAGCAACTTTTACACAGTTGAATAAATTTTAAATGCTGTTGTGCTAAATTGCAATCCAACAAGCAATGGATATGGTTCTTCTAAAGGTCATATAGATAATATTTTATATCAAAAGACCATGCTTCATAGTTGTAACATTTCCTGAGAAGTCTGGATTTTTCTTACCCAGTTCACAAATTACCTGACGGGTGCATAAACAGCCAATAAAATACAAAATACTTGTAATAAGTTGTTAATTACAACTCGGTTCAAAAATAACCTTTCTGAAATTACTGTTTTAGCCTGGAATTAGTTTATCTCCACCTGTGCCCTCCGTAAACTTCTATTCAGCTGATTAAAGGACGATGCTACTAATTAATAATCTGTAAAAGCCAATTGTTTATTTAGAAACAGCAAAGTTAGGAGGAAATATAGTGATCTCCCCCTTTATATTTCCCTAAGAACCAAACAGTATGATCATGTAACTGTGAAAATTCCATTAGATAGCACATATTGAGAGGTGACATCTAAGTAAAATCCTTGCCAAATAACTATCTTAAGGATACTGTAGACAGGATGATCCTTTCATGTAATTTCCAGTCAAAATTCTAGCCAAACAAATCAAGCTGGTCAGCCATAAGCATTTCAACTTCATCATCCCAGTCTATTGTTACAGATAAAGATGCCTTCTTGTTACAGTAAACCTCAGCATTCTGTGATGCAAAAGATGTTCCTCCTTTCAGACCTTGTTCCCTATTTGCCGATCCCAAGATATTGTTGTTAAGATGAGGAATTCTACTTGAAATATTTTGTTTGCAATTTACTGCTGGTTCTGAGTCATCCCCCTGTCGAGTACCTTTTGTCCCCTCCGAGTTTTTATTAATGAGGCGAGAAAATGGTTGATGAAATCCATTACTTTGATTATTAATTGCTTTTTCATCAAGGAATCTGCTATGTGTATCATGTGCCTCAATCTTCTCTGGGCTAATTCTACCAGAAATAAAGTTTCTGTGTGTCAATGCTGGTTCTAAGTCATCTCTCTGTTGAGACATGTTCGCCCCTTCCCAATCTTTATTAATGGAAACAGAGTGAGATTTACGAAAGGCACAATTCTGATCATTGGTTGCATTTCTATCACTTAAACTGTTATGCATATGATTTATTGTCGTTTTGGTTTTTGGGTTCACAAAGCTGTTCTTGGATGGAGATCTATCCTTTGATACTCCTGCTGTTCCATCTTCCATGAACATATCTGCAATGGAAAATATAAACAACTATTAGAAGCCTATAGCACGTATGCCATTTCAAATACTGGATTTCCATTTTGATGACTTCCAAAATGAAATTAGTAAAATAAAACAGTTGACGATAGACAACTTGCCTGTCTTAAAAGTTCTCCATTTTTCACTAAATGAAGCACCCTTCTGCCTCTCAGGTTGGAAACTTCCCTTTTTGAAAACCTGCCAGCATTTCATAAACATGTACACACTTTGTTAACACATAAAAACTGTACCTTAAGGTACAATCTGTAATTTGTATTATTTACAGGAGCTAGATCAGTGGTGGCTTGAAGGAGAGTTAGTGCTCACTGGTAACAAGATTTTCCGGGCCTTACAGTTATTATCTTGCTAGATATTAATAGTTTGATTAGGTACCAGTCTGGCCAAGTTCTGGCTTGTTGTACAATACAGCTAGAGTTGACTGTGGAAGTCACATTCAGGAGAGACTAAGTTGTTGAGATTTTAAAAGTTTTAAGAAAAGGCCACAACCAGTATAGGTTTGAAACTATGTTCACCAAGGTTTGAGGACAGACTGTAGAAAAGGGGGACGAGTTTTGAGGACATACAGAGACCTGCCCAAATTTGATGACAAGATTCCCAATAAAACATGCATACATCATGAAATATACATCCATAAAATCAACTATAAATAATTAATTTCCCTGGAACACCCATTAAAACAATTGAATTGATTAATGGTGAAAGATCGAAACTTTGAAACAATTCATACAAGTCAAACATTTTTCTTATTTGTAAGCAAAACAAATCCTGGGTAGATTGATGGCTACGTTGTTATTTTGTAACTTCAAATGAAAGCCTTTGATTTTATTTCTTTAACATTGTACCTTTTTTTTTTCAATAAGAAAAACCATCATACTTTCATTAATAAAAAAAAAGATACATTTTCTAGTGTTTCATTTCTCATGCCCTCGCATCTATGAACCACACAATTGCTTCTCAAAAAACACTTTTTGCCATCTAAGTCTAAAATTGTACAAACTATTCAGAAATTATGTCTCATCTAACAGTGAACTGTCTGCTATAACATTCTCTTCACAACAGTTAAACTGTGTGATCTTAAAGATCTTCATGATGAAAGATATAACAAAACTGATTCAAACAAACAAAAACTTGTCAGATTCTATAGAAACTGTCAGAGAGTCCATTATATATCTATACTCCCTGAACTGAAGAGTCCATTATATATCTATACTCACTGTCAAAAGCTGTATACCTAAGTCACCTGACACGGAGATTCGGGATTCGATGGATACGGGGATTCGAGAATCGGATTCGGGACACGATGACCCCCGGAACAGGACACGTCTGGATATGTTATATATTATTTTATTTAAATATATATATATATATATATATATATATATATATATATATATATATATATATATTAAAAATTAGATATTTTTTACACAAATTCATACAAATTCATTGCTTCAAACATATATTTAAGATCTTAGATACTCATACATGATACATTGATACATTGATACATCATACAATTGTCAATCATACATATTACAATTTACAAATTTACTCGGAAAGACAAGATAGTAAGATACTGTAGTTTTCTCATTAAGTCATCATAATGAAAATGTGTTACATAAGTACACTGCCAATGGCAAATAGAAATAGAAAATACAAAACAACTACAGTCTACAAGTCTACAAGACTACAAGCCTGAAGCCTCAATGAGTCAGAGTCAATGAGTCATCAATCCTCATCATCATAATCAGCATCAGTGTCCTCATCCTGATTATCATGCTCACCACTACTCTCCTCTGTTGCATCCTCCTCCTCTGTCATCTCTGCATCTGCTGGTGTGGAGGATGACGCCTCTACAGTATCGGCATCATCAAATGTGACAGGCTCTAGCACTGGCGCATTGAGATCCAAGTTGGCCAATGCCAACTCAACACTACTGTCCAGACCCATATCATCAGGAAAGACATCCCACATCTTTGTCTTTCCCTTCAACCAATACTCCCTCTGCCTGTAGATGAGACGAAGGTTGGTGTGCACATACACCATTGTCTCTGCCCTGGACTGCTCAAGCTTGCTCTTCTTCAAACTATACAAATTCCCATATGTTCTCCAATTCCTCTCGCAACAAGAGGATGAAGTCACCTGAGAGAGGAGTCTCATGGCTAACTGTTGTAGAGGAGGGCTTGTTGCCCCATGTGTTGCCCACCAAGAATAGAACTTCTTAGCCCCCCTGTCTCGAATCACATCATAGCCTGCAAATAGCCTAGTGCTAGTGGAAAACTCTGCAGAGGCATCCTCCACCTCATCAAGGGATGCCCTCTCCTGAAAAATCCTCTTGAATGCATCTTTCCTCCCCTGTGAGATTTCACCATTCAAGTGAGGAGGGAATCTACGGGAAGGTCCACCATTCAGCCACTCATGGTTGTAGTATTTTGGGTTCAAGGAGTGAGCCAAACAATGTAAAGGTGTGCAATTCTTGTCCCATCTACTAACAAGAATATCATGTATGTTGGTGAAGAAGGCCTCTGGTGATGTCTCATACTCTAGGCACTGACTCTATAAAACAATGGTCCTCACAGACTCAATCATGGAATCCCATCCCTTAGAAACCTCTGCTAGGATGGGTTGGTTTGTATCTGCAAATCAAAGCAAGGAAATGATAGGCTCCATGATCTGAATAACTAGATCTACCTTCTCCCACTAGATATCATCCAACATTGTGTCCTTCACTTTCTTTGAGGCTGCTTGATCTGTCTTTCTCCAAAAAGACCAAAACTCTGAAATAACCATGGCCCCAAGAGCGGTCTTGACCTCCCTCAACCTCTTCAACATGATGAATGAAGAGGCAAAACGTGCATCCACAATCTTCAACAATGATAGATTGGTGTACTCCTTGTAGATAGAGAGGGCATTTGCATGGTTTTGTACAAAGTTGCAGATATGTCGTGCATCCTTAATAATGGCTCCAATCCAAAGCACATCAAAGGCAATAGATTTTAGTGCCAAGTTCAATGAATGGACAATGCAAGGTGTCCAAAATATCTGTGGATATTTTGCTTCCACAATCATGCCAGCAGCCTTGCAAGCAGGTACATTATCTGTAATGATTTGCACACAAGAATCGACACCTACATCTTTAATAACTTAATAAATAACTCACCCATATATTGAGCATCCTTGAACTGTCCCAGTGCATCCACTGATTTCAAGAAAACTGGACCATTCAAGGATGACACCATGAAGTTGATAAGTGGGTGGCGTGCTGGATCTGTCCATCCATCAGAAACAATGCTAACCCCAGATGTTGACCATGCTGATTTAATACGCTCAAGCATTTTGTCCACCTCTTTCTTTGCCTTTGTCGACAATGTGGTTCTGAGCTTCTCTGACCCAGGAGGCACATACCCTGATGGAGCCCCATCTCTAAGAGCTCGACACATCTCAATAAATAGAGGTGACCTTGCAACATTAAAGGATATGAAGTTCTGACAGAAAAAAAAATGCAATGGTGAGATCAAGCTCTTCCCTCTTCTCTTTTTGAAAAATCTTGTCCATTGGACCAACTGCAGTTACCTTTTTCTTTGCTAATTGTCCCCTACTAAAACTATCAAAAGGGAACTTGTTGTTGCTTTTCCTTAAGAGTGGAAGGGGGTCATCATTCTTGTTTTGTTTTGATTTTGATGCCACAGTTGTCGCACCAACAAATTGCTCTTTCTCCAATTCCTTCCTTTGTGGCGATTCAACTACTGAACAAGCTTGAATGCCACAACCTAGCAAAGCTAACAAATGAGCTTTCACACAAAAATATGTGCTAGTGAAATGGGAGTTGCAAAAATTGCATTTCCATGAACAATTGCCTCCTCCCTTTGCCTTGCTACCTGGCCCTGCCTCTCTTCTCACATATTTCCATAATGGGTATTTGGGGTCATGAGTTTGTTTTCCCTGCACATTTGAAGTTGTTGTTGCAGCCTCACTTCCAATAGATGGAATACTTGCAAACCCTGATGAAACAGGGACAGGAGGGGCATCTCCAATGGGGACATTCTTCCCCTTTCTTTGCCCCTGTCTTACTGCCCTTGATTGAGCCATGAATACTGTAAAAAATAAACAAAAATGACCAAATATATAAAACATATGCACATGAAAACACTAACAGCAAACTAAATGCAAAAACATAAAGAGATAGTGCACTTACCAGATGCTCGAATCTCTTTGAAAAAACTTCCTTTCTCCTTGCTGACCCTTGCTCCTTGCTCACTTCACAAACAAATAGCTGTGAGAAATAATGAGAGAAATCGGACTTTTATAACTCAACATCGCACTTTTTCGTTGATCGAATTCGGCAGTACGGGATTCGATCATGTCCGTACAAGACACGAACAGGATTCAACGTGTCTTGTATAGACAAGATTGAATCCTGTGAATTGGTTACGAATCCATATGTATCATATCCGATACGACGGATTCGGGGCACGTGGGCCCTACGCAACCAATCCGGTTTCTTAGCTGTGTAGTAGATCTTTCCTGGCAAGCTACTACATCCATTCTTTGATAGGAGATCTGCCACATGGTTCTACTCTCTATAGACGTGATTAAAAGTCAACCTCTGAAAAGTCTTCATCAAAGTTATAATTCGTTGCATAAAATGTGAGGGATGGCGGCCCAAATTTTGACCTCAGGTGTACCCAGTCCAATATAACCTTAGAATCACCGAACACTGCTAAATCCTCAATTGCTAGCAAATTTGCACATAGAAGAGCTCCCCAAAGTGCAATAAGCTCAGCACTATTATTTGTCCCTATACCACTGTACCAACTGAAATGTCCCTTTGACAACATTGTACCTACAAAAGTTTTTTTCAAATTTGTGCATAAAATTACATGTTGTCTTGTTCTTACCTCTTGCTCTATTCTATCTATCTTTTCCTTTGCTTTCATTTCTTCATCACCACTTACAATCGTGCATGCTCAAAACTCATTTCTCCCGTCTTTCTCTTGTCCAATCAGTTCTTGAGTGCACTTTAATTTCCTCCACTTTCTTCTCTTCTTGCATTTCCATTCCACTACTTGTCCTTTGCCTCATTTTCCTCTACATCTTTGTCTTTTGTGTTTTTCTCATGCATGTAGGAATTTACAGGGTAAGTTCCTTAGATCAAACACCAAAGGTCACCGCTCAAAAACAGATCACAGATCGGTCCACCAATATTTGACATGGTTAAAACCCTCAAAGAGGGAAGCAGTCCACGGCTTGAGCCAACGCAGCCACTTCAGGGAATTTATTAATGTAAAGAAAGAAAATTTAGATAAGCTTCTCTCATTAATGGTCACCAGACAAATGACCCTCCATGCTCTTTAAATAAAGATCATGGACCAATCGGGTGTTAAGCCACGGATTAAGTGTCGGTAATACCGAAGAGAGAGTGAACTATCATATCACTACATATTGTGACCGTCCGATTATAAGTTACAGAAGACATACTAAAGAATCACACTTTACCTAACTTTACGCTAGACCAAATTATACTTAACTATTTCCTGTGTTGGAATACCCTAACATCCCCCCTTAAGAATAACTTGGGATAGGATTGAAGGCTTTACAAAGGTGACACAATAAGAGAAGGAAGGAGGCATTAGAGCCTATCCCCCCTTAATGATAAATTTCATGAACTCCAAGCATAGATTGAAGTTTGGTAAACTTTGTTTCTGTGAGATCCTTTGTAAAGATATCAACAACTTGATCATTGGTTGAACAATAGGGCACTTCAAGAACACGATCATGAATGAGCTTTCTGATGAAGTGCAAGTGTAGCTCAATGAGTTTGTTGTGTTGATGTTGAACAAGATCTTTGCATAGTTGAATGGCACTCTGATTATCACACCAAAGTGTAGTTGGATGTTGCTGATAAAGACCAAATTCGGACAGGATCTGACAAAGCCACAGGGCTTCCTTGTTGGCTTCAACAGCACCACAATACTTTGCTTCTGTCGAAGAAATAATGATGGCACTTTGTTTCTTACAAGACCATGTAATAGGTCCTGAACTAAGAGTGAATATATAACCTGCAGTAGACTTTCGATCATCAAGGTCACCAGCCCAATCATAATCAGTGAAACCAACCAACAATGGAGATGCTCCTGCACTGTAATGAATCTCGAACTGAATTGTACCTCGAACATATTGAAGTATTATTTTGGTTGCTTTCCAGTGACTTTCATGATGTTTGTGCATAAACTGAGCAACAAGACAAACACCAAAGGAAAGGTCAAGACGACTATGGGTTAGATACAGAAGTTTACCAACAAGTTGACGCTATAAGGTAGCATCAACCTCAAGGTAAGTACAAGTGACTAAAAGCTTGACTCCAGACTGAAAGGGAGAAGGGGTTGGCTTATAGTCTTCCATGTGAAAGTGGCATAGAAGATCACAGGCATACTTGGACTGAGAAAGGGTAATACCTTCTTTGGATTGCAAGACTTAAAGACCAAGGAAATAATGCAAGTGTCCTAATTTTGTCATTTCAAACTTCTTTTTGAGGCTAGACTTCACATGGTTTATATGGTTGGGATCACTACTAGTAAGAATAACATCATCAACATAAAAAACAAGGATAATTAAGGACTTACCCACTTTCTTGGTGTAGACAATGTTGTCGGAATGACATCTAGAAAAGTCATTATCTAAGAGAAAGCTACCCATTTTGGCATACAAAGCCCGAGGGGCTTGTTTGAGACCATAGAGTGACTTCTTAAGGCAACAAACAAGGCTAGAGTCTTTTGGGATAAAGACTGGGAGCTATTCTATGTAGATTTCTTCATGCAAGTCCCCATGTAAGAATGTGGATTTAGCATTCATCTTATGGACTTCCCATTTAAAGGAGGTAGCAAGGGAAAGAACAAGGCGGATAGAATTCACTTTGGCAATAGGGGAGAAGGTTTCAGTAAAGTCAATGCCTTCAACTTGTGAAAATATTTTAGCAACAAGACGAGCTTTATGTTTATCCACTTTTCCATCTAGTCCAATCTTTGTTCTGTAAACCCATTTGCATCAGACAAGTTTTCGTCCCTTTGGAATAGGAACAAGATCCCAAGTATCGTTTGCCAATAAGGAACGATATTCTTCATTCATAGCTTCATCCCAATATGGATGACCTGAAGCTTCTTCAAAGGTATTTGGATCATAATTTTCTGGAACTTGAGCCAATAAAGAAGAGGCTCTATCGAACTTAGAACATGTACGACGTTGATCTGCAGGGTCACCTACAAGATAACCTACTGCATCCCAAGTAGAGTGGACCCATTTTGGAAGTTCTAGAGCTGAAGGTAGATCCTGAGGAGGTGGAGGAGGATTGTCATCCTCGCTCTCAACATCCGAAGTAGAAGGAATGTTGTCAAAACTAGAAGAGATAGAGAGAGGTGGCACATATGTCGAATCAGGCTCGCAGGCTAAAGGTGGCACACCCGTCGAACTAGGCTCTCAAGTCGATATATTTTCATCAAATTTTACATCTCTTCTAATGATTACATTTGTGGCTTAGGTTGAAGAAGTCTATATCCTTTGACATCTTCAGAATATCCAACAAAAATACATTTTTCACTCTTAGGTTCTAAGGCTTTATGTTTCTCATCTGGAATATGAGCCCAAGCTTCACTTCCAAAAACACGAAAGTGACTTACATCTGGTTTCATTGAGCTCCAGGCTTCTTCTAGAGTGATATTCCTTAAAACCTTAGTAGGAGGTAGATTTACTATGTAATTTGCACAGTTAATTGCTTCTGCCCAAAAATTAAGACTAAGTCCTTTAGAATGAAGCATACAATTAGCCATTTCTTTTAGAGTGTGATTCTTCCTTTCAACTACACCATTTTGTTGTGGAGTATACGGAACAGTATGTTGCAATTGAATGCCATGCTCAGTGCAAAAGTTGATAAATTTGTTGTTAACATATTCTCCCCCATTGTCAGATCTGCAGCAGGTAGTGTCCATTCATTTCTGGCAAGATAAAGGCCCCGAGAACATGTTAAAAAATTCATTGTTGAGTTTTAGGAAGTACCTTTCTGCGTGCGAAAAATCATCAATGAAAGATTAAAGAAATACTTATGACTTGGAAGAAGAAACCGTGAGTGGACACATGATGAACGTACGCAGGCACCAAGGGGCTGAAAGCGCGCGAGAAGGCACATTTGTGAAACCTCAGGTGTTTCACAGAGTACCTGGCAGGAACAAACACCATCTCGGTAAGATACCATAGGAAGACATCACCATATTTTCTTACATAGAGTTTGAAGGAAAAATAATTTAAAGGTGACCAAATCGCTCATGCCAGGTTTATAAAAAACAATCATCAGTTGAAAATGGAGGGAAGACTTGATGACCCAAAGTTGTCAAACTTATACAACCTTGTGGAATCATCAGCAATGCCAGTAGCTAAAATATGTCTAGGATCTCTTAGGTCCTTAATTACAACATCATGAGGTGAGAATTCTACGGTTTTCCCTTCACCTAAATGAGTTATCTGATAAACAAATAGAAGGTTGCAGGACAATGTCGGAACACATAATACATCATTAAATTGACCATTATCTAGATGAGTGGTTCCAGACCCTACAACACTAAGAGATCTATCATCACCAACATAAATATTTTTGGTGTTACAATCATTTAAAGAAGAAAACATGGCTTTATTTTTGGCCATATGGTAAGAGGCTCCAGAATCAATGAGCCACTCATGAGAATGAGACAAAGAAGATACATTCAATGCATAACCAGATCTTGATGCTTGACGACCACATGCAGAAAGTACCATTCCCGAAGATGAAATTGAAGAGTTCTCCAAATGGATGTTATGCTTCTTCATTGTTGCTTCCAAGGCTTCCATCTTCTTAAAACATTTTGACTCTACGTGACCATCACGATTACAAAAGTTGCAATGTCTACTTGTCTTATTCCCTTTGTTTTTATTTGCCTTATCAGTTTGTTGAGTTGTTTTTTCAATTTGCGGCTGAGATTGCTTAAAACCCTTGTTTGGTTTAGGACCATTCTTTTTAGGATGTTGCTTCTTAGGATTCTTTGGATTTGGTTTTTGTTGGGTTGCTAAGGCTTTCTTAGAAGAGTTTCCAGTATTAATAAGACCAAGGTGTAATCGTTTTTCTTGTTCTCTCTACAAAGAATTGCAAAAGGCATCAAAAGAGGGAAACTTGTAGGGTGTTCCTTGAAAAATGAGGGCTTCTCTAGTGGAATGGAAGGTGAAAACAAATACAGAGTATACAAGGTCTAACTTAGCAAGAATGGAATAGATAAGACTACCATCTTCCTTCTTGACCTTACAACCTTCTACGAGAACTCTAAGGGTCTTGAATTTGGACAAAAAATCTTCAATAGAGGAGAAATTATTGGGGTCCATAATAAGCAACTCATTTTCAAGCTGCTGGGCTCTGATTTCATTTTGAAGACCAAAAACAGTATTTAGCTTTTTCATAGCTTATCAGGGGAGTCAATTTTTTGGATATGAAATCTAAGATCTTGAGCAATGGACATTCCTATCAACCATCATGCTTGATCTTGTTTATTTTCTCATTTGGTGTTTTTATCTTCATCGGTAGGTTTAGATTCTAGGCCTAAGGCTATTCTATAAAGGCCTTTACTTCTAAGTAAGTCCACCATGTAGGATAGTCATTGGAAATAATTAGTCCTGTTAAAAATAACCGGGCATGTACTTTCAATTTTTTAAAACTGAAGTTGTAAAGGTTGAAAGTAACTACTCTAATGGAAAGATCTCGAAAAATTAGGCCGGTTCAAAAAAAAATAGCTCTGAAAACAGCTTCTGGATAAAGAAGTTATGCATTTTTGAAGAAAATTTGTAGTAAATGCCAAGTAGACACGTGATAGGTTGAAAGTTGATGATGAAGTTGTACTTTTTTTTTAAATCCCCCCTTTCCAAACTTAATATAATAAGTTTTTCTTTTTTTTTAAATACTACTTTCTGTGACGCACTTTTATAAATAAGTGAGAGTCATTTTTTACAATGTTACTTTATGAACTAATGACTAAGTAGACTGTAACTTAAATAAAAGATTAAGTGACTTTAGACTGTAAGGAACTCACTTTTTATAACGGGTGAAAAACACTATTACATAAAGTAACCTTAAGACATAAGTTACATGTGTTTTTTTTTTAAATAACTTGACAAAAAGCCCCTTTTTAAATAAAAAAAAGAAAAGAAAAAGGTAACTTCACAAAATGCCTTTTAGAAAAAGTAACTTGACAAAAATCTTTTTAGAAAAATTAACATGACAAAAATATTTTTAGAAAAAAGGACTTGAAACCAAGATCTTTATTCTCATAAAGTAACTTTAGACCAAGTGAGCTAGTTAAAAGATTTAGTAATTGTTGGAAAGGAAAAAAGGGGGGCTTTTTTTTTTTGCTCTTTGGGGTGCATGTTCTTTTTCCTGCAAAAAACAACCACGTAGACAACAACAACAACAACAACAAAAAAACTATGCAAGCCTTGCAGCTTGATGTTAGATTTCTGGTTAGTCCGCCTGAAAACTAAATATTTTTCTCGCAATTTCTGATTTCCCAAGATTGCACAAAGTCGCGGGGAAAGAGCATACGTACGAGAAAAATCTCTTCTTTATGTTTCTAGTTTGCAAGATCGCACAAAGCGCAGAACATACACAGAGAAAAGGATATAGATCCGGTAATATAAAAATGACTATAAACCGAAATAAACAGAGGGATAAATAAATATAACTGCAAAAAAAAAAAAAAAAACCTCCAGATCTAAAATGACATAATTAGGGCAACTAGAAACCTTTTCGCATGAAACGAAAGGGGTTCTTCACTGGAACAGAGGCTCCGGACACAACAAAGTAGTTCTCTCGGCCTGAAAGTGGTCAGAAACAGTAGATCTAGAAAATGGTAGTCACATGCAGTCAAAATCGGCTTCGAATTTGGATCAACAACAGATGCAGCCCTCAAACAGCTCTGATACCATGTAGGAATTTATAGGGTAAGTTCCTTAGATCAAACACCAAAGGTTTGTGAAATTTTCAATCTGAAAATGCTACTGCAGTGATTGATTTATTTCGCCTACTTATTTATAATAAGTTATTTACAGATGCGTCATTAAATTTTGAAATAAATATAGCTACAACATTCACTTTAATCTTAAAGCAAAAGAACAAATAGAACAAGTCTAGCATAATAGAAACAACCATATGAACACAGTTATTTTTGGACAATTGTCCCCGAAAAAACCCAATGTGGGAAAACCAGTAAAGCAAATGAGGGTTTATATTAATCTTCAGCAATGAAAAGATCGTTTACAAAATATATGATGAGCAAATATTTAGCATACACCTGAGATGAATTTCTCGAACACCTCGGAAGAATTCTCGACACACAACAGGAACTTCTCCTCCCTCTGCGTCACTCTGCGTGGCCCCTCTGCACAGTCACTGCACTGAACTGCGTCACTCTGCGCGGAGGGCCAGTGCTGCTACTCATCACTTCCTCCTCTGCGTCTTCTGCCTTCCTTCTCTTCGTCTCTGCTAACCTCTCCCTCCTCCTTTTGTCTCTGCAACCCAGCCTCTACAACCTCACCCTCTGAAATCAAATTCTCTTACTCCAAAATCGATTTCCTTCGGGCACTAAGAATGTGCCCGGCTTAATTTCCAAATGACCCTCAAGCCTTCTTTTATAGTCTTCTCATTGAGAAATCAACGGCTCAGATTATATCCTTAATCAATGGCTCAGATTAAAAGATGACTTGATCTTCATTTTCTAGAAGATTCACACTCTACTTTATTAATACCCTTTGTTGGACATTGGGCTCAACGCTCCTCGTGTGTTTCGCGACATGGACTAACCGCCTCTCGTGGATCCTAACTCTGGCGATTGTAGCGGAGACTAACGCCTACAAGTTTTGGTCTAACAGCAATCGTATTTCCAACAAGTGGTATCAGAGCGACAAGTCTCGAGTTCGAAACTCACCCGGCTCGCGTTGGGGGGGAGATTGTTGGACATTGGGTTCAACGCTCCTCGTGTGTTTCGCAACATGGACTAACCGCCTCTCGTGGATCCTAACTCTGGCGATTGTAGCGGAGACTAACGCTTGCGGGTTTTGGTCTAACGGCAATCGTGTTTCCAACACCCTTTAATTATTTAATTTCCCTAAGTTTAGACTTAGGGATCACTTTAAAATAATTAATTATTTTAATAACGCATGATCTTAGTGGAATTTCCGCCTACGATTTTTGGGTTCTCTGGAATACTGATGTCCAAGCCTCTTCCCAAAATATGAGACTTGGAACACTTTCCGATGCTACAAAATCAACACTCCCTCTTAATGAGGAAAGTGCTCCAGCAAGGTACTAACTGTATCTGCTCTGACCTGAAGCATTTGTTGCGTTGTTGATGTCTTGGCTGTTGCCCCTCATCTCTGTGTTTTTGCCCTCTGTATTGTTGTCTGTGACACCGCCTCTGCCACTGCCTCATCCATACTGCAGCTCCCTCTGCCTCTGAAGACCACCCATTCCTCTACTGGAAAGGGTTCTCGACCATCCCCATCTTTTCTCTGAAGTAAGTAAACTTAATCTTACCCAGAGCCTTAGTTAGGGTATCTATCACCTGTTCTCCTGTAGGAGTGTACCTCAACTGTACAGCTCCTCTTTGGACATAGTCTCTGATGAAATGGCACCTAATGTCAATGTGCTTCGACCGGTCATGAAACACAGGATTCTGAGAGAGCTTGATGCAACTCTAATTATCACACAATTTTGGTCGATTCCATCCTCTTCTTGAGCAAGTTCAAGAGCAGTTAATGAAGCCATATGGCCTCGCACGAAGTTGTGCATGTTGCCATATATTCAGCCTCGGCTGAGCTCAGCGCCACGAATTTATGTTTCCTACTGCACTAGGAAGTCATTCCTGTTCTGAGACTGAAACAGTACCCACTAGTACTTTTCTGATCCAAAGGGCTTCTAGCCCAATTTGCATCAGTGAACCCACTCAACTAGATTTCATTGCCTTTGGTGTACTTCAACCCATACACGACTGTCCCCTTCAAATATCTGACAACATGTTTTCTAGAAGATTCACACTCTCTTTTATTAATACCCTTTAATTATTTAATTTCCCTAAGTTTAGACTTAGGGATCACTTTAAAATAATTAATTATTTTAATAAAGCATGATCCGAGTGGAATTTCCACAAACGATTGCTAGGTTATTTGGAATACTGAACTCCAAGCCTCTTCCCAAAATATGAGACTTGGAAAACTTTCCAATGCTACAAAATCAGCAAGGTCACCGCTCACAAATAGATCACAGATCAGTACACCAGTATTTGACGTGGTTAAAACCGTCAAAGAGGGAAACAGTCCACAGCCTGAGCCAACGCGACCACTTCAGGCAATTTATTAATGTAAAGAAAGAAAATTTACATAAGCCTCTCTCATAAATAGTCACAAGACAAATGACCCTCCATGCTCTTTAAATAGATATCATGGACCAATCGGGTGCTAAGCCACAGATCAAGTGTCGGTAATATCGAGGAGAGAATGAAACGTCGAATCACTACATATCGTGACCGTCGGATTATAAGTTACAAAAGTACATACTAAAGAAACACACTTTACCTAACTTTACGCTAGACCAAGTTATACTTAACTATTTCCTGTGTTAGAATATCTTAACAATGCACTTCTATCTTGTCATTTATTTTCTCATAGTTTTCCTTCTCAAGGTCCTATGTAGCAAAGTAGTTCCCTTCTTCGAGTCTTCTCTCCCTATTTCATATAGTTTGTGCAAGCCTTCCCTTCCCTCAAAATATTTTATAATCTTCTGATTCTCCCTGTTTGATTCTCATCTTTCCTCAAGATGCTCTATATTCTATGTCTTTTTTGGGTCTTTCTTTTCAAATTTTAACCTCCTATGACTCCTTGGGTCTTTATAACTTCTTGTATTACACCGTCCAAGGCTCATCCTCCCTACATGTCTTTATTAGTATCATTTATCTATCACTTGTCTTGGCTTTGGATGTCAACTCATCCTATCCACTCAATCTCTTGATCTAAACTTGTTCAAGCTTATTTAGTGCTTTTTTGGGTGTGTCCTAGTTTCCACTCTTCATAGCATTGAAGTAGGAGATTTTTTCTTCCCGCGACTTAAACAATGCTTTACATCACTACTTTACTGGTTTCCACCCTATTGATACATGCACCTATCTATACATGATTTAGATATCCCCATAAACATAACCATTTTCACCCTTGCTTCTTGAGCAATTGTTAATTCCAAGGTGTAATGTCCCCATTTTCAGTTTCAGCCAAGATGGATTTGCAGGGTACGCGATGGCTAGGTCACAGGAGCAGGGTTACATCATCAGGGGTCCCAAAGGAGTTTTGAAGAGTTTTATGGGGTTTGATGACGCTCACTTGGCCTATTCCATCATCAGCATCAATTCCGTACAACTTATTTTTGGTTTCGTTGCATTATGATAATTCACGTAAAATGGGGTTATTATTCAGCATAGCTTGATTGATTACGATTAGGATGGCATTCTAGGAGCAATATTTGATGGAACACCTTGGTATAATAGCTTGTTGGAACCGGAACGAGAAGATCTATAGGATGGGATGCTGAGAAGTGACTTTGAGTGGCCAGAGAAAGTATGGTGGGTGAATTACCATTTTCCCATATTAAAAGTGTCTTTAATTACTCACTTAATTAAATAAAAGAAAAGGGAAAAGAATAATTGAGAGGAAAATGACAAAAGTGACTTAAGTAAAATAGAAATAAACTAAGTTGAGAACCTCAGGAAAAGAGGCATTATTGGGCCCTCCCAATGCCCTTTGTGCCTCCATAAAAAAGAAACCATTCAGCACCTCTTCCTTGATTGCCTTTTTGCAAAAGAATGTTGGAATCTCCTTGTGTGCCCTCTGGAAACAACAATGAACTTCTCTCTTCTCTTCAATGACTTCTATGTAGATTGGAAAGACAAGTGTCCTTATTCTCTTAAAAACAAGAGTACCATCAAAAGATTTTGGACAAGCCTCCCCTCATTCCTTTGCTTGCAAATTTGGCTTGCAAGGAATAATAAAATTTTCCATAACACTAAACCAGTTGTAAGAAAGGTGCTTTCAAAAATTTGGGGATTAGCTATAGAATTTCTATCAGCAAATGGAACTAGGATAATAGATTTAAATCAGATGCAACAAGAAGAAAGATATTGGATCAACTACGCAGACAGCAGGTCAAAGTTACCAAACTTGCCCAAGCGCAAAGAGGTCAATCAAAACTGGAAAATTCGACTGAAGGAAGAATAACTCATATTATGGATGAATGCACTCAAACTTTCATGTCTCTCCTTTGACGGTGCCTCAAAATCGAATGCGGGAAAAGCAGGAGCAAGAGGCATGATCTATGACCAAGGCAAGCAAAACACCATCTCCTTTGAATGGGGATTGGGCATGGTCTCAAACACTAAGGTTGAGGCCTACTAGTTCCTTTTGGGAGTCAAAATTCTAAAAAAGGAATTTAATGAATCCAGTAATCTTGGGTGACTCCTCCATTCTCATCCAGGCAATGATCAAGAAGACTAAACTGAAAAACACCGCTCTAGGCCACATCATAACCAGGATGAACCAGCAGCTAAAAGAACTGGGTCAACTCACCTTCTTTCACATCTTAAGGGAGAACAATAAAATGGCAGATATCCAAGCAAACAAGGCAGTGGCTCAGTCTCTTGGAGAAGCCTAGATTGATAATGATATTTGTACGCTCCCAATTCCTTGATCATTCACTCCAACCTCAGATCTCTTGAAACTGGAGCTTGTCTTTTTCAAATCTTGCACACCTCATTTTCTGCTTGGGGCAGGATCCTCTCCAAATCCACCTCGTTGTTGCACTCTGCCCCATGTGGATTCATCTGTCTATGCACTTCTCTATGGGAGATCGTCCTCCCTCACCACCTTCCCATGACTGGATCTCCTCTCCCTCCCACCTTCATACTCCTCCCCTCTCTTCTTCCTATATATCATGCCCTCCCCGCTCTCCTCCATACTCCTTCCCCTATCTCCCTTTTCTCTCATCGCGTTACCCCTTTGTTCTGTGCTCTCGGCTTCTCCCGACAGCTTTCACCTAGCCATTCGTTTCCCACCTACCCAGCGTGCCCTCCCTATTCGAGCTCTGCCCTCCCATTTGCTCCTCCACCTCCCGTCGCTATTCCTTCATTGTGTGAGCTTCGCTTGCCTATTAACTCCCCCTCCTCCAGTCGCCATCCCTACTCTGTAAGCATTCCTCCCTTCTCTACTCTGTTGTTGCTCCCTCCTGTTTCCTAGAACAAGTTGTCTTTATTTTTGCAGGTTCTCAGCAAGCTGTGATCCAGTTCCTCCTCAAAAACGCAGCCATGGATCCCAGGGAGTCAAAGACACAGTCATGCGTCCACTACAAAGCACATAAAGTTGTCATTAAACAAGTTAAAGATCAAGTTAATCAATTGCGCTACCAAAACAAAGCAGAAGTTGCTTGCATCTGGCATAAGTGGGCAGAGACTAAGAAAGAATTATCAGCAATCTCCAACAGGTGTGCACACCTGGAAAATAGCATCAACTTCCTGCGAGACGCCATCACAAAAAAAAAATAACCAAAGGAAGGTTCCAACTCCTTGATCAAGGAAGTAGATTTTGAGATAATGAAGAGAAAATTGTCAACCAAAATTAGTATCCTCTACAACAATAGCCCTATAGCAACAATTTTGTGTGTCGCAGTAGTCTTTAGTCTTTAGTTTATTTGCATATTTTATATTATGAAGTCGAAATGTATGTTGTTGCTATAGTAGTTTATAAAAAAATTTCAAACTTGATGTAGTGGGCAAACATGGGACCTTCAAAGACAATCCAGTCTTTGGAGCACCAGTAGCAAATGTTCTAGCTCGCCCTCTTTTTTGGCCAGATATGGAATTTTGTAATGAGGAGCTAAGTCTCCTCCCCCCTTTGGTATTAATATCATATAACCAATCATGTTAAAAAAAAATGAAAGTCACTTAAATGAAGTCAAGGAGGAGCTTCTAGAATAATAATAAAATAATAAAATAAAACACTTCTAGAAGATTGGAGATCTATCTATCCGGCCTTTAAAAGGAGGAAGAGATCATTTGGGTCATCCTAGTTTGGTTGCTTATTTGATATAGAGGTTTGGAGAACGAAGTTCCCGGCATCAACAAGCCCCATGATGAAAACCCTTGGGTTTCCATTATGTTTGTTGGATGAAACCCCAGCATTCCTTGAGGAGACTTCATCCTGAATTCTCATGGAACTGCAAACAATAAGCGTTGCTCTAAATTCTGAATGAATTCACCAAGGGATGAGATGAGTTATCATCCATTCTCACCAAATCACCCAAGGGTTTCCATCCTGGGGCTATTGAAGCTAAGAACTAGGTTCTCCAAACCTCACCAAAGACAAATACACAAATCCAAGATGTCCCAAATGATTTGCTTCCCCTCCTTTTATACATATGATGGATCCCTCCCAACCTTCTAGAAGCACTTTATTTTATTATTTTATTTCCACCAAACACTTTATTTTATCTTAGGCTTGTATCCTGCGAAAACTTATGATATAATTTTGTTGTAGTTATTGGTTATTATTCTCCTATCTATATAGATTAATCGTCTTCTGCAAAATACTTATGGCAAGTACTAAATAAAACACTACTGTAACTTCATAGAAAAATAAGTAACCACAGAAATAGAGAAAATTATGCGCGCACAGAAATAATGAACACCAGTATTCTCGAAAAAATGTCCCTGGAAAAACCCCGAATGGAAAACCATTTCTACAAATGAGGCTTCTAATTATTAAATTCTTCAACAAAAATATTCCAACTAGTTGTCGTAAAATGGCAAACCTCCGAAAAATTATTCTAATCACTTCTGCAAGTCTCCCTGACCTCCTAGAAGCAATTTGTCCCACCAGAACAAATTCAACCTCCCTTTGAAGCTTGTTCTGGCTCACATGTGTGACCTGGCAGATAAAGTCGACCCTCCTAGTAACTCGCATTGGCTGGGAAAATCAACTCAGCCTCCACTGGAAATTCTCTACTTCTACTAGTAAATCAATCCTCCTATGCAAATTGATCTCTCCTGCAAATTTTCCTTGCTACGGAATTTTTCCCTCTCTGAGCAATTCGCATTACCTACTAGGGTAATTCGCACCCCTTGCTGGAGCAATTCGTATCACTAGAAAATCGGCGTGTCTCTGCAGAAAAATCAATCTCCAACTCTCCCTGGAAATCGCTATGAAGAATTTATCTCATAATCTTTGTTGAAATTGTTGTTGGTGATGTCCCTACGATGCCTCTGCGCCCTTGCTATCACTGCAACTATGACTCTAGATGCATTCTCCAAATGCCCATCGATTCCCTCCTATAATCTCTCGTTGACGAATCAACAGCCATGATTTAAACACAATCAATGGCTAAGATCATCTTGACCCGATCAAGTGACTTTTCCGAAAGCCTCTAGAGGAAAATTGATTTACCTCAATCAATATTGATTAATTAAGTTATTTCCCTAAATTAGACTTAGGAAAACTAATTACTGCTTAATTAAATCTAATCAAGGCCTTTTCTCACAAAAGTTTTTCTGGGTATTGGAGAAAATGTGTTCCCTAGCCATATAGATGCAATCTAAGACTAGAACACATGTCCAAGTTACACAAACTAACACTCTCTTTGTAAGGAAGGTGTTCTACATAACAGCCAACTTGTCTCAATAGAAGATGAACCTCTCCTTCCCTAAAGCCTTCATCAGAATATCTGCTACCTGCTCATTTGTACCTAGAGTAGTTGCACAATCTTGCGCTGCACAAAATCCTTGATGAAATGGTACCTGATGTCTATATGCTTGAACTTGTAAAACACCAAATCCTCTGACAACCTAATGGAACTTTGATTGTCACAGTGTATCACTGTTGTCTCTATCCTCTGACCAAACAAGGCTACTAGCAGCTTCTCTAGCCATATAGCCTCACATGTAGCCATGCGCACTGCTATGTACTCTACCTCGGCTATATGCAATGCCACGAACTTTTGCTCCTTGCTATACCAAGAAACAACTTCTTATCCTATGTTGAAGCAACACCCTAAAGTGTTGTCATAAAACTAACCAGATCTGAAGCATCCATTACAGTGTCCTAATCACTTAAAAGTCAACAATAATAAGCCTAAAACAATTGGGAATTCACCATACATTGATTACAGAGGTTGTTGAGTGTTCTATCCTCAAATCTTGTTTGACTGTGAATTCATTAGAGCATTGACATTTCTCTCATAGAAGTTTGATATGAAATTTTGAAAATTTTGATCTCGTTCTACAGTGAAATGTACGGTGGCATCTCTAGAAGTCGGTGACATTGTTCCTAGTTGGTTTTTGTGCATTTTTCTTGCATGTCTGGGACTGTTCATATAGCTGAACCAAATCTGATTTGAATTCTACGGTCTGGTGCATTTTCTGAAGCATTGACATTGTTGGAAGGTCATTGGAAAAGCAGAGAAATAATTGCATACCTAACTTGCGTCATTGAATGGTTAAGTGTATTTGGTAATCTTATCTCATTGGCAAACTCATCTCATTAATAGATTTCTTGTGTTCCTAACAAGTGACAAAAATTGGAACTATTAATTGTTTATTACTCGTATGGTTCCCTAAACACGAATTTAAGTGTTGCTTGAACAATTCTAGTACAAGGAATTGGTAATCTTGCATTCCTACAAATGCTTTAAAGTTGCTTCCAATTGTTGTGGTTAGGGTATAGCTTGTTGATGTTGCAAGAGGTTAAAATGTGCCTAATTGAATGATATTGTGTCTTGTGGAACATTGAATATCTTGTAGTGGTCTTGTTGAAAATTGAAGTAATTGGAGGAACCTTGTTAGCTAGTCTCTCATTTTGCATTACCTCCTTGGTGACAATTAGAATTGTGAGCTTAATTCCTAAATTGCATCTTACCTGGTTATAGATTGAATCATCTTGTTGTGAATCTGATCATCACATTGTGTTTTGAATTTCTAATTGCAAATCATTGGCAATTTGAAAGTAGTTGCAATCTTGTTCTCTTGCTCATATCTCTAATTGTTAAGTTAATTTGCCTAAGCAGCACTTGTTATCTTGTTACTTGATAATCCATTTATTCTGGAAGTTAATTTCTCTGAGCATTGTAGTTGAAGGCATTGGTCTCATAACTTCGAATATAAATGGTCTAATCTAATTGAATAGCCTAAGCACTGCTCAATTAATCACTCTTACATTTAATTTAAATCGAGTTAATAAAATAATTCCAAGTGCATTTCCTAGAACTTGTTGGTTTCCAACAAGTTTCCCTTCATCATCCACCCTTTCACCCTTTAGGGACTATTGTGAAAATTTCAAAACTGAAATCCTATTGCAGCAATTAGTATTAATTCTTCTAACTGATAAATTAATTATTCAATTTATCGCTACAGCAATATCAAATTAAACACACTGCAACCTTCACAAATAAAATTGTGTGTAAAATAAATAGTGCTGGAAACTGAGAAAATACTAGCACACATAAAAATGACACCATTATTTTTCAACAAATGTCCCCAAAAAAAAACCAACTTGGGAAAACTGGTGCAGTAGTTGAGGGTTTTATTATTATGCAGCAGTGAGAGAAAATTTTTTAGTAATACTGGATATCAAAATCTGGCAATCCTACAAAGAAAAATATTGGCAAAATTCTAGTGCGGAATTTTCCTCAGCCCACAGGAAAATTCGGGCTCTGACTATAGCGCCAAGTGAGTTGTCCAAACTGCCTCTGCACTAGCCTACGTCACCCTAGCACAGTAGCTGCCACTCCTAGCCTGAATCAGTTGCTCTTGCAGTTGTCTTGTCTGCCACTGGCAGAGAAACTGTTTCTTCGGCCTTCTGGAACCCTTTCTCGACCTCTGGAACTGAAACTCAACTTCTTCCCAGCTAAATCGAACTAGCCTCTAGAGGGTTTTGTGCATCCCCTGCGTCAACCTCACTGTGGTACTTCTGCCTCTCCGCAAATTCACTCGCTAGATTTGGAAAACTTCCTCCAACCTCATTGTCCCTGCCCCTCACTCTCTGTTTCTTCACTAAAGCTCGAACTCTAGATGGAATTTCCATAAATGATTTCTGGGTTTGGAGATCTCATGTATTCTAGCCTCTCCACCAAATTTTGTGGCTAGAACACATCCAATGCTACAGAAACTAACAACTATCCCCCATAGCTTGCATAGGAGATAACTAGAACAAAGTGGGCAGGGATCAGAGTGACAGCCCCTACCCTGAGCGTTGTGGCCCTTGTTGACACTTCTGGCGACAACAGTGCCTATACAAGTCTTGCTAATTTGGTGCTTAGCAAAGGAAACTGTTCACTCAAGTAGGTTGGTGCCTACAAAATATCTTGCTGAGTTGGTTCTTGGCTAAGGAGATGTTTACAATAGCTTGGTCCCTATAGACATTTATAAAGATATGTTTTTGTGGTTTCTCTTGCAAGGGTTTCCATGTTAAACTTTGTGTACAATGATTTGACTTTCATGCATTTAACATTTTGAAGTTAATGAATGATTGATGAATCCTCATTTAAAATTAAAATAGAAGGATATGACTGCTGATACTCTGGAAATCGAATTGTCCAAGTGTCTCTCGTGTGTCTTCTCCAAGTGCCCATCGACTTCTTATAATCCATTGTTGGAGCACCAACAGCTAAGATTAAAACTTAATCAATGGCTAGGATCATCTTGGAGTTGATACATATGATTTTCCAGATGATTCTCACCTTGACTTAATTAATTCTGATTAATTAACCAGTTTTCTTAAGTTTAGACTTATGAAACATTAAAAAATAGGTTAATAATCTAATTAAGTAATCTCTAGATGGAATTTCCATAAACGATTTCTGGGTTTTGGAGATCTCATGTACTCTAGCCTCTCCACAAAATTTTGTGGCTAGAACACATTCAATGCTACAGAAACTAACAACTATCCCCCTTAGCTTGCCTAGGAGATAACTAGAACGGAGTGGGCAGGGATCAGAGTGACAGCCCCTGCCCTGAGCGGTGTGGTCCTTGTTGACACTTCCGACAACAACAGTGCCTATACAAGTCTTGCTAAGTTGGTGCTTAGCAAAGGAAACTGGTCACTCAAGTAGGTTGGTGCCTAGAAAATATCTTGTTGAGTTGGTGCTTGGCTAAAGAGATTAGTGTTTCCAATAGCTTGGTCCCTATAGACATTTATAAAGATATGTTTTTGTGGTTTCTTTTGCAAGGGTTTCCATGTTAAACTTTGTGTACAATGATTTGACTTTACATGCATTTAACATTTTGAAGTTAATGAATGATTGATGAATTCTCATTTAAAATTAAAATAGAAGGATCTGACACACCCCCCCCCCAATCTAACCATAAGTTCCACACTTCTATTTACACATTAGGAGTTGAACATTAACATCAAAAATGACAGTTACAGGCAATTTGTGAGGGTCACTTGGATCAACCCCCAAGGTGGGTTATGCTCAAAGATGCCCTTCTTCACTAAGCACTTCATGGTTATGAGAGATGGACTTATTATTTGACCCCTGTTGACCACACTTTGTCAACGACCCCATAGCAGTACACCCCCATTTTTTCAAATGGGATTCGTCATGATCGACATGGTTGCGCCATTCAGATTCCATCATCCAGAGTTCATCGACAGTTGACATTGTTATAAATGATGTAAACCCATTCTGCATGTAATGATGTAAATGATCTAAGTAAGACCGTCCATGTATGTAACAACCTAGGTAAGCCTAGTATGTTGTTGATGATCTCTATCCTAGGAGGCTTTTTGTCTCACTGATTCACGAAAGTGATCGGCAGAGTTTTTCCCTCCAGCCTCACCCCAAAGCTAGGGTGGATTTTGTCATCAGCATACTAAGTGAGTCCTAGTGTTTCTATCGAGTCTTTGTAAAAGTAGTTTGAGCTACTTGGTCTGCTAGATCATATTTGAGTCGCAGAATTGGGTATTTATTTGAGGGTCTATACGAATGGGTTTTCCCCTTCATGTATGTAAATGTATTATCTCATGTAAAAGAGGGTTGGAAAAAATAATTATAATCCCCTCTTAGTCAATTAATTAAATTTTCTGGTCAATTAATTAATAAAATCCTAAACCAGAAATTTAATTAATTTAGGGTCTTAAATTAGGATTAAATCTTTAAAGGCAAAATTTGTTGGTCCTTGGAAAATGATTTTGACAGCCCCAAGCCAAGGGAATATTGAGAATTTTAAGAAATATTGGACCCTTGGGCCCTGGTGGTTAAGTCAAGGTCAAAATTTTGGGGTAATTAACTTAAAAATAATATTTTTGAGTTAATTAAAATTGAATTAAATGATAAATTCGTTTTTCCCCAAAATTTTAATTTCAACGCTCAGGATTAAAAGATAATTAAATCTTTTGGACGGTTGAGATTATTTTGACGAGGATCATCCAAACTAGCCGTTAGAGATCTTGTCCTATAAATTTAGAGGTCTTTCTCATTTTTGAATCATCCGATCTCAGGATCGTGCACTTGCTCTTAGAAGCTCTTGTAAACTTTTTGAGGAATAAAGTATAAAGACTTTGGGGTTACAAATCTGGATGTTCCTTCTCAGATCTATGTGGTGAATTGTCTCTAAACTCTGCTACTTTGTTTCTTGTATTTTATGGTTGATGGCCTTCATGGATTAATCTGCATACAGGTATCTTGTGCAGTTTTCTGGGTTTATAAAATAACATTTTGATTTTTCTACAAAGGTCTCATGTTGTTTTCTTAAATCTCTATCGATCTAAGATTCAAATCTAAGTGTGCAGGGAAATTTTTTTTAAGATTGGGCGTCTGGGGAAGTCTTCGGTTGGACCAGCCGACTCCGAATAAACATAAATCTGATAAGCTCTTTATTTGTTAAATTTCGGGTATATCTTACGATATTTGTGATTTTGCAGGGTTTCGAAGGCTTGTGCCTCTCACTAAAACTTTAAATCTTTGAAAATTGTGTTGAAACGATTTTAAATTTGACCATAAGGGTTTTGAATTTGTAAATTAGTTGTAAATTTGTAAATTTTTTCAGGATTGTGAGGGTTTAATTATTTCTTGGTGTGTATCTTCAGATCTGACTGATTGTTGCAGGATTACAAGTTCAAATTGGAAAAAAAAAATTAGGATCTAAGGTAGATCTAGCCTCCAAAGGCCAGATCTGGCCTCAAATCCCCACTGTGGGCAAACCTGGACATTATTTGATTAAAAGGATCATAAAAAATTTTCAAAATCCAAAAATTTAAAAAAAAATTAAATTTTTTTATAGTCGAGTGTGCTAAATTTTTCTTATCTAAAGTTTTGACTATAGAAATATTTTCTGGATCGAAGTTAATCGAAGCATCATAAATCTGGAAATATTGCGAATATCTGGCATTTTCATCTTATTGTTTCATGGTTGTGTTTTTTTCAATTGAATATCATTGTGATCAACCATGTTTTAACAAGCAACAGTTAATCGTCACTTGCTTATAATTGCATAACGGGATTTTGTTTTACTCCATAAGGCACTGGTCTTAAGTGTAATATCTAATTTAGATTTGTGGAATCTCGTTTATTTCTATCAAGTATTTGATGTTTTAGCTGTGTCTCCTGGATTTGTTATCTTCATTTATAAAAGGGTCTACCTCCCTTAGCTTGCAAGGAGACAGCTTAAATAGAGAAATTGGGGATAAAGGTGACAGCCCCCAATCTGAGCCGTTGTCGCAGTGCCTAGACAATCTGTGCGACAACAACCCCCTTATGCATCTCACCACTAGATGCATGCTCTTTGGATACCCTCTGGCCAATTTAGAGTTGGGTCTCATAGATTACAAATTGAGAGTGACCACAAGATTAACCATTCATACAAGATATGCCAATTGTGTCATCTCTAGGAGGTACAGATTGAGAATCACTTCATCTTCCTTTGTCCAATTTATTATGAGATCTGAGGGTGGTTCCACTGTCTTTTTTGTGAGATACAGACACTTGGTCGATTCTCTAGATACCTCAATCGTAGATTCTTGGCCTTATATATGCAAAAGGCTCTTCATTTTCATGCTTATATCCTTCAACCACATCCACTCAAGTGATCAACTTCTACTCGATAGATTACTTCCTTTCTTACAGTGCTCCCGATTCAAGGTACCAAGCGACAAATGGAAACAGATAAATCTAGATCAGTGAGGACATGGGAACCCATTCTTGCTAAGTGGGATCCCCTAGGCACACCAAGAGCAGACCTCATTCTAGCATCCAGTTCAGCTGCACGTTAAGACATTTTATATCTTAGCGACGAGCCCTTCCTTGTAGAAAGTTGCACAATATTCGCTCATGCCCCTCGCCCCATTATTCTTCGGGACGGACATTTATGCTGTGAAAATTCCTAGATCCAAACAGATCTAATGAGTATTACTGCAACAACCAAGTGTACTTCTCCTATTAAGTAAATTACATTACATAATTTAGATCTGAATTATTGAAGCAACTACTGAAGCAGCCTACACTCAAATTGATTCAGAAAGAAGGAAACTAGACAAGGAAATCATTCACACTTATGACACCTTTATTTTGGACTAAGTCCCCGGAAAAACCCAATGCGGGAAAACTAGTGCAGCAGATTTGAGGGTTTTATTATTATGCAGTAGCAAAGTCTGAATACATCTCTAAATACCCTCAAGGGTTATTCAGTTACAAAGAGAAATATCGGCAGAAGAATATGTGAGAAATACCTCACTCAATCATTGAATCTCATGTTGATCCAGATGAAGGAAAAACTACCTTGGACAGGCTACACAGCGTCTGTGCAGTTCCAGCGTTGGAACTTCCAGCCACTGCTTCACCCACTTCCAAGCTCAGCGTTAGCCCTCCTCCAAGTCGTTTTGCCTCTTTGGATGTTGAGCAACAGCCTCCTGGTGCCACTTTCCGGATCCCGACCTCTGAAACTGATCCACCAGCGAAATTTCGAAACCTCTGCCTCTGCCTTTGCGCTACTTTTGTGTGAGCTTACGCAGACACTGCGTCACCCCCTTCCTTCAACGCTGGCTAGGGTAGATCACCTCTGCCTCTCTCTAACTAATGCTCCACCAGACTGACAAAATATCTTGCCCTCTGGATGCTATCTTTGCCCTTCACTGCTCAAATCTCTAGTTCGAAATTCTCAGCAAACCACACCCCAGAAATTTCGATCTTAGATCAATTCAGTGTCTCGGTGTGTTTTCCAAATGACCCTCAAGCCTTCCCTTATAATCTTCTCGTTGAAAAATCAACGGCCTAGATTAGATGTCTAATCAACAACTAAGATCATAACATGACTTGATCCATGTCCTCTAGAAGATTCACACTCTGTTTTATTTAATACCATTTAATAATTTAATTTCCCTAAGTTTAGACTTAGGGTCCCTATTAAAATAATTAATTTTTCAAATAAAACAAAATCTGTGTGAAATTTCCACAAACGCTTTTTGGGTTCTTTGGAATACTAGTGTCTAAGCCTCTACACCAAATTTGAGACTTAGAGCACTTTCTGATGCTACAAAAATCAACATATACTATGTTCTCTACATTCGGCCTTGAATGTTAGAAGAGAGAGCTCTAGAGATCATGTATCAGCTCCTACGCTTTTAACGTAAGCCGATGAGCCACTCATCTTCTACATCCTTCTTTGGGACTGCCTCTTCATTCTTTAGAATTGGTTGTCTAAGGTTTTAGATAAGTATGTTCTTTTACTTCCTAATTTTTGTCTTATATAGGAGCCACGTTAGCACTCCCACTTTGCACCAACATCATTGTGCCTATCACAGTCCCATTGACTTACTTTTTGTTGAGAAATCTAGGGCATCATGAATTAGGTGATTTCTCTTTATTAGTAATTGCTTGTGAGTATCTTTTCTTTATTAGATTAGGATCTTTTCGTTGCTTAAGTTATTAGTGTTCTTTTTCATCAAACATCTACCAATGCATAAACCTAGATAGACGAGACACAGAATGTGGGCTATGAGCCAAGGCCAAAACCTCTCACACCTTTAGAGGAAAACCCACACAAATTCTTCTTATAGAGATTCCAATTGATGAATACCAATACCAGGACCCTTGACCTATTATCAACTCCAAGACGAAGACACAACTCCTCTTCCACCTTATCAATTTTTCTTTCTCGATTTCGTCTTACTTTAGATCTTGCAATATATGAGATGATTGTAGTCATGTAGTTATATCAGACTGAGGTCACTGTAATGAATCTCTCCTTCAACAGAGCAACCAAATCCTTATATATGAGATAGTGTCGAGACCTTCTTTAATACAACAACACCAAGGCCTAGTCACACACTAGTGATCTTCTTCTTGAGAGGCACCAAATTCTTCTTTGTTGTGAGATATACCGAACAATTGTGGTATAATACCGAATTGCAGGTCCTTTGCGGAACTGTGACTATTTCAAAATACCGAACTAAGGTCTATACAGAGACCATTCTCTCTTTTGTTGTCACTGTGATCTAAACTTAAGAGGGATCTTAATTCCCTTGACAATACCCAATCTCCATTTATGTACCTTAGTCTGAGTTCCTTCTTTTCTTTTAGCCGAACATTGTAGTTACTCTTCGAAATCTCAGAGATATCTGATGTCCTAGAATGTACTAATGCGAAGAGCCTAGCCACATATATATAGTAATTCGTCCTATATAATAAGCAGACGTGAGCATCCGAATGGGTGTGTCTTCTTAATTGAGGGAGCTGACATCTGCTATTAATTCTTTTGTAGGCTAACATGAAGAGAGGGACTTTTGCCTGTCGTTGGAGGGCTTTATAGACCTCTATACATTTCACACATGCTCAAGATCTCTTCATACATGACATTAATTCTTTTGACAATAATGATAAATCCTAAGCCTCTCAATGGGAGCCATCTAAATGAAAAACTTTTGCTCATGAAACCCATGAAGCAAGGCATTACAAAAATAATTTTATTCTCTTCTTTTCATCATTTACAAAAATCACAATTACATGTCATTAAGAAGACCGAACCTAGTTACACTTTCCAACAGTCCCTCTTAACTAGGGAGGTATTCATAATGGCACTTGGTCATTCTCAATCAGATTGATAATCCATTTGTATAGCATAATATCAATCAGCGTTGTCACATTGCAAGGCTTTGACTAATAGCGCCATCTCTCCACAAGATCTAAGCGACCTTGTTAGAATTTCTTGAAGTCCTAGAAGCCCAGGAATCCAGGAACATTTAAGATCCATTATTATATTATCTGCATCTTTCCCATTCCTCAGGTTGTGAAAAATTAGCAAGTTCCAAAATAAAAAAATGCTAAAAGAGGAGCGAAGCACTTTCTCACTGCGGAAAAGGACCAAAGATGGGAGGAATCTACCTAACCTACCCCACTAACCTTCCTAACTCATACAATGACCAATGATTTATAGACACCCTCATCATTGTCTCTCCTAGAACATACCCCACCCGAGTTCTAAGGGTGTGTTCCATGAGGACTATTCTTATCTTGGATTCCCAGTCCTTAAAGAATATCGGTCCTCTGCGACTACTCTTATCTTGGATGCCCTATCTCATCCTCAAAGAGCATCGGATGCAAAATGATTACCCAATCCTCTGTTTTGTCTTCCCAGGTGAAGACCAGCATGATGTGTCTATCTCTCCCTCTTAATTAGGGAGGACATATCTATTCCTATAAATGAATGTACTCATTCCTACAAAAGGAATGTACCTAAGCTCCTTCTTGGCTTAGGAATTTCCAAGTTTCTTCCAAGCAAGAAACTTGTTTCCAGGCTCCCTCTTAATTAGGGACCTAGAGCAGCTCCTCAGGCGGAGATAATGGGACAACCAGTTGCTTTGAAGAACTTCTTCCTTCGATGCCAATAATTTCTTCTTCGTTATGGAGCCTTCATCTTTTGGGACTTCTTCATAGGGCACATACCATCCATCACTTTCATCCACGAGTCAGTCATGTCATCATTCCTTTCATCAGAAAGTGATCCATCAGTCTACATATGGACTTTGTCATGTTGCCTTCTTCATGCGGTCTTTTTCGGAAGGATCTTACATCCTTCTACATGGTCCTTCTAAGAAGACATCAACAGTTCTTCCCTTGGCAGTCCTACATAAGCCCATCCAGATATTTGTTCAAAAATAAGAAATGAGCACTTAAATCAAAGACTACCTTTGTGATGGTCTTTCATCATGACATCTTCCAGTTAGCATCAGCGTCCTACATACATGTTGACATATGTCCCAAAAATATCCATTATCAATGGTCTCCATCTTTTTCCAAACATCGATCAGAGTCTTCATATCTTTTCGGGAGATTTCCTAGTCAAATCTTCTTGGTCTCGAATGTTGAATGCCTTCTTCCATGGTTGCATAATCTATGATCTCTTCCTTTCTTCACACAATTCATTCCCAAGAGCTTCCTATCAGAGTTTCTCAATTGTATCCAACCACCTCATATTTCATATGAGGACATGTTATGTTGATTTCATCTAGTGAATACGTAACCCATGCATTCTTGCATCCCCTTGAGGGAGGAGATCCTTTCTTTTGATCATGCTCTTAAGATAGAGCATTGGTTCATGACATCTGCAACCATATGACATGACTTCCACAATATCAAATGTAAGCATACAAACCTCATTTTTCATTTGGGTCATCTAGACTTCCTACAACAACTTCCTTGATTAAAAGAGCTGCAATCCCTTGATCTGCTTCACATTTATGTCATCATACCATCATCCCATGAATTCCACAAGTTTGGAATTTTTTATGAAACACTTGCTTCCCCTCACGATCAATGACCTTTCAATGACGATTCCTTTAAAGAATCTTGAGGATCTAAAATATCCCCATCAGCAGATGTTTCCTTTTGACAGATGTAGGACGAACTTTGAACTAGATGACCTTGCCACTTATGTTTCCAATGAGATTCCCAGGAGCTTTATCCTTGACCTCTGTAGATTCTAACCATCTTTCATGATCTTCTATGATGTTGTCCCGAGCTCTTGCTTCCAATGCTTTTATGATGTCTTGATGCATCCCATTTAGTGAATCATGATAGCCATATCTTACAACAGAAGACTAGGGAACTTGAAAAGAACTTAGGTAAGGAAGACTATCTCAATCATAGTAGAGATCTCTTACTTCCTCTTTCTTGGACTTATTATTTTCAACTTCCTCTACTTCTTTGGCGATATGGGCTTCTTCTCTTCCTCTTTTGTTGTCCTTCTCGACCTTAGGACAATCTCTTTTGTAGTGCCCATATTCCTGACACCCATAGCATTGAATCTTAGACATGTTCCTTTTCCTTTTCCAAGAACCAGACTTTCCAAATTTTCCTTTTCTTTTTGTCATTGTAGCATAAACTTGACTTTGCTCACCTGCTCCCACATCATATTTGGCCTTTAGTCTAGATTCTTCAATCTTGCATAGTGACCATAGATTCTGGAATGGAGTAGCTTGTTTCTTCCCATAAATACTTGAAGTAAAGTTACCCCACTCCTCAGGTGGTGCATTTAATACAATTGTAGTCATTTCACTATTAGGCATGACTTCTCCCATTTCTTGTAGTTAATCCTGAATCTCAGATATCCTCAAAGTATGAGGTTATTCCATCGTGCCTATACATTTTCAGTTTGTAGAGTTCTTGCCTTAATGAGATGACTTCTCCAACAGTGCTTACGGAATACAGCTCTACTAGTTTGTCATAGTTTTCTTTTGAAGTTTCGAGTTTGGATACATATGGGATGAGAGGATCCTTGATAGATTCTATGAGAATCCTTTGAGCACTAACTTCCCCTTTCATATACTTTGCAAGAGCTTGAGCATATTCTTCCCCAAGTTTGGTGATACATCCTTTGACATGATCCATGACCTCATTTTCAATGAGATTCAGATATGTCCTTTTCTTCCATGCAAGATAGTTTGAGGCCCCAACCAATTTGTTTCTTTCCTTGCAAAAAGGCATTTTGAGATATTCAGATGTGGACATAAATATACTTACTTGATAGGATGCTCCTTCTCCTAGTTGCTTCCTTGATGTTGATGATGATATAGAGAATAGGAAACTTCTCCTTGATGAAGGTAGTTTTCTTCAAGAGTGATCCTTGATCTCACAGAGAGTGAGATTTCTTTGGATCATTTGATGAAGATCAATGATGACTTCTTGGTGATGTCTTCAATGGTAAGAACCTTGATTCGTAGATCTCTTTAACTTGGCCTTCTTTACTTGATGATGATCCCAAGACTTCTTTGTACACTCCTTCTTTGATTTAAGGTTATAATGCTTCCTTTGTAGATATTGTCTTAAAGATGATCTTTGCTTTGGTGCCTTCCTCGGGATTTTAGCCTTGAGTGTCACTTGATAAGATGCCCTTCCTTGACTTTGTTACCTTAGCTCTAATACCATGTTGAGAAATTTAGGGCATCATGAATTAGATGATTTCTCTTGATTAATAACTGTTGGTGAGTATATTTTCTTTATTAGATTAGGATCTTCTCTTTGCTTAAGTTATTAGTGTTCTTTTTCATCAAACAGCTACCAATACATAAACATAGATAGACGAAAGAAACAGAATGTAGGCTATGAGGCAAGGCCAAAACCTCTCACTCTTTGAGAGGAAAACCCGCATAAATTCTTCTTATAGAGATTCAAATTGACGAATACCAAGACCAAGACGCTTGACCTATTAGCCACTCCAAGACCAAGACACAAATCCTCTTCCACCTTATCAATTATTCTTTCTCGGTTTCTTCTTACTTCAAATCTTGCATTATATGAGATCACTATAGTCATGTAGCTATATCAAACTAAGGTTACTATAATGAACCTCTCCTTCAACATTAGAACCGAATCTTTATGTCTGAGATAGTGCAAAGACCTTTTTTAATACAATAACACCAAGGCCTAGTCACACTCTAGTGATCTTCCTGAGAGGCACCGAATTCTTCTTTGCTGTGAGATATACTGAATCATTGTGGTATAATACCGAACTGTAGTTCCTTTACGAAACTGTGACTATTTCAAAATACCGAACTGACGTCTATACACAAACCATTCTCTGCCTTGTTGTCACTGTGATCTGAACTTAAGAGGGATCTTAATTCCCTTGAAAATACCCAATCTCTATTTGTGTACCTTAGTCCAAGCTCCTTCTTTTCTTTTATCTGAACTCTGTAATTACTCTTCGAAATCTCGAAGATATCTAAAGTTCTGGACTGTACTAATGCGAAGAGCCTGGCCACGTATATATAGTAATTCTTCCTATATAATAAGCCGACATGAGCCATTACTTCATCTGTAGGCTGACATGAAGAGAGGGACTTGTGCTTGTCGTTGGAGGGCTTTATAGACTTCTATACATTTGACACATGCTCAAGAAGAGCTATTCATACATGACATTAATTCTTTTGACAATAACGATAAATCTTAAGGCTCTCAATGGGAGCCATCTAAATGAAAAACTCTTGCTCATGAAACCAATGAAGCAAGGCATTACAAAAATAAGTTTATTCTCTTCTTTTCATCATTTACAAAAATCACAATTACATGTCATTATGAAGACCGAACCTAGTTACACTTTCCCACGCTTTTGTGGTGATCAGTTGGAGATTAATACATTTATCTTATCTTATCTAAATTTGTTCTTTCTATTCATTTTGTTCAAAGAAAATTGTCCATATTGTGCAGTGATATCTTCTAGATCATGATATTCTTCATCAATTTCTTGGACAAATTTCATCTGCAAAGTCTTTGACATCTTCTAGAGTTGGTCAAGGGTTTTGTTAAACAATTTTAAGTTCTCTAAATTTGGTTACCCGTGGATCATTGGAACTTGGTTTATATACACACTAAAATGATATGTTTATAAAGTGTGATCAACAAAATGAATCACAATTTGGGAAAATTGTACATTAAATTGTAGACCAAGAATGGCTTAAGCATTAAGGGGCTTCCATAGTCCAATCTATGAGATATCATTTTCGAGTAAGTCATTAATCTATGACCCATATTCGTGAGTATTAGTCGCAACTGACCAATTTCTCATGATTTTTAGAAGTCCACTTAGCACTTGTTGCCTCAGGTTATGCTTACAAGTGTAAAGAAGTGGGATTGAAACTAGCAAAATGAATCGTGAATGTTCCAAGGTGGGGAGATCACATAAATTGGAATCAACTCCTGCTCCCGGAAAGAACAGCCAACTTCTTGTAGGCACACTCTCAAACATTGATGGCACAATTGGCAACATGAATAGCATAGAATTAAGGAAGGCGATATATGAACACATAGAAGCATGGCCCTATTATGATGCAAGTCCCCCTGTAATATAATATACCTTGCATAATATCATAGGGCCATTCCCATATTATATGTGGATTCCTCGAGGCTTGCATTCGATAACCAAACAAGAATGGCTTATTCAATTATAACAGATCGTATTGTAAATAGTATCGTATATAAAGATTATCCTAGATTAACTAAGATTCAAAAGTCCAAGAGAATTTGGACTCTTAACCTACAAGGCAAATGGTGTTGATGTTAGTGTGTAAAGGGATCCCATATTGCAAATGGACTATAGTTTACAGATCATGTTAAAGTTGCATCCCATATCAAAAAAAGCACATGTTTTTTTCAAAAAAAATGAATTTTGAAGGGAAGCCTTCCAAGCATCTAGATGCAATGACTAGGAAATTGCAAAGCCCACCTTGCTTTAGAAAGTGTTCACAACAACTCTACATATCAACAAATTTGAAATCTAGATTGTATATGAATTTATGAAGTAAAAATACCTTCACAACATTGTTGAGAGTAATATTCAGATAATGCGCCCATGGAGTTGGAGAAAAGACAGCTACCTGCAAATCAAACTCGTTTAAAAGCAAACCTAAGACCTGTGATAAGATAACATATTTTAACACTAAATAACAGCTCTTGCCCTTTAAACAACTTCTTCATTCAAAAGCTTTCGTCAGAATTTCCAAGATGGTCCATATGTGTTGTTAGGCATGCCAAAGACTAGTAACCTTTTTCACATATAGCACTGCATCAAGTTTATTGGAGTCAAAGCACTAGTCTCAAATCCTCTGCAGTCAAATTTCACCTGTTGAAGAAGTAGCACTGCACCAGCCGAAATGTTCCTGCCAAATTCTGATTCTTCCATGACTTTATGATTTATGCTACCACCAATTGTTCCAGTAGGATCCTGTAGAAGTAACAAATAATTTCAAGTTATACGTCAATTGCAAATTTGAATCCTTTGGTGGATGTCATTGGCTATCAAAGGCAGCAATTTACCTTTAGAGTAATCAACATGCTGCCTAGCTTGTTTGGCATACACGTCTTAATTATTCCTACAACCTGTATATAATCAACCGATAACAAGATTTAATGATTTTATTTTGGATTTTCTTGCTAACTGTGACATAAGAAACATATTTTCGGTGCAAAAGGCAAAATGATGTCAACCACAACCTGAATCAAAGTGTTGCAAGGCACAGTTCCTAAGTGGACACATCATAAGAGAATCGACACCTAGGAGACTCCATGGAAGTTAAAACTACGAAAACATGTCACGCAAACTTATTTTAGACAATTAGACCAAGCCCAGCATCCTTTTATTTAAGGCAAGCAAATATTTATTGTGTTCTGAGCTCAAGTATTATACCTGAGGTATTCTATCTATGTTTCCACGCTTTCTAACTGAATCTATTGTTGATTTCAAAGAGAATTTTGCCTCTGCCAAAGAAGGAAACTATCAGTAAGCACAATAACGAAATCTTGCAAGATAATTCATGAAACAAAGGATAGACTTTTTCATTTATTCACTGAGAACAATTGTTCGACCAAGGCAAACACTCGCAGGTAAGTGACTTGAAATATTCTTTATAAAATTAAAAGAAATGTTTGCAATGAGATGAGGAAAATTTCAAAGCTGAAGAATTCAGAATTAAAAAAATAAACAGGTGTGACGAAGCAAAATAATAGACAAATTTAGACCAAGTCTAATCAAAAAGGATGAAAATCAGACAACTCCAGTCTGAATCTGTGAGGTTCACTCTTTCTGTGAACTCCCACATATTTCGATGAAATGGAACCTCGAACTAATATATTACTTGTAATTACAGATTATGCCTCATTATGACATATTTTGTTTTGACCACTTTGTTACTGGGGTGTGGCCTTTCTTTATTAATTAATGTTGACACCTAGTATTATATTTCAGTATGAGATAGATGTATAGCATAGCTCAACCTCATAACATAGCTTAGCCCTGGCATGGTATAAGTCAGTCAAAATTTCAATAGAATAATAATAATAAAATAAATAGTAGCATTTCCCCCGATCAGGGTGCGATCCAGGACAGACCTTACCATGCGATTCCCACTGTCATAGTTACAAGATCAAGGGCAATAAAGGAGTAATGGAGTAATGTGATAGTTACCCCATCACATGCACCCGCATGTGTAAAGACTTAGACAGGTACGCAGGAGTAATGGAGGTGAGATCTTCCACGAGGAAAACATTGGCAGTCAAGTATCATTTCTAGTGCAGTTTGGAAATAGTTTTAACCCTTGCCAAGAGGAGGGACGCAAGGGGAACACCAAGACCATAGGAGGACGAGCATCCATCTTGTTCCAGGACGACCAGGGTCGGGCATCGGGGAATGAACACCCGTGGGATTGTTACGTTTCCTTTTCCCCTCCCTTCGATTGTTATGTGTCACTTGGATGACGGCGAGTTGGGTGAATGGTTAATTGCCTAGTCTAAGTTCCAGTAGGCGATTTTGCGGTATGTTTGGAACTGGGTTTATATGTATTGCTATTTCTGCCTTGGGGCTCTTTATCACCTTCAATCTATGTTTATTTATTTAGCCTGAAGAAAGGTTCGCAATTGGAATTATGGCCCCATCCCACGTCTAACGGGTCATATCCAGGATGCTTACAATAGGGAGGATGCAATTTTGTGGACTCTGTTATATGTCTCTAAGATTTATTCAGCCATGGTCGGCTTTTGGGCTGGAGGGTCGGCTTATGGAACCCAGTCAATGGCCAAGAATCACCTAGCACAAGAATCTCTCCTTACCATTCTGAATGAGGTTGTAGAGGCGCTATTGGGACACCTCCCTTCAGTTGTTTTGTTAATTATCATGTTTATGATATGCTTGCTCGACAATTTACTGTACGTGGACTAGCTCAGAGAAAATGTTTGGTTAACAAGATCTCCTATATTAGAAGGTTTAATGCTATCACAATTATTTGTTTGTCATCCTGCTAACATAATGTTTACAAGGTTTTTTTGAGGATAATCCCAAAAATTCCGACTGGGGCACAGGATCTGGCAGTCAGTCTTGAAGACAAAACCCTGAGGACATAAGGAACAGTTGGACAAGGATATGACTCGCCTAGATCCGAGGCGTCGTAATATCACCAGACCCAGTCGATGTCGAGGCCGAGGAAGGGAGATAAACAATGGAGGGCAAGGCGATAGTCAACGTCGAGCTAGAAGAGGGAGGGGTCGCAGAGGTGGGTCCCGCCCAAAGGTGGAGGCTACTGCATTAAACAGAGCCTCTTCCTTGACCCAGCAAGCCCTAGATTGGAAGAGTGGGAGGAAATGTTGAATTTTGGATTAGAACCCAGCATGGCAGAGTTAGTGCGTGATTGGGGTAACATTGTAGTAGACCCTGGACAAACCAGAGGGAGAAGGAATCTCTACACTTAGATATTGCTTCTATATTGGCGAATGAAGACCCTGGTGATCAAAGTTATGGCAGCGACACCAGAAGATCCCTTGCAAACATAGAGAGAATTGGCCTTGTTCCATTAGGACATACAACAAGTGAAGCTTGGCATGAATCAAGTGCACAAGCATCTAGCGAGAATTGAAATTCACATCCCATGTATTCCCTCGTCAGTCGAGCAAGAATCTACTGCAAAGGATACAGCCCCAATTGAGTCGCCTGATGACTTTTTATTTTTAGTTAGCAGCCTCCAGGCATTGCCAATTTAGTGTTACAAGTCAGCATGATATTTCAGTGTTTTTAGTGTTACTAGACTTGATCATGACTTTCAAATTTTGGTCAAGATATGACTCCACCAGATGGTCAACAGACTTGGTTTTCCTCTGGGCAAGTTGAGACCATCTGGTTCTTTTTTGGAACTTGCATGTATAATCTGCCTTTTAAAAAAAAATAGGACCCAAAGCAAGCTTACAAAAAAAAATAGTAGCATTTTAGTCCGTTTAATATCTTAGTAATTAACAAATATATATATATATATATATATATATATATATATATATATATATATATGGCATGAACAAAAATTCAAAAAATATCAATATAAATTTATTTTGATTCTGAATATATTAAATGTTGAAAGGGATCAAATCTCTAGAAATACAAACCTTTCTCAAATTTTTAGATTCTGAAAAAGTTTGCACTTCCATATTTTAATCCCTAAAGCTTTAATATAAATATAAGATAAAAATAAATCTAGATTGGGGATATAAAATACATTGATATAACTATGATACTACAATGTACATGAGTTTTATCAAACTGCAAGGCTAGTTCGCTCTTTTGAATCATCTTGACCCTAGAGGAGAGGGCAGGGCGAGAATGTCGCCTTTTACCCACATCTTTTGGATTCTTTGCATAGTCCATTTGTTTTGCTTGGCATTAGCGAAATTGAACAATCTCAATGAACGCACGAGCTCCTAAAGTCAGTAATACAATTAAGAGAAATTAATGTCATGTGGAGCCACACCGAGGCATTGCAAGGAGCTTGTGCTCAAACAAACCACACATTTGTCAAGTTATTGTTCAAAAGTTTTCCAAGTTAGAGTTGTTGAAACTAGAATAAATTGTGCGCGTAATTTCATCATGATGAGGTATCTTGTAGTAGTCAAGCTAAAAATGCTAAGTATGGTGTTAGTGAGATGTGGACTATATGGAGGCAATTAAATTCAGAGAAGAAAACTATGGCATAGCTTGTAAATGGCATTAGTTACAGAAGAGTTTTAAAAGAACACAATAGGAGACCTCGACACGCACAGTCTAACACATCATTATTTTTATTTTTAACTTTAAATATGCTTTTTAAAATTCAAAAAAATATTATTTATTTTCTTTTACATGGCGTTTGTCCACCATATCTGAATCCTGGCTTTTCAAAAATCTAGTAGCTTCGTTTCCAAATCTGGATCCATATTTGTATTTGTTTCCTGATAACTTACGAAAACATAAGAGAGTGTAATATTTATTTGTATGAACTATGAAAACATGCTCATACGAACTAATCATGTACCACCCTCAAACTAGATGATGCAATGACATGGGAAGAAGGTTGCCTACAGAAATACCTCCCTCAGTGCAAACCCATCCATGATGTCAAATGACCCCAGCTAGAAATAAGCATTTGTCATGAATCTCAATGATGTAGAACAACCCAAGTTCCTGGGCAACTTCTTTTCAGCCACTCACTCATAAAAGCTCAATAATTTCACTGACAAAGCAAACACTACTTGAGGACCCCTCCATAGCCATGTTAAAATTATATCAATAAGTACCTAGCCCAATGAGTTCTAAATTTGGGAGGATTGGTAAGGCAATGAAGCCATTCAGAATTTGACGGCCAAGGCATCGTATCGGAAAATTCAAACAATTGTTGGCTAAATCCAATTAAAACAACACAAGGTATGTATCCATGGCAAAAATCCCCTTGCCAACTCCTATACTTTAAATAGACATAATGTCAATCTCTCAAAACAGTCTAGGAATTGTAGCTATTATCCATATCCCATCTAGTTGACTATAGTTCAAGAAAACATGTCAGGCTTGCACGAAACTTGCACGAAGATATGTATTTCAAGAAAAATATACCAAGCTTGCACGAAGATATGTATTCAAGAAATTTTCATGGTACAATAAATTTTGGACACATGCTCCTATGAGTAGCTAATTCTCTATAAACCACAAACATTTTTCCTGAACTCCCTTTTCCTTCCCTACCATTGCATCAAACCCCTCCATGCTACCTAATAGTCACAAATGAAATTTTATTTTGATAATCTTGACTTTTTATCGCAAGCTATGGTGACATCAAGAAACATGAAATAACTCTTATCATGGGCAATGGTGACATCAAGAAATATGAAATAGTTCAGAGTCTTTGGAAATCTTTAGCTAGGCTTTAATCCTAGGCTTTACACTAAAAATCTATATAAGATACTTACAAATGTACATCATAACTGTATTATTAAAAAAAAATTACCACGATTCAACTACCATGCAAAAAATAATCATTATATATACACAATTCAAGGATCAAAATGGGAGTATCACATTCACCTATTGGAATAGAGTTGGTTTTGGAAGAGACTTAACTCTATAACAAAGAACCAAAAACCAACCAACCAAGCCCCTTTAATTTTTTTTAACATTATATGGTTCCTCACTTCATTATTCTAGATTCTAGAGTCTAAAATGGTTTATTTAATCTTTTAACTTTGTCTTTGACTCTTATTATAGTGTATTGGTGGAGTCCTAACCAATAAACAAGGGAGCCTAGAGGCAACTACCAGGCAAGCCACCCACTATCACCTTGATGGCATTGCCACATACTTAAGACCACGGAAAAAAGGGGATCCCATTCTAGTGGGGTATTCCTAATGTCACTCGAACTAACTCATTGTAAATGCCAGAGTGATCTTTAGTTCAAATTGAATATATATGTGACTAACCAAACAATCAATTTGCCCTATGTTAGGAGTGAAAATTGTTTATTAGATTAACACTAATGTATCACAAGTTAATCATTACCAATGAAGTACACATGATGAACAAACACCTATGTAAATTGATCCAACGTGTGCAAAGAATGTTGGAAATCATCAAGGAAATGTGACAAATCTTCAAATGCTCATTTAATAGTTGGTTCACTTGATCTAACGATGACTGGTGCTCAAGCATTAATTCCAAGATTGTACTTCAAATAAAATGAAACCATTCAGCAATGAAGTATTATAACTATGTGATGAAATGAAATAACTGTTTCTTCATTGTGAAATGGACACATAAAGTGACTTATATGATTGCTATGTAAATTTCATATTTGTGACTCAAGGAGCAATTGAATCATTCATGTAATAGTGCCCTGAATGATTGTTTAATGAGAATCCCAACTACAAAATGATGCTCATAGAAAGTTAACCATGTAGAGTCACCCACATGACCAAAGATTCCAAATTTGCCAACTTACTTTAGATGTGTTCACCATGTGAAATAAACAATTGCACTCACGTCAATATTCAAAGAATAATATGAAGTGAACTTTGTCCCTCAAAATATAATCACCAATATGATCTAAAGCAAATTTAGATGTAGTTGTTGAAAATTTAGCGAGTAAATGTCTTTTGGCTTGTGCCTTAGCCAATGAAGACCTCAAAGTTTCCTAACAGTGTGAGTGCAAGCTCATGAGTTAGACTTCAGTTAGGATGAGTTTATTTCCAGTTTATTGGAATAATCATCAAGATGGCATGCGCAGAATTGGAGCTTCAGTTAAGTGGAGTCTTCATCATTTTGACTACAAAACAAGGTGGCAGTTACAAATTCAGTTAAAGCAAGTTAGACTTCAGTATTTGATTGAAGTGAGGACGAGTTAAAAAATTCAGTTATTCATCTAAGTAGTTGCAGAGTCTCAAGAGAAATTTAACATGGTATCAAAGCAGGGATCAGTATAAAGACCAACACCATATTGACAAGTTAGTGAACAAAGTAGATCAAGCAGAAGGCTTGCACTATAGTTTGAGCAGTTCTCTGTACAGCAGTATGGTGTTCCAAGGACTAATGTGAAAATTTTCTAAATGTTACACTTATGCAGAAATCTATTGTTAGATCTGGGTATGCTCCTCCTACTTAATTAAGTTATTAAACTGAAAATTCAGATTAATATCGAAGCAAAACACTTAACAAACTTTCACCAATCCAGATCTAGAAAAAGTACATGCACACATAGAAAAAGTGACACATTGATTTTCTGGACAAACAATCCCCGGAAAAACCCAATGCGGGAAAACCAGTCTCATGGTTGCTGGAGGGTTTTATTATTAAGAATTTTCTGAATACAGCAAATCTGGGTTCTAGATCTGGAAAACCTGACGGAGATAAACTAGATCTACAGCTCATTAGTTGTTCTGAAGCCAAAATAATGACCGATCTACACCCTCAAACGAGATTTACAAGACTCAGCCAAAATTAGGCCCTAGAAACCCCAACGATGCCCCTAAAGCCTCTGCGTCAGCCTCTGAAACCCCTGTGTCCCTCAGCGTTGGCCTAGAAAGGCCTGCGTTACCCCAGACTGGGTGAGGCAGTCCTTACGCTGCCCTTTAGGGTCTCTGCGTAACCCCTGAGGGCTTCCAGCTGAATCACGATGTCCTGGGAGGGACTGCGTAGCATAGTTGCTACCCTCTCTGTTGCTGCTCTCCTGCTTCTCTACGCTGCCTCTCTAAGCTTATCTCTGCCTCTTGCTGATTCTAGACCCTGGGATCAGATCATCCCCATGGCCTAAATTCCCCTCTCTGCAGTTGAAACACTTCTGAGAATTCTTAGCAAACCCGCCCAAGAATCTCAGCTTAGCTTCAGTCCTCTGCCTCTGTGTGTCTTTATAAATGACCCCAAGCCTTTCCTTTATACTTTTCTCATTGGGAAACCAACGGCCATGATCAGATCTTGAACCAATGGCTAAGATAAAAAGAAAGCTTGATCTGTTTGACTTAAGACAATTTCATCACATGTTTAATTAAATTCACTTTAATTATTTAAGTTCACCAAGTTTAAACTTAGGAAATACATAAAAATAATTAATTAATTTAATATCTCCTAAACCAGATGAAATTTCCCAAATCCATTTATGGGTCTTGTAGATCAAGTGTATTCTAGTCCTTCCTCAAAATTTGGGAGCTAGAGCACAACTAATGCTACCCCAAATAAACAAAATCTCAACACTCCCTCTTAGCATCAGGAGTGTGCTCTAGCAATGCATCATACTATGCATTACAAGATTTTGGGCACTGGTTTTGTGCTGTTGATGCTTGGCCTGCTGCCACTCAACTTTGCACTGCTGCTGCCATTCTGTACTATTGCCCATGACTCTGCCACTGCCACTGCAACATCTATACTGCAGCTCCCTCTCAATTTGTTGCATATGTTCTGCTCATAGCACTGCCACTACTAATATGTTGCACTGCCACTTCAGTTGTTGAGAGAAACAACTGAATCTCCTACCTAATCTTTGACAGACAAGTCAGTTGGGTTGCATCCTTATCACTGAAGCTCCATAGGCTACTGATTTGTGGTGGCATCTAAAGGATGATGCACAGCTACAGCTCTGCATTGCGTCCTTCGCACTGTTGAAGTCACATCAGCTCCTTGTGCTAAAATCTCTCACGTTGTTGCTACACTACGTTGTCCCTCTGAAGCCTTCTACGTTGCTGCAGTTCTGCACTACGTACGCAGCTCTGCTCTGCGCTGCTGAAGTCACATCAACCTCTGCGCTGCTATTGCTTCTACGTTGCTGCTGCACTGCTCTGCGCTACTCCTTCCAGTCTTCAGATCTACCTCTGCTTCATCTGGGATCTATGTACCCACTGCTCCACTTGTCCCGCTACTGTCTTCAGGCTCCCGTAGCTCGGATGAGCTACTCAAGGATCCCGACCTACAATATTTAGCTCCTCTACAGATCCATGTCGCCCCACTTTCGTGGTTCTTGAGCGCTCATGACTGCATCATCTTCCGACCCATCATCCGCCACAGCAACCTTGGAAGAAGAAGCTTCCTTGTCCTTTTTGTTCTAAGGACAACTGCTGGCAAAATGTCCCATTTCACGACACTGGAAGCACTTGATCTTAGCTAGATCCTTCTTCTTCTTCCCCTGTTGCCTCTTTGATGCCAAGGCTGCATCTTCTTCATCTTCCTTCTTCACTTTGCCCAATTCAGAGTTGTATTGCTTCTTGGTGAATCTGCAGAGTTCTTCTTGACGCAGAACTGTTCACAAGTTGTCTCAATCTGGGAGGTTTGCTCTGCCCAAGATACTTTGGATAAAGGTTTCCCACTCATCCGTGACTGCATTGGGAGCAATCCTAACCATCACATCGTCTTCCACCTTAGCACCCGTTGCAATGAACTGATCTCTAATCGACTGCAATCTGAAAAGGAAATGCTCCATGTCTTCTCCCTTGGTCATCATGAATGACCTCATATAAGTCTCCAACAACATCTTCCTTTGGACAGACTTTCCCTCATATAGGGAAGTTAAGGCCTTCCACATCTCATTAGTTGTCTTCTTCTCAGCTATGTGTGGTACAATATGGTCCTTAATTCCGTCCATTATCAGTCACTTGGCATGCCCAGCAGCTTCCTTATGCTTCCGTAGGAGATCTGCATCGGTCGGTGTGGCCAGAGTTTGCTCTGCATGGTCTCTTAGATTATATGCCTCAAGGACTATCAGAATCCTTGCCTTCCAAACTGAAAAGTTGGAGAGGTCATCCAATCTGTCCTAATCACGCAATCCATGAGGAGCCATATGCTCATAAATGTGTCGGAACTTTCATTTCTCTTTGCTAGATAACTGGATCTAAGGCCCTTGGCGAAACAGGCACCTTCTGCTCCCTCTGACAACTGATTCCCTCCTTGTAAATCTGCCAAATCAACAATGATCCAGCTCTCTTTGATCCTTTGATCAATCTGCAAGTTTCTTTGGCTAGAAACTTTCTGAGACGCTGATCTTCTCCCGCTCTTTGTCACTTGTGCTTAGGCTAAAAATCTGAAAACTTTAAAAATTTAACCCCACTAGCACCTTCTGAATTTCTGCAGCTAATCTTCAGTCTTTTCTGCATCTTACAGATTCAGATGTGCATCACACTGGTTGGCTTCAGACCAATCCAGTGTTGTTTCTGAGCTGCCTCTGCGCAGTAATTGCATGGGCTTGCTAGGAGACAGCGTTAGACTGCGTCACCCTGCCCTTTGCGTGATTCTGCCTTTGAAAGCTACATTGTCCCTTCATATCTGCCTTTCTGTTGCTTTCTGCAGCTAGAACCTTCAGTCTTCTGCTGGTGACCCTCCTAGATCTGCAATTGCTCTAATACCATGTGAAAATTTCTGAATGTTACACTTATGCAGAAATCAACTGTTAGATCTGGTTATGCTCCTCCTACTCAATTAAGTTATTAAGCTGAAAATTCAGATTAATATCGAAGCAAAACACATAACAGACTTTCACCAATCCAGATCTAGAAAAAGTACATGCACACATAAACAAAGTAACATAGTGATTTTCTGAACAAATAGTCCCCAGAAAAACTCAATGCGGGAAAACTGCTCTGCTGGCTGCTAGAGGGTTTTATTATTAAGAAATTTCTGAATACAGCAAATCTGAGTTCCAGATCTAGAAAACCCGACAGAGATAAAATAGATCTACAACTCACTGGTTGTTCTAAAGCCAAAATAATGATTGATCCACACCCTTAAACGATATTTATAAGACTCAGCCAAAATTAGGCCCTAGAAACCCCAGTGTTGCTCCTGAAGCCCCTATGTCAGCCTATGAAGCCCCTGCGTCCCTCAATGCTAGCCTGGAAAGGGTTGTGTTACCACAGACTAGGTGATGCACCATGCCTGCCCGAGGGTCCTCACAGAACCCCGAGGGCTGCAAATTGACCGTTGTTCCGAGAGGGACTGCAGACAAAGACTACAGAATACAGCCAAAGCTCCCTCTGTCGCTCTCGCTACTTTGCACTTTGCCATCTCTAGCTTATATCTCATTTCTTTGTTGATTCTTCAGACCCAGATCGCATCATCCCCTACTGAAATTCTTTTCAATGAAATGATTAGGAATTCTTAGCAAACCCGCTCTATAAATTCGCGCTATTTCAGTGGTTTCTTCATTTGCCATACTATTAGTATAGGAGAGTCTTTCCTTTATACTTTTCGCAAATCGCTGGCCATGATCAAATCTACAACTTGTCACATTAAAAGAAAGTTTGATTCGTGTGACTTAAGACAATTTCATCACATGTTTAATTAAATTCACTTTAATTATTTAAGTTCCCTAAGTTTAAATTTAGGAAATACATTAAAATAATTAATTAATTTAATATCTCCTAAACCAGATGAAATTTCCCAAATCCATTTCTGGGTCTTGTAGATCAAGTGTACTCTAGTACGTTGATAGCGGGGCTTCAGCTCATATGACTGGAGTACAAGAATACTTCTCGAGCTATCAATAAGAACGAATGGACTTCCAGATTACTATGGGAAACAAAACGAAATGTACCCCTGTAGGGAGAGGGACCATAGCATTTCAAATAGAAATAGGAGATGGCCTCCGAGCCACAAATGTGTTGCATGTGCCAAGATTGGGAATGAATTTACTTTCAGTGTCCTAGTTGCAGGACAAGGGATATGATGTGTACTTCATTGGAAGGAAATTATACGTGAAGCATCCAAGTTGGAAGAAAAAGGCTCAAATTGGAACTTGAAGCAACAAACTATATAGGTTGCAGCTCGAGTCTCCAATGGCACTGGTAGGCAGCGATCTCAACAGTGAAAAGGGCCTGAATGAGCTATGGCACAGACGAATAGGGCATCTACACCATGGAGCTCTGAGGATACTCAGAGAAACTATTACGGGAGTTCCAGTCTTAAGTACCAAGCACTATGACGTATGCAGAGGATGCGTACTAGGGAAGTATGCTAAAGCAGCATACTCCAGAAGCAACAATAGGGCAAAAGGTGTATTGGGGCTACTACACTCAGATATTTGCGGTGCAATGTCTACTAGAGCTCTTAGTGGTGGCGAATATTTTGTCACCTTTATTGATGACCACTCGAGGAAAACTTGGTTCTACTTCTTAAAGACCAAGGTTGAGGTCTTTGATCGGTTTAGAGAATTCAAAGCTGTGGTTGAAAACCTGATAGGGAAGAAGATAAAAGTATTGCTCCCAGATAATGGTGGAGAATATACTGACAAGGACTTCACAAAATTCTGCACAAGAGAGGGCATCAAAAGAGAATGGGCAACTCCATATAATCCATAATAGAGTCAAAGGTAATAATAAACTATTACAGAAGTAGCAATGTTGTATGACCAAGATCACCGTGCTTTTCCAGGAAAGACAACACACATATTCGTCATAAGATTTCATGCGCAGTGATTGGCAAAGAGAATGCAGATGAAAGAACTTTCGTCATGAAAGAAGTCACGTAAAGTGAGACATTTCAGACTATCTAAGTGTGGCACATTGTCACATTCCGCATATAGCTTTTACAAACTAGACTGCATCGTTGCAAAAGGGTATCTCGTAGGATAATGTTAGAATTTAAGGCATGTCAGCACCCACATTCCAAGGAGCAAGACCAGGAAAAGGAGCGAAATGTAAAGTTCATGGAAGACAGTCAGAAATCCTAAGAGATGCCTACGGAGACAATCCCAGGATGTTCCTCTTCTTGCACAACAAAGAAGAAGGGGAAGAGCCAATATGGACGTACATCCGGATCAAGCACCAAACGCCTGCCAAGCTTTCAAAAGAACCATAGTCAGAGCAAATGGGAAAGATTAATAGAACCGATTGAGCCACCCACCACCGGCAGAACGTTAGCGCAGAAGCACGCCGTACGCCAAGGAACGCAGGGAGCTCTTTGGAGCCCCAGCACCTAGCCTTACATACAACCCCGTGTACGAAGCTCTAGCACAAAGTCACAACCCCCCGTCTTCAGCCGCACAAACATCGATTTTGGGTGACGTTACAGAAGAGTACAACAACGTGACAAATGATGTCTAGGAAGTTGTACCTATACCAGAGAACAAATCAGTTATAGGTTCGAGATGGATCTACAAGATCAAGTATGCTGCAGATGGCAGCATAGAGAAGTACAAGGCTAGGTTCGTGGCCAAGGGATATGCACAGAAGGAGAGAATTGACTATGAAGAGACCTTCGCCCCTGTAGTCAGATCCACCTCCATCAGATCTGTTGTGTCCTTAGTAGCGTAGATGCAATGGGAAATTCACCAAATGGATGTCAAGCCAACGTTCTTGAATAGGGTGATAGAAGAGGTGTACATAGAACAGCCTGAAGGCTTTGAAACCCATGAGAAGAAATCCCATGTATGCAGACTGAATAAAGCCCTATATGGGCTCGGGCACCAGCAACCGCAGCGTAAACCTATCGTTAAACATTGTGCAATGTTGAATTGTTTAGTGAGTGATGCGGTATCCCAATCTCTACACCTAACAGAATGGTTTTTCCAGTTTCGGTGTGGTACTATATGGTAGAGATTTTGTCTTTTACAGATTGTCCTCTAGGTTTCATGTATGACCACATGAAGAACTTGGAAGCAAAATTCGACATGAAGGATTTAAATACAATTATTTTAAACAGGTGCAGAACAATGGAAAAAATCTTCCCAGAGTTGTTGGAAGATATGCTGCTGCAATTTTGAAGAGGTTAAGACTTCAGATTGCTCACCCATGTACGCTCATGACACCACCCAGAAGAAGAGATGGACGGAGACAAGGAGGAAGGAAGTGGACCCCACCTTGTACAGACAACTCATTGGCGTTGCCCCAAAAGGGACTGTGTAGCACCTGCCCCTGCATTGCACAGCTGCTGCCCTCTCTGTTGTTTCTACCTCTACTTCTCTGCGCTGCCTCTCGAAGCTTCTCTTTGCCTCTTGCTGATTCTAGGCACGGGGATCAGACCATCCCCTTTGCCTAAACTACCCCTCTTTGCAGCTGAAACACTTCTGAAAATTCTTAGCAAACCACGCCCTAGAATTCCAGCTTAGCTTCAGTGCTCTGCCTCTGTGTGTCTTCTCCAAATGACCCCAAGCCTTCCCTTTATACTTTTCTTGTTGGGAAACCAACGACCATGATCAGACCTTGAATCAATGGCTAAGATTAAAAGAAAGCTTGATCCGTGTGACTTAAGACAATTTCATCACATGTTTTAATTAATTACCTTTAATAATTTAATTTTCTTAAGTTAGACTTAGGGTCCATAATTAAAATTATTAATTAATTAATTATCTCCCAAACCGGATGAAATTTCCCAAATCTCTTTCTAGGTATTGGAGACCTCATGTACTCTAGTCCCTCCACAAATTTTGGGAGCTAGTGCACATCCGATGCTACCCCATCACTCAAGAAAACTGAACATCCTTGAGCTGCCAATTTTCACAATAAGAACAAGGCTATCGTGGCCAATTTTTGTGATAGGACTATGGGCTCAATGTTGCAAACATCGCGATCAAGATAAATTCGCTGAGGGTCATGTTGACCACTGGAGTGGCACCTAATGATTATATGAAGACTCCATGCACAAGCATAAACCAAAGGACACTTGTACCATCAGATATCATCATATCACCAGACTTTTTAAACTCTACTTTTACTTTGCATCATTTTCTCTTGTACCTAGATTCCACGTCCGACAGGGAATTGTAATAAGTGATGCTAGTAATGATAAATTTGAGTCAGTATTGAGTTTGTAATAGCCCTAGGTACCTTGGAACCTTGCCAACAAGCGAGTATTACTTTGGGAGGTTTTCTTTTACTCGGTTAATTATCATCTCCCTATCATGACTTAATAATTAATTGAATTTTTTCCTCTAATTTTACCCCAAAGTTGAAGTACGGCTTGATGGTGAAGTCTTGGGTGAGTCCTAGTGTCTAGAATCGATGTATATTACCATACTAGATCACACAAAAAATTTCGTGGAATTTGGTTAGGCCTGGGTAGTGAATTTTTAATTTTTTAGAATTCCTGCAGGTAAAAAATTGCAATAAAAATTGTAATTGAATTGTAATAAGTGTTGTCAGGAGAAGTTGTATCGGGTATGAGTAATAAAAATTACACCTCTCACCTTCAACTTTCTATTGACGCACTTCGAGGGGTTAGAAATGTGTTTTGAATCCTCAAAACCCACTTTTCCTAAGTTTAGTGGGAAATCTGGCAATTAATTAAACCATAAATTAAATAAATGGAGAAAAATAAATATCCACACATGCTAAATGAGGTGGAAATGAGGTGGAAAATTATGGAGGAGTTAAAGTGAAGTCCCAAGGTGATGTGGACTTCTAAAATCAAAGAAATGGCATGTGCTCAAATAAAATCGAATTTCTGGCATTAAATGAGAGTTGCTTACTTAGAAATTCGAATTTGTGAAGTTAATGTACATTTAGGAGAATTTGGGTGAATATTTGGTGGAGATTTTGTGGGAAATTGTGGGAAATTCGAATTTGGCACATAATGGAAGAAGAAAATGATGTCCACTTGCCAGAATCCAATTTTTACACTTGGCAATGGAGCTCTAATTATCAAATTCGAATTTCCCTTGTGATCTCCTCCCTCTCACGACTTAGCATTTGGTTCTTCATTGGGATTTGCTCCCAGCTTTCTATATAATGGAGCCATGGGCTCTCATATTGTAACATGTAATACGAGCTATTAGGCTTGAGGAGACGCTGCAGAATTGTATTCACTACTTGCAATATAATACAACAGTTTTTGGGGTAACTTGTGATGGTGTTCTTCTCCTTGCATATGTGGTAAATTCTTGACTTGTTATGTTTCTATTCATTTCTTCATGCTATTGTTTCTTTCATGTTTGTTTCAAGTTATTTTAATATGTAGCTATCTCATATTAGCATAAGAATTACTTAACTTCTCTAGGAAAAGAAATCTTCTAGTTGAAGTGAAATATATCTCTAGGAACTCTTTCCATTGCACTTATTTAATTTCATGTGGATTTAATGAGTTGTGGTGAATTTTTTGTAGAGGAATCATTCTTTGGTCAAGCATTCAAGCGTGAGGGGAAGTTCTTGGAGGAACCAACCCATTCTTGAAAATATTCAAAGAGAACCTGCATGTGTTTATTTCTCAAGTCTCATCTATTTCGATTTGTTTTGCAGACGTGCTCTTAAGTTTTAGGCTCTTATTTATTGCATCAAAATAAATTTTATATATATATATATATATATATATATATCACATGGTGCACTTCATTTATCAATATCTGGCTATTTCAAAGAGATAAGTCATGGCTAGTCAAAGAGGAGAGTTTGCTCATACTCTTTGGCCTAGCTTCTTGTAGATTAGTTTTGTAATGTACTTTGTGATTTCTTGAGCTAACATTTGTTATTGTAGATTTGCTCTAACTTGTTGTCTTGCAGCTACTTGAGGGTTTCATCTTCAGAAAACTACTTACAAGTTTCCATGCAGGACCTTGGGGCTCCAACCTCTAGATTAGTTCTCTCTCTTGGCCGTGGAACTCAAAAAGGCTTTGCCTCTCTTCTTCTTCCTTGAAAAATTTGCATTTTGTTGAGCATTTGTGGACCTCAAATTGCAGAAATTTTCAACAAGGAAAAGTTTATGGCTCAAGTCTAAGTGTAATATTCCTAATTAGCGACAACTAATTGGAATATTCGACTTTGTATAGTTTTGTCGTCTATGGTTTGTAAATAAATAAAAAAGTGAGTAAAAAAGGTCTAACTCACTTTAGTAGAATAAGACCTTTGCCTAGTAGCACAACGTTGTGACTCAAGGGGGGTCAAGGGGGCCAAACACCACATAGAGGAGGGGGGCCTACGTGCACTCTAGAAGCTTCTGCGCAGATAAGGATGAGGATGTGGAGGAGAGAGAGGCTACGACGGGTTTTGGAGGGAAACCAATGTTATAAAAGATGGAGGAGCCTCCTCATTTGGATCATTCTTGAGTTGATGATTTTGGAGTGAGACTTATGTCTTCTTGAGCACGCTGGCTGTTTAGCCTGTCTGCAGCACTGTTTAGTGCATTGAGTGTCTCCGGTCGGAGATCTCGCCCTTAGCCCCGAGGGACTTCGAGTGCCTGCTCGGGCAAGGTTGGTTTTTCAGTATTTTGTGAGTCGTTTTATTGTTTCGGTTTGTTGCAGAGCTGGAGCTTAGAGAGACTGCGCAGTCACTGGGAGAGAGGACGCAATCCACTATGGAGGAGCTCCGAATTGGGGTTTCTGCGGGTGATTTAGCCGAGATTTTGAGCAGAGGGTCAACCTTTGCCCGTCGGAGGGATTTGGCGGAGTTTGTGGCAGTGTTTCAGCTGTTTCTATCTGGCCACTGTGCAGTGCCTTGGAGGCCAACGTAATTCACTGGGGGGGCAGTTTCTGGTGATTTCTGGGGTTGGCCATCCTTGGAATGGTTTTTGGATTTTGTCTGGGTTGCCGAGGAGAGGAGGTTTGCCAATTTTCAGCTCATTCCGGCAAGGGGATCAGCCCCTAATCTTCAGTCCATTCCAGCAGTAGTAGCTACACGGCAGTTTTCCAGCAAATGGGACACAGTTCATAGAGCAGCCATTTCCGGTATTTTCTGAGGGTGTTTCTTCACTTGCTTTGAGCAAGATCGCCTATTGTACTTCATTACATTTCTCATATTAATAAAATGGCTTAGAATTTTCTCTCTATGTTTTCTGGTTGAGTTGCCATAGTTGTCGTTGTTGTCGTAGTTGTTGTATTCTCTTTCTATTATATGTCTATTGTTATTTTTTAGCATTCTAGTTCTATACCACTTGGTGCATTTATCGTTCACTCTTAGACAGAGTCTGGAAAGGGCCAAGTAGCCTCTAGATCTCGTCCTCTTTTCAGAGGCGATATATCCGGTAAATGCCCTCCCAATCTATCTCTGGTTGGAGTTTGCCGTGTTTTAGAGATATCCCCGAAACGAGATATTACAGTGGTATCAGTGCATAGTTCTAGCTCAGCCTGTGGTCTATGACATCAAGAAAGAGACCGTACAGAGGCAGGAAGTATAGAGACCGTGAGCGTAGGTTGGAGGCCACCTACGAAGAGGAAGACTGTGCCCAAGTAGAAAACGCAGATCAGGAGAGAGATACTGTGAAGGACACAGAGGAGGTAGAGCTTGTAGTAGATTTGAGGCAGAAAGCGTCGATGGCAATTGACACAGAGGCCAAACAGTTTGGAGAGGCACTCCTCAAGTCGGTGCAAGATTTAGCCCGACAGATTGAGGTCATGGGCCAGAGGTTCACAGCTGCGGAGGCTCGACAGCGTGAGACTCCACAGGTTTTCGAGGTCGGAGAGGGATCGAGTGCATCCCACCATTTGCCGGAGCAGGGTGCTGCTCAACGTGATACTCCTCAGTCGACGGCGTCATATGCACCTACCCGCTCTACTATGCCCACTTTCTTGGGAGCTGATACAGGGGCAGGAGCCCAGCAGGAGGCAGAGCCCGAGCTCTTAGATGAGTACTTTGCAGAGTATCAGTCCTACGGGAAGGAGTTCAAGGATGCTCTCACATTCAGAGATTTTGTGCAGCTCCAGCGGGACAGTAGACCCCGCGACCATCATAGAGGGCACCGGCATTACCATTATGGAGATTCCCACCGTGCCTCTAGTAGATTTCATTTTCCTACGTTTGATAGATCATCAAACAGTTCGGCAAAGTCTTGGGTGGAGAAGCTGGACATCTATTTCCAGCTTAACCATATGTCGGAGACGGAGGCCATCAAGGTGGCAACATTACATTTGGATGGTGAGGCCCAGGACTGGTGGTTCCATGGGATGGTGACACTCGGGCATTCCACAATGACGACATATGCCGAGTTCACTAGGAGATTGATAGAGCGTTTTGACCGGAGGGATCCGGAACAACATTTTGTTGAGCTGACAAAGCTCAAACAGACAGGGAGCCCGGAGACATACATTGCAGATTTCTTGAGGGTTTCGGTGATGGTGTCAGATCTATCCGCGACACGGATGATCTATATGTTTGTGGAGGGATTAGCAGAGCCACTTCGAGGTCTAGTCAGATCCACTAGACCAGCTACACTCCAGGATGCTATTAGGAGGACCAGGGATTTGCAGGATGCATTGCCTAGGACGCGGACATCTTACCCCCAGAGACAGGGTTTCCAGCCCAAGGGGAAGGATGTGAGGGTTCCTCCTCCAAAGGGGAATCCAGGACGGGCACAGGTAGATGATGAGGCCAGGAGGGAGTTGAGGAAGAAGCGACTGTGCTTCACTTGTCAGGAGCCGTGGGCACCAGGGCATAGGTGTGCTGCTGGCAAAGCACACTTCATTGAGGTCTTCTCCGATGATAGTGGAGAAGAGGATGAGGAAGATGATGAGGAGGCAGGGGATAGTCAGATGGCCCAGGATCAGTTGCCGCCTCCACCTCCAGGGACAGGAGGTGTAGCCTTTGCACCCATAGGAGGGGCCCTTGCAGCGTTGCGAGGAGTTCCTAAGTATTTGATGTTGCGCATACGTGGGACAGTACGTGGCCAGCGAGTATCAGTCTTGGTTGACAGTGGAGCAACCCACAACTTCATTGATGCGCAGATGGTCGAACGGAGGGGTATACTGACCGAGAGTTTTGACGGATTTTCAGTCTTGGTCCTAGGAGCCCAGACGATGTAGTGTGCCCAGTATGTTCCAGAGTTAGCAGTGACGATGGGTACTTACACCGTGACTGATCACTTTTTCGTGGTCAACATACCAGATACCAATGTGGTATTGGGTGTTCAGTGGCTGATTACGCTAGGGAAGGTCACCACGGACTGGGAGGCCTTAGAGATGGAGTGGGATGACAAGAAGACCGGGAAGCATGAGAAGATCCGCGAGATGCATACTTACCCACCTCAGACAGTGTCGGCACACCGGATGGAGGCAGACTTCTGGAAGGGAAACATAGAGTGGGCGGTTGAGTTGCGGGCATCAGAGGCAGAGACCACTGGTCGAGCAGTTCATCCAGAGATACAGGCTATCCTTGACAGGCATGAGGTAGTGTTTGGGGCTATACCACCAGGTCGGCCACCAGATAGAGGGTTTGAGCATACCATCGAGCTAGAGCAGGGTATCCAGGCGGTGATCACTACACCCTATAGGCATCCCAAAGCCTATCGGAATGAGATTGAGCAGGCCATCCAGGAGTTGTTGGCTCTTGGACACATTAGACCGAGCACGAGTCCGTTTGCTTCTTCTGTAGTGCTGGTGAAGAAGAAGGACGGCACTTTGAGGATGTGCATTGACTACAGGGCCCTGAACAAGAAGACTCTAAAGAACAGGTACCCTATACCCAGGATCGATGAGCTGATGGATGAGTTGAGGGGAGCTAAGTTCTTCTCAAAGATTGATTTGAGATCAGGGTACCATCATATTCGCGTGAGGGAACAGGACATTCCCAAGACCGCTTTCAAGTGTCATTATGGGCACTTTAAGTTTCTGGTTATGCCTTTTGGGCTGACCAATGCGCCAGCTACTTTTCAGTCCTGCATGAACCATATCTTCCGCAGTCATCTGAGGAAGTTTGTTTTGGTTTTCTTTGACGACATACTCATATATAGCAAGACGTGGGAGGAGCATCTCCAGCATATAGAGGCAGTGCTACGCATCTTGGAAGAGCAACAATTCTATGCTAAGCTCTCCAAGTGTGAGGGTCCACGAGGAGAAGATTAGAGCCATCAGAGATTGGTCGGAGCCAAAGAATGTGACGAAACTTCGAGGGTTCATTGGGATATGTGCCTATTACAAGAAGTTCGTCAGAGGGTTCTCACGGCTTGGTGCACCCCTTACAGATTTGACGAAGAAAGGGGCATTCGGTTGGACAGATACAGCGCAACAAGCCTTTGATAGGCTTAAGGAGGTGATGAGTAGTTGCCCAGTGCTTGTGTTGCCGGATTTTACGCAGCCATTTGTCTTGGAGTGTGATGCGCAGTGTTACACGGGGTCTCGCCCCCCCACCCAGGGGTCTAGATTCCTCGCTCCCTCACGCTTTGGGGTCTTGGGGACTTCTAGGGGACGTTTCCCTCACGCCCCCTCACGCCCCCGCACACCCCCTTTCACGCCCCCTCACGCCCCTTCACACCCCCCTTCACGCCCCCTCACGTCCCCTCACCGCCCCTTTTAGTTTATGGTTTCGTGTTAAAAGTTGATGTGCCACTTAGCATATTTGAGAATCCAAGTGATTCTGATTCAGATGGTGACATGGTTGATCCCGATATATTCGTGCAGAAGTTGGATGCAGAGACTAGTGGGGCATTAACTTGAGCATTTATGCTCATTTATCATTATGATGATATCATTTGATATTCATATGTTATGTTTTATGTTTTATGTTTCAGACATAACTTATTTGCTTTTAAGTTGTATGTTTCAGACTTGAGTTGTAAACTTCAGTTTAAACTTTATTTTGAATCTTGATATAATATGTCATATGATATCTTAAACTTTATTTTCATTGTACATTGTTAGTAGTTACATTAATGATTATATAGTTACAAACTTACAAACTTACATGCATGATTGTATGATGTATGTTTTAACATTTAACTTTTAAATTTGTTTCAATTATATGATTCATCATTCATCAATTTGTAATTTTATCATTTATGATTTATCTTTCATGATGCAAGTGTATGATGACTGTATATAAATTCCTTGCAAAAATATAGTTACATTTTAAATATTAAATTTTATAATTTTTATGACCCCGACGTCCCCCCACGTTTCCTGAAAATTGGTAGGGAGCTTTTGCATAGGCCGCTCCCGTGCTCCCTCGCCCCCTCGCTCCCACCTCCAGGGGACTTGGTGGAACATTGGTGATGCGTCGGGAGAGGGGATCAACGCAGTATTGATGCAGGGGGGACACCCTATAGCTTTTGAGAGCCAGAAACTCCTTCTGCATGAGAGGTTGTATCCTATTTAGGACAAGGAGATGTTGGCCATCATGCATGCATTGGCCAAATTCCGGCAATATCTGGTAGGGAATAGATTCAGGGTGAGGACTGACCACAACAACCTCAGTTTCTTTTTGGAGCAGAAGCAGCTACAGGAGAGGCAGTAGAAGTGGATCAGTAAGATCCAAGCATATGACTTTGACATTGAGTATGTCAAGGGTAAGAATAACGTGGTAGCAGATGCCCTTTCACGTAGACCAACCACGTTATCTCTTATGAGCTTGGATGCAGATTGGAGGGCTCGACTTTTAGTTGAGTACTCCAAGGACAAGTTCGCATGTGAGGTGCTGGATGGACAGGTGGCGAATGACAGGTACAGGGTGGTCGATGAGATCATCTATTATAGGGACAGGATCTTCTTGACTGAGGGATCTCAGCTTAAGAAGAAGATACTCCAGGCATCACATGATTCTCCATTGGTAGGCCATCAGGGGTTTACCAAAACCTACAAGGCCATCAGAGAGAGGTTCTCATGGAGGGGCCTCAAGAAGGACGTACTCCAGCACATCACAGAGTGCGATGTTTGTCAGAGGAACAAGGGTGAGATGAGCCATCCCGCAGGGTTGTTGCAGCCTCTTCCCATTCCGAAAGGGAAATGGGAGAGCATATCGATGGATTTCATCACAGGGTTGCCCATGGTGCAGGGCAAGGATTGTATCTTTGTCATCGTTGATCGACTGACAAAGTATGCGCACTTTTTCGCCATATCCACGCATTACACAGCAACACAGGTGGCCGTGCTATTCTTCCGAGAGATTTTCAGGTTGCATGGTCTTCCTAAGACCATCATCAGTGACAGAGATAGCCGCTTCATGGGCGGATTTTGGCAGGAGCTTTTCCGACTGGTGGGGACGAAGTTGACACCGAGTACTAGTTACCACCCACAGACGGATGGACAGACGGAGATAGTTAATAAGTGGCTGGAGAGCTACTTGCGTAACTATGTCAGTGGGAAGCAGCGAACATGGTTGAGATGGTTGCATTTGGGGGAGTACTGCTACAACTCGACACATCACATGTCTATTGGTATGTCACCATTTTACGCTTTGTATGGGTACCATCCTTTATCATTTGCTGATGTGATGTTCGGTGCAAGTAAGGCTCCTAGAGCCAAGATGTGGATCCAAGAGAGTCAGGATATCCTCCGAGCTCTCAAGGACAACATGGCTACAGCACAGAACCAGCAGAAGCTATATGCCGACAGAGGTCGGGTGGAGCGACAGTTTGAGGTAGGGGACTTGGTCTACCTACGCTTACAGCCATACCGACAGTCATCGCTGAAGCAGAAGGGAGCTGAGAAGCTCAAGCCACGTTTCTACGGGCCATACAGGGTGATACGCAGGATTGGGCAGGTTGCATATGAGTTGGAGCTACCCCAAGGCAGCAAGATCCACAACATTTTCCATGTGTCATGCCTGAAGAAGGCGCTGGGATAGCAGGTGACAGTGACAGAGGAGCTACCGCCGACAAATGATGAGGGGCACTTGGTGTTGCAGCCGGAGGCCATTATTGATACTAGGGAGAGGCGGTTATAGAATAGGACGGTCCGGGAATTCTTGGTGCGATGGAAGAATTTGCCAGATGAGGATGCCACTTGGGAGAGCGAGAAGATTCTGCAGCATCCATCACTTCAGTTGCTTGAGGGCAAGCAACATTTTGCTGGGGGGGACTGTAATATTCCCAATTAGTGACAGCTAATTGGAATATTCGACTTTGTATAGTTTTGCCGTCTATGATCTGTAAATAAATAAAAAAGTGAGTAAAAAGGGTCTAACTCACTTTAGTAGAATAAGACATCCGCCTAGTAGCACAACGTTGTGACTCAAGGGGGGTCAAGGGGGCCAAACACCACGTAGAGGAGGGGGGCCTACGTGCACTCTAGAAGCTTCTGCGCAGATAAGGATGAGGATGTGGAGGAGAGAGAGGCTACGACGGGTTTTGGAGGGAAACCAATGTTATAAAAGATGGAGGAGCCTGCTCATTTGGATCATTCTTGAGTTGATGATTTTGGAGTGAGACTTATGTCTTCTTGAGCACGCTGGCTGTTTAGCCTGTCTACAGCACTGTTTAGTGCATTGAGTGTCTCCGGTCGGAGATCTCGCCCTTAGCCTCAGAGGACTTCGAGTGCCTGCTCGGGCAAGGTTGGTTTTTCAGTATTTTGTGAGTCGTTTTATTGTTTGGGTTTGTTGCGGAGCTGGAGCTTAGAGAGACTGCGCAGTCACTGGGAGAGAGGACGCAGTCCACTGTGGAGGAGCTCCGGATTGGGGTTTCTGCGGGTGATTTAGCCGAGATTTTGAGCAGAGGGTCAGCCTTTGCCCGTCGGAAGGATTTGGCAGAGTTTGTGGCAGAGTTTCAGCTGTTTCTATCTGGCCACTGTGCAGTGCCTTGGAGGCCAGCGTAATTCACTGGGGAGGCAGTTTCTGGTGATTTCTGGGGTTGGCCATTCTTGGAATGGTTTTTGGATTTTGTCTAGGTTGCCGAGGAGAGAAGGTTTGCCGATTTTCAGCTCATTCCGACAAGGGGATCAGCCCCTAATCTTCAATCCATTCCAGCAGTAGCAGCTACACGGCAGTTTTCCAGCAGATGGGACGCAGTTCATAGAGCAGCCATTTCCGATATTTTCTGAGGGTGTTTCTTCACTTGCTTTGAGCAAGATCGCCTATTGTACTTCATTACATTTCTCAGATTAATAAAATGGCTCAGCATTTTCTCTCTATGTTTTCTAGTTGAGTTGTCGTAGTTTCCGTAGTTGCTGTATTCTCTTTCTATTATATGTCTATTGTTATTTTTGAGCATTCTAGTTCTATACCACTTGGTGCGTTTATCTTTCACTCTTAGAGAGAGTCTGGAAAGGGCCAGGTAGCCTCCGGATCTCGTCATCTTTTCAGAGGCGATATATCCAGTAAATGCCCTCCCAATCTATCTCTGGTTGGAGTTTGTCATGTTTTAGAGATATCCCCGAAACAAGATATTACACTAAGTTGTGAAGACTTTCCTTGGATTTTAAAGAAGACTTCATAGTTTTCTCCTCCTTGTAACAACTAGTAAAATTCTTGGTTTTGGTAGCGTGGGTTTTACCCATTGGTATCCCTATCTCTCCATCTTTTGGAGAGGAATGGTGTTGTGATTTTGTTGGTTTATTTCATTTTGCATGCATAACATCTAATTGGAAAATTAACACTACATGCATTACGCTCATTTTGCATGCATAACATCTAATTGGAAAATTAACATTACATGCATTACGCTCATTTTGCATGCACTTTAATTTAATTTGCTACAAGTTTCAAGTATTTTCACTTTCACTATCAACAAGGAAAGGTTTATGGCTCAAGTCTAAGTTGTGAAGACTTTCCTTGGATTTTAGAGAAAACTTCATAGTTTTCTACTTCTTGTAACAACTAATAAAATTCTTGGTTTTGGGACCGTGGGTTTTACCCATTGGTATCCCTATCTCTCCATCTTTTGGAGAGGATTGGTGTTGCGATTTTGTTGGTTTATTTCATTTTGCATGCATAACATCTAATTGGAAAATTAACACTACATGCATTACACTCATTTTGCATGCACTTTAATTTAATTTGCTACAAGTTTCAAGTCTTTTCACTTTCATAGCAAATTCAAACTTTGACATGCATGCACTTTTAACTTGAATCTAATTTTTCATTAATCTTGTTCCAAGTCTATTTATGTTTCACCTTTAATTACATCTTACATGCATCAAGTATTTGGGCAAGATTTCTCCATAAAATAACATTCTATTTCATGTCAAGCAAGTACATTTCAAGTTAAAGTTAATTTGGTTAATTCACTTACATGCCCCAAGCAACCACTAAAATTTTACCTCCAACATAAGTTGGTTGAATAGACATTTTAGAGACCCTCTACTCCTCTATTGACTCCTCATTGTGAGATCCATATCTTTGGGTGAGGGTGAGGCCTGAGGATTGAAGAGTTGAATTGTAACCTTGCTTTAGTAGTAATTAATAAAATAAACCAAGAGCATTTTTCATCACATTTACCTTACTTGCAAGTTCCAAATTTTTGCTTTCTTGATGGTTTAGAGTCTCACATGCAACATTGTTTCCTATTTTCAAGAAGCATTTCATTTCATGCAAGTATTGTAATCTCTTTTGCAAAAAGTTTAGTTTAATTTTATTATACTTGGAACATTGTCTACTTTAGCAAGCTCCATTTCATGTTCATGAATGGTTAATGCGTCTCAATGTCTTTTCAAGTATTCTTATTTCATGTTGCAAGGCTAATTGCATATTGTTATCTTAGTCTAACAATTGAGTTTTTCTATCATCTCATTTACATTCTCATAAATAGATCACTAATTGTTTCTTTTTGAACAAGATAGTTTCGCATGCTTGGATTCATAAATCTATGTATCTTGAAAGCATTTACAATGCATTGTGCTCACATTTTATTGTTTCACTTTTGAGGATTACTTTTTCTCTCCATTTGAAAGCATTTTACTTCATTTCTTTATTTAAGCAAATACATTTTCATTTCAAAGAGAAATACTTTGAAGGCACTGGTTTTCATAAGTTTTATGCTCACATAAATTATGTATTGATGGTTATTGTTCATAACACTTTTTGCTTATAAATCTTAAAAGGTAATCTATTTAGCTCTAATAATTCTCTTAGAAACCTCACATTTGTAACTTAGTTTTCCTTTAGGGACCACCCGCCATAGCTAACCTAGGAGATAGCTTAAACGGAGAGAGTTGGGATTACAGTGACAACCTTTAACCTTGTGGGGTTAAAGGTTTTTCTCACTAACTTGTAGGTAGGTGTAGGTGGCAAGGCAATAATAAGTCACACATAGCAATGAATCATGTCCTGAATTTTGTATCATGAGTCAACCCTAAAATATCAACAAAAACTATAATAGATGTATCTCATAGCATGAATCATATACAATGAAATAAACCACTAAGTAAGTTCTAACTTCTAACTAATGATTTCCTCTGCCCATTTGCGAGAAAATGTAATGCCTTTTCCTCTAGATTAAAAAGGCCCTTGGTTTGGCATTGGACTATAATATCCTCTACAAGATGTAGGAGGTAGATTACATCCTCTGCTGGTGACCATGGTAGGTTGTGTCACCTCATCCTCCACCTCGTCGACTACCTCTCTCTTCCCTGCATAGGCTACATCCTCCTCTAACCAATCAGGGGTTGATTCCGTGACAGGCATCTCAGCCTCAACCCTCAATGCAACAGTGGTGTCAATCCCATCTAATGAGATGGCCTCTATGTAATATTCCAAATTGAAATTTACAACAATAAACAGAGACATAAACAAGGAAGCAATAACAATAAACAAATTCCAGGCATACACATCAAAATACAAAATAAAATGTGTCAAACAATTGAGCCATTTTATTAGTACAGAAATCTCAGTACATAATGTTGAAATATGTGAATAGGTTCGGTCTTCATAATGACATATGTAATCATGACTTTATAATTTGATGTAATAAGAAAAATAAATTTATTATTGATGTTCTTAAGGGATGGGTTTTGTTGTATTTGTTTCTCGAAGGCATTTCTTGGCTACGAAACTGCGCTGAGAAACCAACTCAACCAAACTTTAGGTTCACGCTGGCCCTCAAACCAGAGTGGGCTCCCTCAAGTGTTACGAGGTTTTTCTAACATTGTTCATTGTCGCTGGACAGTAGTCTATGAAGCACAATAGCCAAATCTATGATTTGTATAAGTGGTTGCTAATGAATATCCAATTGCTGCCCAAAATAAAGTCCTCTCTTGTTGAGGCTTTATCAAAGTGTTAACGTCCAACTCCGATAGAATAACATAGCTTAAAAGAGTTTGGTAGATGAATAGAAGAGAAATCAGATAATTAAGTATTCATATTGAATACTCAGTCATTCAGATTTAGTAGATGCGTATAGTAAACTTCTACAGTCAAACAAATATACATTCACGAGATGACAGAAGGCAACAATTAAATGATGCAGAGGAGCTATTTCATATAGACTGCTCGATTAGCTAGTCTCCATAATGGTGATAACTTTGCAGTGGGTTGTCATAGAGGTTGATACTCAAACCCAGCCTTGCCCTAGCTCCTATGTTACCTTGAACATATGCAGACACGGATTATGAAATCACAGGGAAAGACATACATGAGAAACAAATTTTGTCATGAAACTAAAGCGTGAATACTTCAATTAAAAATTCTGCAATAGAAATATTTAAAAAAATGGCAGGGTTTTGGCATCAAAAATCAACCCTAGCTTATTACAAATGAAGCAATATATAGGAAAACTAAATCTTACAACTGCTACCTAACCTCTAGGAATCAAATCCTTGAAAATAAACTAAAAATAAAATAATCACTATCTTGTCACATAAAATTTTGAACAGTGCCCTTGAAATTGGGATTTAATTACACTGTTAACAAATCTGTCTCCTTCATATCTGGATTAGATTCTTCGATTGATGATATTGTGCCTAAATCTTTTGCAGCTGTTATCTTATCATTAAGAGCATTCGAATCTCAAATGGATTATACAATCTATGCCTTGGAAACTGGGCTAAGTCTTCACTACCACCTGTGTTAGCCAACATTATAATTCATATTGCAAATCCAATATTTTTCAAATGCTAATCTTGCTGCTATGAATCATTTCTGCCCTAAAATTTGGGAATAAGTTGACTGGTTGTTGATTCTTCTCCTTGGAAATCTATATCTTGATTCTTGTGCTGATGTAGAAATGTAGCCACTCGTCTCCAATCTAGAATTACTGATTCAAATTGCCAGTTGCGTGTTAATCTTTACTCAATAGCTCTGCAAAGAAATAACTTTTTAAATATTAATTTCTTCTTTTCTCCTAGAGCCAATTGATCTGAATGAGGTTTCTCAGAGTTCTTTCCTTCAATGAAATCACCATACTCTGGACAAGAGCATGAGTAATCCATATCAGAACCTAAAGTAAATCCACATCCTGGGTAAAAACATGACCTGTTGACATGATGGCCTTCTACAATATCTAATGATGTTTCTGAATTTGTAGATGCATGATTACTTTCTTCTAACTGTCCATTTTCAGAATACAACTTGGGCATAGAAGTGAATGTGGTGACAGTTGAAAATTTTAGCTGCCTCTTGTAACAAGAGCACCCACAAGACTAATAATGCCAACTATTACATCATCACCATTGTCAACATCATAGAAATTACTCCTTGCACTTTTTGTACTAATTGAAAAGCTCATCTTTCCTATAGTTTTTCCTGTAAGTGCTTCTCTGTCTGAGGACATTTTTTATTGTTAGTGTAATAACTTTTACTAGAACCTTAATCATTCTCACTAGCTTTGACTCCAATAACTTTAGACTCATGAGATTCTATTTTATCAGCAATAATACTATCAACTTGACATTGCGAAGCAAAATGGTGCAAATGCCCATCTTGTTTCCTTTCTTTAACATGAAATGAAGGTCTCAGCAAACATGACTGCTCGTAATGTATTTGGTTGGAACACAAGCATCCTTGACACAGTTTCTCCACACTCCCTGAATGTTGTAGAACAATAGACACCATATGGAAAAATGGAGCAGCACATAAAGTTGTTACCTAAGATACATTAGGTTCTCCATTGACAGGTTCATATGTATATGTCAAATACCTAGGACGCACACAATTTTTAACAGTATTTGAAAAACTATTCAATAATATGTCTATGAAACTTTCCTTAGCAGCGGAACCTGAATTTCCTTGCATCCCAACTCAAGAGAAAAAGGATATGGATTCTCTAATTTAATATGAAATTGTCACACTTTTCAAGTTTAGCAAATTGAGGTGCAAAAATTTCTGATGTCATGTTCAAACTAGGACCTCATCCCATATTTGATTTCTATACTTAAAAAGAATTAATTGCCAAGGAATGCTCTGCAAATAACTCTTCACAAATTCGACATGAACTGTAGGCGGTCTCTCTCTATTTGAAGTATCCAATACTCTGCAAACCTTTCCTTGCTCGACTCTTAATAGCAAGGGGTTGAATATCAATACTCTTAGTGTCACCAAAAGCTGCATCTGCAGATTCCAACTGAAAATTTTCCCAGTTTGCTTCATTTTTTAAAATATTAGCAGAATGCTTCTGAATAACCTCTTATACTCATCGCTCTTTGTGCTTTTTCTTATCCAAAAATGGATCATCTGTCTGAACATGCCACTGAAGGAACGAGTTGATGATGTTGCTTTATCTTTTTTCCACGATTGACTTCATTATATTATTGCTCAGATTCCCTGAAAGAATTAAAATTGGCCATTCACAAAATCTGAGTGTTTCCTTTTTCACAGAACCCACGAAATCTCTCAAACCATGGACAATTTTGTGAAAATTCTCATGTGAGATCTAATTGATGTCGTTCTGCACAAAACCCACGTTCGGGATTTTTGAAAATCGCTTTGTTTGCCTAGAAACCACCCCTGAAATTCACTGCCTGAAAAGGGTTACGAATTTTGACTCATGGTTGACCATTTTTGTATGTCAACTTCAATAAAATCACACCTGCGTAACCCAACTGGTAAAACCTCCTTTATAAATACACACCCCATTTGATCGGTGAAGTTGTATTCGTCGCAAAAGATGAGAAGCCTCTAAAAATAGAATATGACTTTGAACTTCCTCGTCATCTAATTGTGAGCCTTCTCCCTTGTGTTGAACATATCAATGGATTCTCATTACATCTTGTAATGCTTGAAACCCTCTGATTTGAGCAGAAGGGGCAGAAGGTATGAATTGAAATCATAGCTTTGAATACTGTGAGCATATATTCATCTTTATCACGGATCTACCAAGAGTCTAGAAAGATCAAATCTCATTATATGCAAACTTTGTTAAATATATGATTAAGATAGATCTATAGTGATAATTTTTCATTGTTTAAATCTCATTCTATTCAAACCTTTTTTTAGAATACAAAATTTGAAAAAAGATTTGCATGTCAATAGTTTTAATCCCATTTAGTGCTTGGTAAATAAGTTATTAAGATAGATATATAGTGGTAATTTCTCATTTTATTTTTTTTTGTTAATTCTGTAGGACCTGACTTTTCTATTATTTACAGCAAGTTGCTAAATAAATACAACAAGAAAATTGTGCCTCAACCTGCCCAATGGGAAACCAAGTCTGTTGGCCATCTTAAAAAGTTAAAGGCCAACCAAAAGCGGTACTGTTTCAGTCTATCAATAGCAGCAATACCTACTCGGCTATGTCCATAATACTTACATATGAAGCAACAACTATAAAGTCGATGAACAAAAAGCATACAAAAATGAGAAGAAACAAAGAGGCCTAGCCATCAGAAGAATGCACAGGTGTTGGATCTTCAGCAGAGGACCCAAGCAGCTCCACCCACTGCAAATCACGCAACTGCTCTTCAATGCGTCCAATTCTATCATTCTGCTGCATTTGAATATTGGTCATGGAAGTCATGTCCTATTTAATATGATTAAGATCAAAAAGCATGGAAGTATGAGCTTCATGTTCCTTCATGCTCATCAGGGCTTTGGCAAGAACACATTTAAACCGCCAATACATCTTAACAGTTTGCTGGAAAAGAGACACCCTGCCCCTAGTACTACCAGGGTCAAGAAGGAAATCCATTATTGCTTGTTGCTGCTGGAGATCAACCTCTTCTTCCAAATTGTGCTTCTCCCAGTCCTGAATGTGCTTACGAATATGCAGGGGGGTCGTAGCAGTGTAAGAGTTAACCAAAGATTCAACAACCTGCGCATTAGTTTTGCACCCTCGCTTGCAAGAGCGCAAAGATACATTAGTTTGCTTAACCTTGGCTCTTGTTTTGCGAGCTGGACTTAGTCATACTGGCTCCCGACAAGCCAAAACCCGTTTCTCCTACTCTGGAACCCTATAAACAGCCGCTGTAACCAACCCAGATCACCACTGTGATGCCCACCTACGCTATGCCAAACAAAGGGAATAGACAACAGAACTATGCAGAGGAGCATAAAACCAGCATGCAATGTGCCATAAAGAGGCATCTCATCAACGGAAGGTGGTATAATGACAATAGATCGTGCCCACATACGAATGATGGTGGTCATGATTACGAGATTGACATCCAGCTCAGTCATTAAAGGTTGCTGACAACCTAGGTCCTGACCCACACCCCGATCGGGGGTTATCTCGTATATCTCTGTCTACAATGAGTTGCAAAGAGTGAAATTCAATATTCCAAGTCCTTGCAGAGGGTGTGATATCAAGATGCCTATCAAGATTTTGACAGCCCCAATTCGCTAAATAATCAGCCGCTTCATTGCAAGCTCGCCGAGTATGAGACGGAATGATGTAGTCTAATTGATTGACCAAAGTCTCAATCTCTTGTAGCAAAGTGGTTGTGCGCCAACTTTTGCTAATTTTATCCCAGTGTGTACCTTTTTGAAGTTTAGTCAAAGCTCCAATAACCATAGCAGAGTCCCCTTCAACAATAAGCCGGTGGAAATGTTCGCGCTTCGCTATGATTAATCCGTTTTGGAGGGAAGTCAGTTCAGCCTCATTATTCGTCGCATAACCAAGATCCAGCGCATAAACTCGACAGACTGCACCTTGGGAATTCCTGAAAACACCTCCTATGCCAGCTTGCCCAGGATTGCCTTTAGAGGCACCATCGAAATTAAGTTTGATGAAGCCGAGAGTAGGCGGTTGCCAACACTGAGGGAAATGTTGCGGAGGAGCTCTGAATTTCCAGAGATTGCAGGCTAACATTTGTGGGTGGAGATTTAACTTATTCAGAATTTGTGCTTCAAACCCTTCTGCTTTCCAATCATCTTCGAGCCATTTTTCAACCAGTATAGTTTCTCTAATATTGTCAAGCACCTTCTCCCAGACCTGGTGATTGGGCTTGTCCTCACCTTGGAAAATTCGCTAATTGCGTTCCTTCCAAAGATCCCAAATTAAAAAACCCAGTACCAACTGCCATGCTCAATTTAAAACCACACATTTATAACCGCCTTTTCTCCAATTTAAAAGTGTGGTAATAACGCTGGTGGGATCACGATCAGTGTGCCTGAAGGTAAATTCCAAATTTCGCCAAAGAGGTTCCACATAGCCACAGCTATTGAAAATATGTTCAGTAGTTTCATTGGCTTGTCTGCAGAAAGAGCACACTGATGGGCCTGTCATGCCTCGCTTCTGCAGATTGTCCCACGTTAGAATTTTCTTATGACTAACAATCCATAAGAAGTATGCCACTTTCGGCCAATGGTGCATGGACCAAATTTTCTTCCAAATAGGGGAGCCAGGAGCATGGTGAATGTGGGCTTGTATTTGATAAGCCTCATTAATAGTAAACATTCCATTTGTTCGATAACCCCAACGAAGAATGTTTGTCCCTGTTTTTATCTTGATTTTCCTGGTCTGCATCTCGCGGTTATAGTTATGCCATTGCAGAGTGTCTGGTGCGCCAGGCCATGCTGCTTTCTCTTTCCATCTCCGCCATTGAGTCATCTGATGCTGAGTCCAATAAGTGGAGACCAATCGGTGATGTGGAGTATTGGTAAATAAGAAGAGTTCAGCAAGATCTAATCGAGTAAATAATTTCTCTCTTTGTTGCCACGAATCCTCCCAAAAAAGTGCAGTAGTGCCATCCCTTACTTCCCAGAAACTATGCTGACGAATAAGAAATCGATTACCCGCTGCGAGATTCCAAATCGCAGATCCTTTAGGAACAACATCAATTTTCAATTTTCCTGAAATAGAGTGCGGCATTTCATACTTAGTTTCCCAGAGTTGCTTCCACAAGTCTTGTCCCCCCTGGAGCCACCGCCACCATAGTTTTGCGCCCATTACTTGATTAAGGATATAAGGATCACGAAGACCAAGCCCCCCTAAAGATTTAGACTTAATCATCATCTCCCACGACACTAGAGCCCACTTCCGACTATTTTACGCTCCTTGCCATAAAAATTTTGTAAACAGACTCACCAATTGATTACAGATACTCTTCGGGGCAGCTCTGCCAGAAAGTTGATATATTGGAATAGATTGCAAGACTGATTTCAATAAAATTAATCGACCAGGAGCATTCACTACTCGAAACGCCCAATTTTGCAGTTTTTGTTCCATCTTTGTAATGAGATCACGCCAATCTGCAACTCTTAACTGGGTTTTACATAAGGGAACGCCCAAGTATCACATGGGGAAGGAACCAATACGGAAGCCTAAGAGGCAAGCAAGATACAGCTGACAAGCATTGTTAACATTAAAGAAATAAACATGAGATTTATCATTGTTCACGAGAGTACCTGACGCTGTGTTTTTGAATATTTTATCGTTATTAATATTTTATGTTAAAAATTGAAGTGTGTTAAGTAATTATATTATTTTTCCCTTTCCAACATCAAAATATTTTACTAAGGTAAACATTAACACACACACACAAGTTTTGTATTGATATATTTATAAGAGAACTAAAAGTTTTTTTAAATTAAAGTTATATAAAATTATATTATTTAACATAGATACCAAAATATTTTATTTATTACTAGAAAAGTGAAATTGAAATATTGACAAATCAAGTAGAATGAAAGTGAAATATCAAAGAACATTATTAATTGTTGAGTTAGTTGATTTTTAAATTTTTATTTATATGGTTATTTAATTTTTATTTTGGCCCACATTAGTGAAAAGTAATTTTGTCATTTTTTTTAGGACATGACATACTTACACATCCCCCTCATACTGGATTATAGAATAATCCTCTAGGCTCAATGAAAGTGCAGTAAATATTACCTTTATGTTTCCATTGAAATGAATTTATGGCCCATTAGTTCCAATGCCATGCAAAGATTTCAACCACTCGGACTTCTATATCAATTAAATGGTATGTTGCCAATCCCTGTAGCAGTGCAATGGCCACTTAGAAACCTTGTTACCACCTTTAACTTTGCGTTGTCACTGAAACCAAAACCGGATTGCGGGGTGTCTCTAAATGGTAAGCGGTTTTTCACTTGGGGTACCGCAAGTCACCACATGTTGCCACGTCACAAACGCGGTTTTGGAAAAACAATAATTGCAGACCCCCTTAGATTAAATTTCGGATGGGCAAGGGGTCCCGCAATCCATCTTGGGCCATCAAGTGTATGTGATCATTTCGACCATTCAAAACTGTAGGATTTTTATTCCTGTGCATTTTTTTGTTAAAGCCTAGACAATCACGGGGATTGGCAATCGTTTTTTTCTATTTCTTATCGAGCAGGCACACGAATTTCATGATTTTTATGTACACCATGCTTTTCTCAGTAGTGGCATCATCAATGTCTGGAGTGAGATTCCTAATGAAGAGCAATGAATTAGAACGAAACGTTCCGATGAGCAATGTTCGATCACCAAGTTATCCATTGTGAGGCTTATCTTTGTTTTTCAATGAATGGAAATAATCCCACATTGATGCGGAGTTTTGGCATAATATTGCTTATATATGCCAGTGGTTCCATCTTTTTTCGACGCGTAGTAAACTAATAATCTCATGTAGACTTGATGCATGGAATTCTAGTAAGTAACTATCGATTGGTGCCTTCGAGTTGTTTGATGACTAGGAGACAAAAAAAAAATGCAACCATTTTAATTTTAAAACAACAATTTTATTAAAATGTATACAATGATACATATTAATAAAATTAAAATTTGGTCCAAAATTTAAAATTAAACCATTTAGCTGAAAAAATGATATATGTCCGAACAATTTTATTAAAATGTATACAATGATACATATTAATAAAATTAAAATTTAGTCCAAAATTTAAAATTAAACCATTTAGCTGAAAAAATGATATATGTCTGAGAGCCCAATCTGGGAGACAGACTAATCGAAAATTAATTGGAAAAATTCAGAAAGAAAAAAATAAATAAATAAATAAATTTAAAAAAAAAAAAAAAAAAAGTAGCATTTCCTTTGACAAGAAAAAACTACAACAGGTATCATGCCCAAGAAAAATTATTTTTAGGTCAAGCTCCAATTGTGAGCTCCTACAACTTGTCATTGAGTCTACAAGTCATTTAAGTCATTGTCATGTATGAAAGACCCAAATAGGGCATGTTACATATTGTAAAAGAAACTATTTGAGTCAAAGATAGAGTCAAAAGACTCTCCAAGACCTTATTTATGGGCTATAATCAAATCGACATCCAAAAGAAGCAAGTCGACCTATCAAAAGGACATGTCGACCTAGGTACAATATCAAGTCGGCCTATTAGCATGGGTGAGGAGCCTATATATATAGGAGGACTCGGCCTCATTCATAGAGCATCAATCAAGCATTCAAGACAAGGAGGGAAGTGTGAATTGGGAAGAAAGGAAGCCTCTTGAGCAGCGAAGAGAAGGAAAGAGAAGAGCGAAGTTTTTATGGACATTTTTTAGGCCATTCATCTCACACGTGTAACTGCAACTAGGGTTTCTGCAATAAGGTATTGCAAACCTTGAAGGAGTTGAGATATATCCCAAGAAAGGAGTATTTTTGCTAGTTGAATTCACAAGAAATGTCCAAGACAAGCGAAGCAGAAAAACTACATAAATTTGCCTTCATCATTGCACACGTGTGGACTAGGGTTTCTAAAGCAAGGGCCGAAAATTGTAGAAGTTTCAGGCAAGTCAAAATTGCAAAAAAGCAGGTCAAAATTGCAGTGAAGGTGTTGGAAGGCCGAAACTAAAGACAAGGAATAAGTATCTAATGTGACTTGGCAAAAAAGGCAAGATTGACTTTGTCTTGGAGGAGTATTGGTCAAGGGTCTAAGTCTTGGAATTCGTCAATTTATGATTCTATAAGAAGAAGAATTCTTGTGGGTTTTCCTCTCGGATTGGAAAGGTTTTTGCCCTAGCCAATTGCCTACATCTTGTGTCCTTTATCTTATTGTTCTTTATGGTTTGGTAGTTGTTTGATGAAAAAAAACACTAATAGTAAACAACAAAAGAAGTTAATCTAATGAAGTAAAAATACATCACAAACAATTATCAAAGTAATAAAAATCATCCTATGTTGTTGCCTCCTAGATTTCTCAACATGATATTAGAGCTAAGGTGACAAGTCAAGGAAGGGAAGCTTAAAGAAGGACACTCAAGGACTGAAGCACTAGAAGATCATCTAGAGCATCAAACATCAAGAAGGACCACTCATCTGAAAGGCACTACAAGGACAAGGACTACATCATCATCTTAAAGGAAGAAGACCTCAAAACCCTAGCTCGTTCAAAGTAGGATTCTACACTTGAAGCACTCTTGGGAATCTCACACAATCATCACCTCAAGAAGAAATAGACCTTAACAACCCTAAAGACTACAAATTGGAACATCTTTAAGTCTCTTCATTAAAGAAAAGTAAGGAAAAAGGAGTTGTCGTCATCATCAAGATCCAAGGTCATCTCCCTCTCTTTGAAGGATCACTTTTGAAGGAAGACATCTTCATCAAGAAGACATCTTCTATCATTATCATCATCATCAAAATCAAGAAGGCAGCAAGTTGAAGATATTGTCATCAAGGAGTATCTTCTCGAGTAAGTATCTTTATGTCCACACCTGAATCTATCAAAATGACTTCATTTTGCAAGGAAAGCAACAAACTTGTTGGGTCATCAAACTTTCTTGCATGCAAGAAGAGGACAGATTTGATCCTCATAGAAAATGAAGTCGTTGATCATGTTAAGGGTTCAATTACTAAACCGCCAAAGGAATAATCTCAAGCTCATGCAAAGTATATGAAAGGGGAAATAAGGGCTCAAAGAATCCTTATAGAATCCATCAAAGATCTCCCCATACCCTTTGTATCAAAGATAGAGACATCAAAAGAAATATATGAGAAGCTAGTATAATTGTTGTCCGTAAGTACTGTTGGAGAAGTGATATCATTAAGACAAGAACTCTACAAGATGGAGATATTAAAGGAAGATGGAATAGCCTCATACTTTATGAGGGTATCCAAAATAAGAGATCAACTACAAGAATTGGGAGAAATAATCTCTAATAAAGAAATGACCACCATAGCGCTCAATGCACTACTTGAGGAATGGGGCAACTTTACATCAAGCATCTATGGAAAGAAGGAAGCAACCCCATTCAATGAACTTTGGTCATTGTGTAAAATTGAAGAAACCAGGTTGAAGCCAAAAAGTGATGTAGGATCAAACGAACAAGCACAAGCATTTGCTGCCATGGCTAGGAAGAAAGGAATATTTGGAAAGTTTGGTCCTCGGAAAAAGAACAAGAAGGATATGTCGAAAATCCAATGCTATTGTTGTCATGAATATGGGCATTACAAGAGAAATTGTCCTAAACTCAAGAAGGACAACTATTGTTGGCTCTTTTTAGTCCCACAAAGTTCTCCTCTTGCGCCCTAGGAAAACACGCACAAACTGATAAATGTTATACATTGTGGCTCCTGGAAAAGCCTTGAATGGATTCCTTTCTACTCTCCTAGGCTGACACTCGAAGTTCACCGAATGTAGAGTGGAATTACCGCTCAGGAAATCCTTGTGCTAAACAGCACAAGTTATCTTGGCTTAGCAGCGTAAGACAACTAGTGATGAAAGTTAAAATGATCCAAGATATCCAAATGAGAGCCCCCTTGCTCTATTTATAATTGTTGGCCTCTTACTCCTTTGGTGGCCCCCAGTCTCCACTAGTTCGTTCTCTTCCTTTTTCTCTCTCTTCCTTGCCACAAGTGTGCACTTCCCTTATTCTCTATTTTTCTCCACAAGTACATATCCCTGTTCATCAAATTCTCTCTCTTGTGGCCCCCACGTTCCATTGAGTTGTAATTTGTCTCTTCGTTTGAGCCCCTCAAGCCAAAAATTGTCTCCAAAACTGCCAATATCAATTTGTGTTATGCTTAGCACCATCCCAAGTCTCCTTGCTAACCACCTGAGATGAAAAATCAAAATTGGAAACATTACACTCCACCTCAGGTGCAATGTTATCGGAATGGAACTGGTCACCAAACCAAAAAACCATCTGAACAGGGAACCGCTTAGAACTGATAAAACAACTACACCAAAAAATTGATCAACCAAAACACATAAAATATTCAAATTTTAAAGAAAAACTTATATATTCATTTGCATCCATATGAATCCAAACCATTTATGCACAAATAAGCAAAAGTTCTCATTTATATAGAATGTTAGGGTGCACATAACCAAAATAGCCTCGAGTTCAATCCATCTCTGAACCAAAAATACATCAACAAGCAAGCTCTAGATGTCATCTAGCATCCAATAAAAAATCATGCTACAACAAATACCTACCTATCAACAAAATCATAGCCTATACTGTGATATTTGTCATCAATATCACGCTCTAAGCATTAAAATAAGATAGAAAAAACATATCATGTCAAGTCAAGATTTTGCTTGAGTGATGGGCACATTTTCAGTAGGGTCATGATAGAGAAGTGTGACAACCAATGCCACTAACATCAAGGTAAATAAAGGGTTTGGTGTGTTGAAAAATGTGTAACTAAGTTCTGTCATCATAAAAATGAAATGTACTTTTGATTCTTGTATATTGTAAAATGAAAGAAAATTTATTATTGTTATTTTTGTTAGCATGGGTTTCTGTTGATTTTTGAGTAGTTTGGGAGGTAGTCCAAGCCCTAGGGTTCAGGGATTGGAGGGCAAAGCGCCACAAGAGTCACCTGTGGGCTTGGAACCCAAGGTAGGGTTTTGCACCCATCGTGATTTGGGCCAAACCCATGAGTACATTTTGACATGTGATGGATGAGGATGATATCTCTCAACGAGACAAATTCAAAGCAACGAGAATCATCTGATTCTGAGTTGTAGAAATGGAGATATGAATTTTTGAAGGTTATGATTGGGTTTTGCACAAATAAATTAGGGTCGGCTTGATGCAAATAAGCCTCTTAACAGTTGTCAAGCCCATGGAGGACATTGGAAAAGGCCCTCTCTATGTGTATATATAGAAGGTGAGATGTTGTCATTCTACTCATCCATTTAGTACAACACAAGAGCTCGTTGGAGAAGCATAAGAAACTCGGATTAGGGAGATTTCAGACCTCTGTTAGGGCCGCAGGGAAGAGGGTGCTTCAGCGAAGGAAAGAGGTTGTCTTGGGAGGCCTCTTGTGACTCTTTGAAGGGCTAATTATACTTGTTGGAAGGCCAAGTGAGGAGACCTCTAACGCAAGTTTGTTGGGGCATTGTTTAAGGGACAAGGAACTAGATTTATGTTGGTCGTAAGCTCCAGGAAGATTGTGTGTTAGGCCGCAAGCCATAACACCACAGTTAAGGGTTGTGTAGGGCTGGTTGACAGTTGATACATGCCCAGATCAGCAGCATAAATAAGTAGTTGCCCTGTGAGGTGATAACACAGTGATTGGAGGTTGTTTGAGTGACTGTATTAGGGTTGCTACAATGTTCCAAGGAGCCCTAACCAGTCATAGTTATAACAGCAAAGTACAACAGACTTGGAGCAGCAATAGTGACTTGTGTTGGGTCATGGTATTGACCAGTTTTGGATCGGTTCTTGTAGCATCCTGTGGGAGTCGTGTGTTGGGGTTGTCTTGGGTGTGAAGAAACCCCAACTAAGAGTTGATCTTGCAGTGGAAGGATTGAATGTCATTGATCTGGTGGAGGGTAGTGTGTTGGCTACCCAAAGTAGCCCTAGACAAGCATTCATGACGTGACGAAGATAGTTGAGGGTTGGGTGAAGTTTGGTGCCTTACGAGTAGCTCTTTGATGGACAAAAGAGGCCACTAGAAGGCAGATTGAGCTCAAGATTGGCCAACCTAGAAGAGCAGATTGGATCAGCTCGTGTACATGTAGCAGAAGTGACTTGCAGTGTGTTATGTGGCAGCCCTCCTGGAGTCTCTATGTGTTGTACTTTAAATGACTAAGGGGCGACTAGAGAGTAGGACAAAAGCAAAGGACCGGCAAGACGAGATACGAGATAGAAGTTACAGCGAAGATTGTCATTTTATCTTGTGTTCCATAGATTGTTGTATTTTTCAGTTTGGTTTAATATAACGAAGATTGGGTTGTACATTATTGTACAATATTTGTTAAAAATTGTGTATACTTGTGCATGTGTGATTTATTGGTTTATATTTTCCACTGTGCAAAGTAGTTCTTGTTGAGATTCTTGGTTTGGTAGCGTCAATGATTCTAAGATTCTAACCTAGACCCAAGATTATGGAAATTCAACAATTTCATGTTCAAGGTGTTTTATTTTAGAGGTCAAGCACTCATTGAGTGCTTCTAGGGTTTGTCCTAGGGTCAAGAAGTCAAAAGAATCATTGTCATGTGGAGAAGATCCCAGCGAGCACATTGTAACTTGTAAAAAGAATTGTTTTTGTATTTAAAAGTGTCAAAATACCCTCCAAGGCCAAGTCGCTCTGGCAACTAAGAAGTCAACCTCAATTAGGGCATTTAGTCCACATTTGAAGCCTATATATAGGAGGGAACTCGACCTCCCATGGACATTAATCAATTTCTCACCAATCAAGCGAAGGAGAAGAAGAAGGCTAGCAAAGAAATATAAGGACGAAGGACTAAGTGTTTGGGTTATTTATATCTTTCTTTTCAGACATGTGAAGGAATGAGGCTAGGGTTTTGTTGCTACAAGATTGAACTTGGAGAAATTGCAGAAAGGTCAAAGGAAGGTCTATTAGGTCATCCTCAAGCCCTAAAAGAAGGAGAAACTCAGCGAAGGTCAAAGGAATCCCTGAAAGCCCTAGGTTTGCTCACACCTGTGGAGGCAACAACAATTGCAAGGGCCCAAAATTTCAAACTTGCATTAGAGGCCGAAATTTTGTAGTTGGGGGTCGAAATTGTGCAGCTGGAAGAGATTTGACTAGATTTGACTTGAACAAAGGAAGCACATCATTAAGAAAGTCGAACTTGGTCTTAGAAGGGTATTGGTCTTGGTCTAAAAGGTCTTGGAATTCGTTATCTTGTGTTCCTGTGTACTGTTGATCTTGTTTTGGTAGTTGTTTGATGATAAGAATAGCATAATAATAAGAGAAGAAACTAAGAAGTAAGAAAAAGGTAAGAAGGCATCACAAGCAGTTATCAAGTTTAAGAGAAATCATCCTAATTGAAGCCCTATAGATTACTCAACATGGTGCTCCTGATTAAATACCAGTTCCATATCCTCAAACATGATAAAATCCGATGGAAACTTGCAATCCCCCCAATCTTGAAATCCTGAAAATCTATTAAGTCTATTGGATTTTGAGTGAGATATAAAATCCTACTTTCTCCATATGAAATCCAACGAGGTTGAAACCACTCTATTTAATAGACTCGCCATTTAATTGTGATTTTTTCATGAAGGAAAAAATTGTCGTAAAAATCATGCGAACAATACAAAAAAAATAAAAAATAAAAAAATAATATATATATATATATATATATATATATATAAATTAAAATTAAAAAATAAAAAATCGAGGCTTTGAAAAAAGTGTGATTTCCCGATTTTATCGCGATGTTCGCAACATTGTCTGGGTTGCATAAGGTGAGTGTTTAGTGCAAAGGTTGATAGGCCACAAGAAACAAACCTTCAAGGTTGTGAAGGAAGGACTGTTTGGTTCCAAAAGTGTTGAAAAGCCCTATGTAACAAAAAGAAATCAACAATTTTAAGTACAAGCTGCCAGGTGGGCAAACCTTCTCTTTGAACATATAATAGGCCTAAGCAGTGACAGTTGAACAGTGAACAGCAAGAGTTGAGGAAGTTGAGGTGCCAAATGGGAAGGCCTCGTTTTGATCAAATACAGAGAACTAACATGTAGGAGATCATGTCTAAAGAGCCAAATCAAGAAGCCTAGTTGAAGAGCGAAAAGTTAAGGTGTACAGGTCAAGTGGTTGTGATCAAGCTTGAAGGTGCAAACCTAAGGGTTGCATGGTTAGATGACAACTCACTAAAGAATTTGTCGAGGAGCAGAAGTTATTGATGATATATTCAAGGAACAACTTGAAGACGTAGGTAGGTGCCTACAGTTTGTTTTGTTGGTGCTCAACTGGGGAGGATTGGTGTCTCCTGTAGGTTGGTGCCTACATTTGTTTGCTTGGTGCTCAACTAGGGGAATGCAATCTCTTGTAGGTTGGTGCCTATGAAAGTTGTAAGATGGTACATGTGAAAATTCCTCAAATCTGGAATCCTATTGCAGCAACTGATATTAATTCTTCTAACTGATAAATTAAGTATTCAATTTATTGCTACGGCAACATCGAATTAAACAAACTACAACCTTCACGAACTAAATTGCAGAAATTTACAAGTGCGGAAACAAAACTAAACAAGAAGAAATCATAAACACATGTGACATAGTTGTTTTGGACTAATGTCCCAGGAAAAACCAGTGCAACAACTGAGCTTTTGTATATTATGCAGTAAATTTTCTGGGTTCAAGTATATGATTGACAAATTTGTGAAATCATGCAGAGAAACTGATAAGAAAGATCTTGTAAGACAAACGTCACTCCTCCACGGGAACCCAACACTAATCAGCACCCAAAACGAACTACCCTGCGCAGTCTCTGCATCACAGCTATGGCTGCCCTCTGTCTATGTGCTAGTCTCTCTACTACCTAGAAACTGGGGCCTTCTGGCCTCCGGAAAATCCCTCTGGGATCTGGCACTGACCCAACGTTGTCTCCTCAGCAAAAATATGAATTTACTTCAATGTTCTTCAAGCAACCCAATAACAATATCCAATTAGTTCCAATAGCAATCACATTGACAATAAATGCAGATAGAACATAAAACAAAATGCAAAAGACAAGCCAAGACAAGAGAACACTAGATTTGGTGGATGTCGGGGGAAAGCCACAATTTGAGGAAAACCCTTTGATCAATTCTTCTTATTATTATTCAATTGTTCAGCAGAAAAAGAGAGTTCATAAATCAAATTCACTTGCCCAATACACAGTCAAATCAGCCCTGTCAAATTCTGCAGTCAAACTTCAGCCCTAACCAGAAAGTCAATGTTAGTCAAAATAGCAACAAACCTTCCAAACGCAACTTGGTCTTCCATGGTTAAACTCAACCTAAAGAGGAGTTCAAATGCAACCCAAAACTGCTCGGTCAAACTCAGTCAAAGGAGAGAGAAATTATGTTGTACTTTCCTGCGATCAAACAAAAGTCAACACAGGTCAACTATTGATTTGGGGTAGCATCGGATGTGCTCTAAGTCTGAAAGTTTGTGGAGAGGCTTAGACACAAGTATTCCAGTTAACCCAGAAATTGTTTGGGGGAATTCCACCCAAGTTTTATTTTATTAAGAAAATTAATTATTTTAAAGTGACGCTAAGTATAAACTTAGGAAAATAAAATAAATAAAGTGAATTAATAGAATCTGGGTGTGACTGTTCTAGAAAAAGCAGATCAAATCAGAATGTAATCTTAGTCGTTGATTGGAGATCTAATCTCCGTCGTTGAAGTCTCAACGAGAAGACTATAAAGAAGGCTTGAGGGTCATTTGGAAAAACACGCCGAGAGATCAAGAGATCAAATTTTATGAGGTGAGCAGTGCTTAAAGGAAAACTTTGATCGAGAGGTTCTCACGCAGTTGAGGGGCAGAGACAGTTTTGTCGGAGGATCTTCTCCGAGGCCAAGAATACTCAACAAAGAGGCAGAGAAAGACGCAAAGGAGGCAACGCAGTGCCCAGATAGGGTGATGCAAGGCCACGACGGCCACACGCAAAGGCAGTGCAATCTTCCTGAGCAGTAGTACGAGATTTTACTGGGAGATTGGGATTCTCAGCCATTGGGTTGGAATCGATTTTCCTGAGAGCAGATCGATCAAGCAGAGGAGGTGAAGCGATCCTCCAGAGTTCCCCATGTAGGCCCACGTAATTACTGCGCAGAGGCAACGCAAAGGGTGTTGGGGGTTCGTCGTTTCAGCTACCAGATTAGCCAGGACTTGCAGTGTAGAGTGAGGTAATCTCACTAATTTCTCTGTCGAGTGATATTCTCTATACTAGATTGCCAGCTTGGCATCCAAAGATTGTATTCAAAAATAACTGCAGCTTAATAATAAAACCAATAGATCTGTAGCACCGATTTTCCCGCATTGGGTTTTTCCGGGGACATTTGTCCAAAAACAACAATGTCCTGTGTGATATTCTTTTATTTTGCTCAGTTCCTTGTTTCAATATATTTAATTAATTAAGTGAAGGTTGCAGTAGTAATTTGCTTCAGTGTTTTCAGTAGAACACTACAAATAACTTGTTCATTTAATAACAAGTAGGTAAAGTAAGTTCAGTTCGCTGCAGTAGAATTCTGGACTTGGAATTTTCACATGGTATCAAAGCGTTGCAAGTGAAACAAGAAGAGCAGAGCCAGCGCTAGGCAGAAGGTCAAGTAGCTACAGCAAGCAGCAGTTCAAATCCCTAGAGGGATTGCACAGTCCAGGATAGGAGGGCTGATTTTTTGAGGAAAATCTCTCTCTGAGTTAGTCAACAGAGAGGAAGGGCTTCCAGATCGAGATTTTGTCGAGCCAAAGGGAGCAACGCAAAGCCTCGGTGTAGAGCTGGTGGGATGCAGTTTTTTTATACAGGGAATTTGTTGAGCAGAAAGTCGTCAGAAGAGAGAGAAGAAGCACAGTGAGGGAATTTTGTTCCTCAGGGAATTCCTAGCCGGAGAATTCTGTTTTTTGAGATCTAAGCAGCAGATCTCGGTAACTGATTTACCACCTCCAACAAGGAGTGTGTAAGCCAGTCCAACACTACACAGAGGAGAAAGAAAGGGAGCAGATTCGACATTTTTTTTGGCAGAAATGGCAACTCACGAGCTTCAAGATCAAGACCGGTTAGAGGGAACCTCCAACTACGTGATTTGGAAGGCAAGAATCAAATGCCTTCTAGATGAATACGATCTCAAGCTTTTCGTGGAGAATACAGTGGTTGTCCCTACAGATCCAGATCAAAACAAGAAGTACAAAGCTGATATGGGGAAGGCTAAGAGTCTGCTCCTAGATGGAGTCAAAGATCACATAGTTTCCCACATTGCCAGCAAGGACACGACTAGGCAGATGTGGAAAGCCTTAGCATTGCTATACGAAGGATCTTTCGAACAATGGAAGAAGTACTTAGAGCATAAACTGAGGATGATTCAGATGCAGAAGGGGGAGTGTATTGTTCTGTTCCTGTCAAGGCTTCAAGAAACTCATGATCAGCTAGTAGTCATGGGGTCCACACCTCAGTCTACAGCGACGGTAAGGTTGGCCCTCAACGCAATCACAGAAGAATGGCAGGTTTTCGTCCAGAGCATCCTGGGCAAAGCAACCTTGTCGAGCTGGGAGGAGATGTGGGCTGCTCTTCAACAAGAAAACCTAAGGAGGGACCTAGTCAAGTGTAAACTTGATGGCAGCAACGGCAGTGGGTCGAAGACAAAGGAGGAGGAGGAGAATGTAGCCTTGGCATCTAAGGGATAGCAAGAGCAGTAGAGACGGAAGAAGGACATCTCGAAGATTAAATGCTTCAGGTGTGGTGAACTCGATCACTACACAATGCAATGTCCTCTGAAGAAAAAGGACAAAGACGAGAAGCATGATCCGAAGGCTGCGCCCGCAAAGATCGAAGAAGATGAGTATGCCATGAGTGCCCACACATCTCCAAGAGGGAGATGGAGTGATATTGAACTGTAAGTTCGCAACAACTTCAGTTGGGCAGGATCCTTGAGGAGTCCACCTCTTGGATCACGACCTTGCTACAGAAGCTCAAGATCAGTAGTAGCAGGCTGGAGGAGTTTTAGTTGGTGCAAAGAAGTGTTGAAGCGACAGATGCAGTGGCTAGAGCGTTAAACCTGAGCAGCACAGTGGAGAAGCAACAGCAGTGCAGTAGTTCAGAGGGATAGCGTGGGACTAGCAACAGTCAAAGTTTCAACATCAAGATGTATCCATAATGAACACTTGTTCAGACTTCAGATGTTTTTCAATCGCTTCTCTCATCAACTAAGTTGCAGTGCAGAGTTAGCAGTGGCAGTGCTAACAGCCAATGCAGATTTGAGAGGAAGTTGCAGTACCTATGCAGTGTTTATCATGGCAAGGTCAACAACAATACAGTTGCAGCAGTAGTGCAGTAATTGGTGGAAAGCATGTCAAACATCAATAGCACAAAGGGAGATGCCTCATAATCAAAGCAATGTGCAGCAGGGCATATTTGCTAGAGCACATTCCTCGCTAAGAGGGAGTGTTGATTTGTGGTAGCATCGGATGTGCTCTAAGTCTCAAATTTTGTGGAGAGGCTTAGACACATGTATTCCAGATAATCTATAAATTGTTTGGGGAAATTCCACCTAGATTGTATTTAATTAAGAAAAATAATTATTTTAAAGTGACCCTAAGTCTAACCTTAGGAAAATAAAATAATTAAAGTGAATTAATAGAATATGGGTTTGAATGTTCTAGAAAAAGTAGATCAAGTCAAAATGTAATCTTAGTCGTTGATTGGAGATCTAATCTCAGTCGTTGAAGTCTCAACAAGAAAACTATAAAGAAGGCTTGAGGGTCATTTGGGAAAACACACCGAGAGATCAAGAGATCGAATTTTCTGAAGGGAGCAGTGCTCAGAGGAAAAATGTGATCGAGAGATTCTCACGTAGTTGAGGGGCAAAGACAGTTTTGGTCGAAGGATCGTCTCCGAGGCCAAGAATACTAAGCAAAGAGGCAAAGAAAGATGCAGAGGAGGCATCGCAGTGCCCAAAGAGGGTGACGCAAGGCCACGAAGGCCACATGCAAGGGCAGCACAGTGTTCCTAAGCAGTGGTCTGAGATTTTGTTGGGAGATCGAGATTCTAAGCCGGAAGGGTTGGAATCGAATTTCGTGAGTAGATCGATCCAGCATAGGAGGTGACGCGGTCCTCCAGAGTTCCCCACGCAGACCCACGTAATTACTATGCAGAGGGTGTTGGGGATTCGTCGTTTCATCTATCGGATCAGTTGGGACTTGCAGTGTAGAGTGAGGTAATCTCACTAATTTCTCTGCCAAGTGATATTCTCCGTACTGGATTGCCAGCAAGGCATCAAAGATTGTATTCAGAAACAACTGTTGCTTAATAATAAAACCCTGAGATCTACTGCACCAATTTTCCCGCATTGGGTTTTTCCGAGGACATTTGTCCAAAAACAACAGTGTCCCATGTGATATTCTTTTCTTTTGCTCATATTCTTGTTTCAACATATTTAATTAATTAAGTTAAGGTTGCAGTAGTAATTTGCTTTAGTATTTTCAGTAGAACACTACAAATAACTTGTTCATTTAATAAACAGTAGGTGAAGTAAGTTCAGTTGGCTGCAGTAGGATTTTGGACTTAGAATTTTCACATCAACATGCCTAGAAAATCTCAGTTTTTTGTGCCAATCAATGCAGCCTAGAGAACTCTGAATTATGCCCTCAAAACCGCAATCAAACTTGGTCAACGTTGGTTAAAATGCCTGAAATTCGGTTATGTGATTTAGCCCATAAATTTGTCCTCCTAGCCACACGTGTGAGAGAGAGAGAGGTTACCCAAGCTATACGAACCAATCTGATGAAGAGAGAGAGAAGAATGTGTGAGTGAATGATGTCCAAATGAGGTGAGAGGTCACACCTATTTATAAAAATTGTTGAGGGTGAAGAGCACGTCCATTGGGCTCCTTAAGCCTGCATTACGCTGAGGCCGACCTGAACAATTTGCACATGTGAAAGAATAAATTCAAAATCTCAATTATGCTTGTCTGAATGAGATTATCTTTAGATCAATCTTGGACTTCTCGAAATGAGAAATCCAATGCAATCATCATCTCCATCAAATGAGTTGTCCCAAGGTGGAATTTGGCCCTAGTTGCCAAATTTAACACTCTCTCAACTAGGGAGAATTCCACCTGCCAATCCATCTGTTGTCACTAATCATCATGCCATCCTATCATCATGTACCATCTATGTCATCTCTACTCTTGCTCTATTATGCTAAACCATGAAGTAATAATGAAGAAGAATTGATCGAGAGTGTCACAAGACCTTGCCACTCTCCACTAACACAAGTCATTCCAGAGGTAGAACCTCAATTGATCCTAGATCAAGTTGTTGAACATGATGCATCCTAGCATAGGGAATACGACATTACACAATGCGTCCATCGGTAGTGTTATAGTCCATATCCTCGTTTCCCAATTCATTGGCCAGATGAAAGTTACTTCCCATGAGTCCCAGACTACGTGGGTAGGATGTATGTTGGTGCATCAGCATGAGAAGGTGAACCACTCATCCTATGCATATGTCAATCATAGGGGAAGGTGAACCACTCACCCTACATACATGTGTCCACAATTGTAGGGGAAAGTGAACCACTCACCCTACACACATGTCAACCATCATGGGGTGTCACGGGGGAAGGTAAACCACTCAGCTTGTACACAGCACACCACTAGGGGAAGGTGAACTACTCACCTTATGGTCGCTCATAGCTATAAGAAGTACCGCAAGCCCCCAGGAGCTCCCAGAGCTCAGTGCCCAACTCATGCAAGACCCTCATAGGAGAGTCTTTCCACGACTCCAAGTCTCTCACGAAAGGCTAAGAATTTGACCTTCCCCAAGGGCTTCGTGAGAATGTTTGCAACCTTCTCATCAGTCCTAATCTAAGAAATTGGATTTGTTGGATGGGGCCCACGTGTCCCGAATCCGTCATATTGGATACGATACGTACAGATTCGTACCCAATTCACAGAATTCGATCGTGTCCGTACAGGACACGTCAAATCCCGATTGTGTCCTATACGGACACAATCGAATCCCGTACAACCGGATTTGACCAGCGAAAAAGTGCGATGTTGAGTTATAAAAGTTTGATTTCTCTCATTATTTCTAACAGCTATTTGTTTGTGAAGTGAGCAAGGAGCAAGGGTTAGCAAGGAGAAAGGGAGTTTTTTCAAAGAGATTAGAGCATCCGGTGAGTGCATTGTCCCTCTATGTTTTTGCATTTAGTTTGTTGTTAATGTTTGCATGTGCATATGTTTTATATATTTGGTCATTTTTGTTTATTTTTTACAGTATTCATGGCTTAATCAAGGGAAGCAAGACAAGGGGAAAGAAAGGGGAAGAATGTCCCCATTGGAGATGCCCCTCCTGTCCCTATTTCATCAGGGTTTGCAAGTATTCCATCTATTGGAAGTGGGGCTGCAACAGCAGCTTCAAATGTGCAAGGAAAACAAACTCATGACCCCAAATACCCATTGTGGAAATATGTGAGAAGAGAGGCAGGGCTAGGCAGCAAGGCAAAGGGAGGAGGCAATTGTTCATGGAAATGCAATTTTTGCAACTCCCATTTCACTAGCACATATTTCCGTGTGAAAGCTCATTTGTTGGCCTTGCCAGGTTGTGACATTCAAGCTTGTTCAGCAGTTGAATTGTCACAGAGGAAGGAATTGGAGAAAGTGCAATTTGTTGGTGTGGCAACTGTGGCATCAAAATCAAAACAAAACAAGAATGATGAACCCCTTCCATTCTTAAGGAAAAGCAGCAACAAGTTCCCTTTTGAGAGTTTTAGTAAGGGACAATCAACAAAGAGAAAGGCAACTGCAGTTGGTCCAATGGACAAGATTTTTCAAAAAGAGAAGAGGGAAGAGCTTGATCTCACCATTGCATTTTTTTTTCTATCAGAACTTCATATCCTTTATTGTTGCAAGGTCACCTCTATTTATTGAGATGTGTCAAGCTCTTAGTCATGGGGCTCCATCAGGGTATGTGCCTCCTAGGTCAAAGAAGCTCAGAACCACATTGTTGACAAAGGCAAAGAAAGAGGCGGACAAAATGCTTGAGCCTATTAAATCAACATGGCCAACATCTGGGGTTAGCATTGTTTCTGATGGATGGACAGATCCAGCACGCCACCCACTTATCAACTTCATGGTGTCATCCTTGAATGGTCCAGTTTCCTTGAAATCTGTGGATGCACTTGGACAGTACAAGGATGCACAATATATGGGTGAGTTATTTATTAAAATTATTGAAGATTTAGGTGTTGATTCTTGTGTGCAAATCATTACAGATAATGCACCTATTTGCAAGGTTGTTGGCATGATTGTGGAAGCAAAATATCCACAAATATTTTGGACACCTTGCATTGTCCATTCATTGAACTTAGCACTGAAATCTATTGCCTCTGATGTGCTATAGATTGGAGCCATTATTGAGGATGCACGGCATATCCCCAACTTTGTACAAAACCATACAAATGCCCTCACTATCTACAAGGAGTACACCAATCTATCATTGTAGAAGACTGTGGATACACATTTTGCCTCTTCATTCATCATGTTGAAGAGGTTGAAGGAGGTCAAGACCGCTCTTGGGGCCATGGTTATTTTAGAGTTTTGGCCTTTTTGGAGAAAGACGAATCAAACAACCTCAAAGAAAGTGAAGGACACAATGTTGGATGATATCTGGTGGGAGAAGGTAGATCTAGTTATTCAAATCATGGAACCTATCATTTCCTTGCTTCGATTTGCAGATACAGACCAACCCATCCTAGGAGAGGTTTATGAGGGATGGGATTCCATGATTGAGTCTGTGAGGACCATTGTTTTACAGAGTCAATGCCTAGAGTATGAGACATCACCAGAGGCCTTCTTCACCAGCATACAAGATATTCTTGTCAACAAATGGGACAAGAATTGCACACCTTTACATTGTTTGGCTCACTCCTTGAACCCAAAATACTACAGCCGTGAGTGGTTGAATGGTGGACCTTCTCGCAGATTCCCTCCTCACATGGATGGTGAAATCTCACAGGGAAGGAAAGATGCATTCAGGAGGATTTTTTAGGAGAGGGCATCCCTTGATGAGGTGGAAGATGCCTTTGCAGAGTTTTCCACTGGCACTGGGCGATTTGCAGGCTATGATGTGATTCGAGACAGAGGGCTAAGAAGCCCTATTCTTAGTGGGCAACTCATGGGGCAACAAGCCCTCCTCTACAGCAATTAGCCATGAGGCTCCTCTCTCAGGTGACTTCATCCTCTTGTTGCGAGAGGAATTGAAGCACATATGGGAATTTGTAGTGTGAAGAAGAGCAGGCTTGAGCAGTCCAGGGCAGAGACAATGGCATATGTGCACACCAACCTTCGTCTCATCTACAGGTAGAGGGAGGATTGGTTGAAGGGAAAGACAAAGATATGGGATGTCTTTCCTGATGATATGGGTCTGGACAGCAGTGTTGAGTTGGCATTGGCCAACTTGGATCTCAATGCACCAGTGCTAGAGCCTGTCACATTTGATGATGCTGATACAGTAGAGGCGTCATCCCCCACACCAGCAGATGCAGAGATGACAAAGGAGGAGGATGTAGCAGAGGAGAGCAGTGGTGAGCATGATGATCAGGATGAGGATAGTGATGTTGATTATGATGATGAGGATTGATGACTCATTGACTCTGACTCATTGAGGCTTCAAGCTTGTAGTCTTGTAGACTTGTAAACTGTAGTTGTTTTGTATTTTCTATTTCTATTTGCCATTGGCAGTGTACTTATGTAACACATTTTGATTCTGATGACTTAATGAGAAAACTACAGTATTTTACTATCTTGTCTTTCTGAGTAAATTTGTAAATTGTAATATGTATGATTGACAATTGTATGATGTATCAGTGTATCAATGTATCATGTATGAGTATCTAAGATCTTAAATCTATGTTTGAATCAATGAATTTGTATGAATTCGTGTAAAAAAATATCTAATTTTTAATATATATATATATATATATATATATATATATATATATATATATATATATATATATATATATATATATATATATATATATATTTAATAAAATAATATATAACGTATCCAGACGTGTCCTGTTCCGAGGGTCATCGTGTCCCGAATCCGATTCTCGAACCCTCGTATCCATCGAATCCCGAATCCCCGTGTCAAGTGACTTAGGTCCTAATGTGATGGAGTCTTATTGCTCCCCGTTGTACCATATCCAGAATAAAGTGGTAACTGATATCAATATGCTTGGAGTAGTCGTGGAACACGAGATTCACCGAAAGGTGAATCCCACTTTGGTTGTCGCAGTAGATCACAGTGGTATCCAGCACATGCTCAAATAGCTTACTAAAGAGCTTCCTCAACCAAACAACTTCACAACAAGCCATACTAGCAGCAATGAATTCGGCCTCGACGGTGCTCAAAGCAATTGATTTATGCTTTCTGCTCATCCAAGATATTGAAGCAGATCCCAATGAGAGGCAACATCCATACGTGCTCTTACGATCCACCACACTACCAGCCCAGTCAGCATCAATATATCCATGTAGACTCAATTTCTCGACAATGTATCTCAAACCATAATTGTTTATGCCCCGGAGATATCTCAAGAGATTCTTGCCATCAATCCAATGTATGTGATGAGGCTCCACCATAAATTAACTCAATGTATTCACAGCGAAGCATATGTCCGAACAAGAGTTCACCAAGAACATCAGGGCCCCCACAAGTTGTCGATACTCGGAAGGATTTGCCAAATCTAACCTAGCAGCACTTCCACGTAACTTCTTGAAGTTGAGTTCCATCGGAGTAGACACAAACTTGCAATCCACCATCCCACATCTCTCTAGTAGCTTCACAATGTACTTCACTTGAGAAAGGAAATTCTCACTAGATTTTGCCAGACCTCCAAACTAATGAAGTAGTGCATCAAACCCAGGTCCATCTCAAATTTGAAAGCAAACTCCCTCTTGCATTGATAAATGAGAGGGTCTGCACCTGTCAAAAAGAGATCATCCACATAAAATACTAGAATGAGGGGCCTGTCCTTTTCAACCTTGAAGTATAGGTTCGGGTCAGCTTCGCTTTTTGTAAAACCCAACTTCACAAGATAGCTATCAATCCTCTCATACCAAGCCCTAGGGGATTTCTTCAACCCATAAAGGGCTTTCTTCAACCTGCATACATGTGTCTTACGATCCTAAACTTCAAACCCCTCTGGTTGTTCTACATAGACTTCCTCCTTAATTGAGCCATGCAAGAAGGCAGTTTTGACATCCAATTGGTGTAGGCTCCATCCTTGAGAGGCAGCAAGACCGATGATAGATCAGATAGTGGTGTATCGAGCAACTGGTGCAAATATCTCATCATATTCCACTCCTTCCTTTTGAGAGAAGCCTCAAGCAATGAACTTGTCCTTGAACTTCTCAACACTTCCATCAACTCCATGTTTGATTTTGTAAAGCCATTTTGAAGTGATCACCGACTTGTCCTTGGGTATAGGAACCACATCCCAGACATCATTCTTCGTGATCGATTCATATTCCTCATTCATTGCATCCTTCCATACTTCGTGCTTCACGACTTCTTCGAACGTACATGGCTTAGATTGAACAATGGTACTCATAACAGCTAAGTACCGTTGGTACATGTTCGGCTTCTTGCTTTCACGAAATGTCCCCCTTGGTGTAATATGTCTTTCAGCATATTTGAGAGTGTCTTATACCACAAAGGTCTTTTTCTTGAGGTAGAGGGCCCACCAAGAGCTAGATCAATGGGATCCATCGAGCCTTCAACATCAGGCATTGGTTCATCCATCGAAGGCTCACCATGTTTTCTTGTATCTTCATCATCGTCCTTCCTTGGGATAGGAAGATCTCAGACCTTCCCAAGGGCAAAATCTTCATCAAAGGATCATGAATTATTTCAACTTCTCTTTGACCAAGCACAAAGATTCTATATGCTTTTGAAGTTTCACTGTAACCCACAAAAGTTCCTTTCTTCCCAGATGCATCTAGCTTGTTTCTTTTCTCTTTTGGCACATGACAATATACGGGACAACCAAAAATTCTAAAATGAGAAACATCAAGTTTCTTAACGATGAAAACTTCTTCGAGTGTCTTAAAGTCCAATGCTTAATGTGGGCATCTATTTTGAACGCACATTGCAGTGTTGGTAGCTTCTCCCCATAAGAACTTCGTTAGGCCTTGATCATGAAGCATAGCACGGGTAGCTTCTATGATTGATCGATTCTTTCTTTCAGCAACTCCAATTTGCTAAGGAGTAGATGCAGTAGTGGTCTCCCTCGTAATGCCAGCTTCTCTACAATAGTCATTGAATTCATTTGACTCATATTCGGTTCCATTATCGGTCCTCAATATTTTGATCTTCTTTCCTGTTTGATTTTCAACCAAGGCTTTGAAAGAGCGAAACCATTTGAACACTTCGCCCTTCTTTAAGAAATAGATCCATGTTTTGTGACAAAAGTCATCCACAAAAATAGCATAGTACAAGTATCCTCCCAAAGATGTTACGGGCAACATACCAGATAAATCAGAATGGACCAATTGAAGAATGTCAGTGGTTTTACTTTCACTTGAAGGAAAAGGTCCCCTTGTATGTTTTCCAGCTGCACAACCCTGACAAACACCTTCATGGTCTACCTTGAATTTGGGGATACCTGTGACCATCTTCCTTGCATCAAGTAAGGATTTATAATGAAGGTGAGCAAACCTTCGGTGCCATAATTCGGATTGAAGAGAAGTGTCGCAAGTCATAGCTCCCAAAGGACTTCCTCCAACCTGATAAAGACCTTCAACCCTAAATCCAAGTGTAAACGCATCTTTCTAGTTCCTTTGCCAAATACGTACCTTCCCATCAACGAATGCTACCTTGAAGCTTTTGTCTTCCATTGCAGAAATAGATACCAAGTTCTTTTTCAAATCAAGCACATATAGTACTTCTTGTACATGAAGGATTTGACCTTGATTCAAATGAAGAGTGACAGTCCCTATCCCTTTCACGAGGTAGGTGGCATTACCTCCGAGTATGATTTCCAAATTAGTCTTCTTTTCAATCAAATTTGAGGGGGCCTCCTTGTACACAGTGAAGTGCCTTGAGGCACCACTATCAATCAACCAATTATCAATAGTGTCCGGAGGAGAGGCAGTAGTAAGGGCAAAACTAAGATAAAATTCTTTTTGCTTTTCTACAACATTAGTTTCCTCATACCTGGAGTTTCTCGACCTTTTGGGAGGTCGACCATTTCCATATCGTGCAGTGGGAGCATTCCTCTTTCCTTTGTTGTTGAACCTGTTATTCCTTTTATTGCCATTGCCCTTGAAATTGTTGCGGTTGTTGTTGTCATCATCTCGTGGTGTATCTTTCTTATGAAGAAACTCTCTAGCATAGTAGCCAAACCTGTTACAATTGAAGAATCTTCCCTTTCTTCCTTCTTTGAATCCCTGTCTTCCTTGAACTTGTCTCTTTGGACCAACATTGTTCTTACTCTTCGCATGAGTGGAGAATGCAGTGGGCTTATTTAAAGTATTGTTTCTCTCCATCATCCTTGTCTCTTCTTGAGTGCATCTAGTCAACAATTCATCAAAACCAAGAATCTTGTCATTGTTAAGGATAGTGGTGTTAAACACATCCCAAGCTCGTGGGAGACCTCCAAGAGCAATAAGATTGAGCTCCCTGTCAGCAACAACTTCTCCAATAGCTAGAAGATCATTCTTGATTTCGGTAATCCTCATGAAGTAGGATTGGATAGACTCCCCTTTATCCATCTTGATGTCCTTCAGCTTGTTCTTGAGAAAGAGGATTTGGTTTGCATTGTTTGCTTTGAACATCCCAACCAACTTGTCATACATTTCCTTAGATGTCCCCAAATCATAAATGTAGGCAACCAAATGTTTTTGAATGGAATCCTTGATGATCTTCTTAGCTTTGACCTCACCTTTCTTGTACTTTGTTTTAGCAACAGTTGGAGAATTTGAAGGAGGCGCCACAACTTTTCCCTACACATTGTCCATGACATCATTTTCTACCAAAGACATCTTCCATGCATGATAGTCAAACTTATCATTAAGCTTATCCTCAAATTTGAAGTAAAATGAGGAAGCCATTGAGCCTTTGTCCTTGTCCAACAAATCTTTGTGATTGCTTTTCTCTAGCTTGCTTGGGCTTTGTCTTCACCTGGGCTCTGATACCATGTTAATTTTAGTTAACAATGGTATGATCTATACTTAGCACAATTTACTTCAATGTTCTTTAAGCAGCTCAGTAACAATATCCAATTAGTTCCAATAGCAATCACATTAACTTAATCACATCAACAGTAAATGCAAATAGAACATAAAACAAAATGCAAAAGACAAGCGAAGACAAGAGAACACCAAATTTGGTGGATGCCAGGGAAAAGCCCCAATGTGGGGAAAACCCTTTGTTCAGCAGAGAGAGAGTACATAAATCAAATTCACTTGCCCAATACACAGTCCAATCAGCCCTGTCAAATTCTGTAGTTAAACTTCAGCCCTAACCAGAAAGTCAACATTAGTCAAACAACCGCAAACCTTCCACAATGCACCTTGGTCAAACTCAGGCAAAGGAGAGAAAATTCTTGTTGTACTTCATGTGGTCAAACAAAAGTCTAACACATATCAACATGACCATAAAATCTCGGTTTTTGTGCCAATCAATGCGGCTTGGAGAAATCGGAATTATGCCCTCAAAACCACAATCAAACTTGGTCAAAAAAGCCTTGGTCAATGCTGGTCAAAATGCTTGAAATTTGGTTCTATGATTTAGCCCATAAATTTGTCCTCCTAGTCGCACGTGTGAGAGAGAAAGAGAGGTTGCCCAAGCTATAAGAACCAATCTGATGAAGAGAGAGAGAAGAATATGTGAGTGAATGATGTCCAAATGAGGTGAGAGGTCGCTCCTATTTATACAATTCATTGAGTGTGAAGAGACGCATCCATTGGGCTCCTTGAGCCTACATTAAGCTGAGGTCGACCTAAACAATTTGCACGTGTGAAAGAATAAATTCAAAATCTCACTTTTGCTTGTCCAAATGAGATTTTCTTTAGATCAATCTTGGACCTCACAAAATGAGGAATCCAATGCAATCACCATCTCCATCAAATGAGTTGTCCCAAGGTGGAATTTGGCCCTAGTTGCCATTTTAACAAGGGGAGATGGAAATCCCTAGCATAAGGAGTCCAATTATTTTCCAAATGAGTTTCGCTCAGCCCCTGATTCTCTGAGATCATCTCATCATTCTTGTTTGTGTTCTTACCATATCCTAAAACTATAAAAATAAAATTCCCAACATAACAATTCATCCTATGTATCTTCATTATTGTGCAGTGGTTCATTACTTGCATGGTTTTTTTAACTTTTTTAGATATTTTTTAAAAAAATTAGGTTCTCCCTGATGGGGGTGAGCAATATGATAAGCATGTGGGAGACGGATGGACAGGAGGTACGAAGCCTGGCTCCAGGTGACTCCAATCGGTTGGAATGACACGTGGTGAAGGCATATGTGATGGCCACCCCAATTGGCATGGGAGGAACTGAACCATCAAGAAAGCAGTAATATTTTATAAAAACCATAAGTTCATTGTTTTAAGCTGCATTTGGTTGTTGGGTATGGGAGTGTGGCTCAAAGTGATTGAAGCAATTGAGTATGCACAGGCACTCTTCTTGTGCATGTCGGTTGGTTTTGGCTCGTATAGAGTGAGAGGCATTAGTGGAGTGTAGTTGGTGGTTTTGGTGGCTTCGGTCTTTGTGAGTGTGCGAACAATATGGGACCCTGGGATTGGGTCGACGACTGTGTCATAGTGGATGTCGTCATTGAAGTCTACACATAGAAGAATCTGGTTGGCTAGGTGTGCAATTGTGGTTTCAGTGGTCGAATTCTAGTTTGTTGTTTTTAACGTCCTTCCTTTTTTGTTGGTGGCCTTTAGTCACCCTGCATTGTCAATCGTCTACCAGTGTGGAGTCATGGTTGCTCTGACGCGACTGGGAGGAGACTGGCGAAGTTGAGGCTGGGGCGTTAGGCAATCTGTGGCTTTGACTCATCCAGTTGAACGTATTCTCCCAGAGAAATGGTGGGAAGAGACTCCAATTTGGTGGGTGAGGCCCATCTATGCTTAGTGTGCTTACAAAGCGGGAGGGGTTCCTCCGTTGAGTGGCCTAGAGGGTGGAGTGGGCTAGCTACACAACATTGGAAACGGCTTGTCGTCATGGTGAGGCAAAGAGGGAGGGCTCGGTGTGGAGTCGGCCACCACGGGCAATGTTGGGCCTGAGATGCGCAGGCAGAGGAGCGAGAAGACGAAGCAGGAGCTCCGGAGGAAGGGGTCGCACAGGGCCCATCGCCAAGGAGCGTGGTGCAACCCCCGACATTGCAGTCAATCGTTGTACAATTGCGTGGTATCCATGCAAGCATGGACATTATCCGAGAGAAAAGGTATGACGATAGGAATGAAGTAATCACATCCATAAATGACTTGCAATTTTCTCAAGGGGAAATCTTGGAACACCTTGCTTCAGTTTGTCACAGCCAACGTAGGTCTGATGCAAGGTTGGCACATATTGATTTTCATGTCCACAAGGGGCATAGTCAACCTGTGGCCCCTATAGATGCTCAAGGGATGATTCCTCCACTGTAGTATGGTTGCTACTGGTTACTTTTTAGTTGTCTTTATTTAGGGAGATAGGCCTAGTCTGTCTTTGGGGTTCTTGCAGATATAATCTCCGTGTTATCAAATTTTGCAATGCTCTCCTAGCCAACAAATCTAGTCGAAGTGAGGCCAAGAGAGCAAAGATATTTTGGCACAGATGTAATCTAATTTTGACGAATTAATATAAGTTTTTCGATTGACAAAAAAAATGGGGTGTTCTAGACAAAAACCTTGGAGGGACACCTAAGCATACCACTTTTTTTCTTTTTGGGAGTGGGGGCACAAGTGGGTGAGCACCTAGAAGCTCCCAATTTTGCCAAACATGTCCCACACATTGGTGAAACATTTCACCAAGTTTCGCAAAATGGAGGGCATGGGCAAAACATTTCACCAAGTACCCCCTATCCCAAGGTTAAGTGGTATTTCTTCCACACTTTTTTAATCAAGAAAAAACAATGGCACGAGCAGTTAAAGACCCAAGTTGCTATCTTCAACTTTGAGATCACATTTTTCTTCTCTTTTGTCCTTCTCTTTCTTCCTCTTATCCTTTCTTTTTTCTTCTCCTCTTTCACCGAATCACCTCTTATCTTCCTTCTTCTTTCCTCACAAGCAACTCACTCTATTTCTCACTAAAAGACTACTATCCCTAAAATGACTAGTGACTCTTTGTTCTACCGATTTAAAACAAAGTGATTATCTTCTATTGACAAAGTCATTCTTAAACATTTTCTCTGAAAATGTACTCTTCTTCCCTACAAAGAGCCATACTTAAACATTTTCTCTAAAAACATGGTGACTTGTCTTCTCTAAGCAATCTCTTGCTTAGGCATTTCTCCAAAAAATGAAGTGGTTAGCTTTAATAGATAAAGTCATATTTGATTTTTCCCTGAAAACAGTATGATTCTCTTCATTGGACAGGGTCATAGACTCTCTAACGGAGTGATTCTCTTCACCAGACTAAGTCATATTTATACTTTTCTCTGAAAACAGAGTAAGCTATTCACTAGAAAGAGTCCGAATGCTTCACTGAAACCAAAGAAGCTGAAAATAGAGTAAGCTGTTCACTAGAAACGGTAAGATTGTTTCACAGAAAACAAAGTGATTCTCTTCACTGGCACAAGTCATATTTGGAAATTTTCTGATTCTTACAGTGATTTTGTTTTCTTTATAACAGATTCATACTCGGTGAATTTCTTCCCCACTTTTTAGCAAACCTGCCCCTTTTTTAACTCTTTAGAAATACGTACGTTATGTTTTCTCTATAAAATGGACTCGTACTTGTTCAATTTTTGCGCAAATTTTGAATTTAAAGCTACAGTTTGCCCAAATTTAGTAACCATGTTCGGAACTCAAAACCCGTTACATTTAGATATAGATTATTAACCAGAAAACCAACCTAGGACCTTTAAGTAGTCATTAACATGGGATTCCTATAGATATGGATTTTTAAAAGTTTAATCAATAAATAAAATTAAGTTTTCAGCAAAGTACCCGCTATCATGGGTTCTTAGGGTTGTGGACCCTCAATCAAAAGATATAAGACTGCCATTAATAGAAATTTGCTTTGTTGGGGAAAGAAAAATGTAGTCACTGCTACACTATGGTTTAGTTTCCTCACGTTACGTATTCAGTTTGATGGGCCGAAATGCCTCCTTAAGGGAAACCATTTATTGCCAATGGAACCAAAGGTAATTTCTATGCAACTTTGGCTAAACAGCTATCCTAGTCATAACAGCTTTTCCAAAGAGTCATTTCCCTGACTTGCCAGATGTTTTTACTTAATTGTAATATCCCACATTAAATAGTAATAAAAAATTATTAGAAAAAACACATGGTTTTACTTAATTGTAATATCCCACATTAAATAATCATTTTTATTATAAAAAAATATAATAATAATAATAAAACCAACCTGGGTGCACAGTATGAACGAATAAATCTTAAATGAAACAGCTACAAACGTTAGTCAAGTCGATTTTTTCGCTGCAAATAGGGTATGCTCCTGTGTATGTCTACTTGTCAAAATTAGAGAGCAGACCCAAATCACACAAATGTTCCGAGATACAGGAGCAAAAAGTTTTACCAGAACAACCAGCAGTTTGAGTCCGCATATACTCCATCGCACAGAGCCAAGGACCTTCTTGGAAATCGGGATCATCTTCTCCCGGCGCATTTGCTGAACATCGGATATTCTGTGGTCCTCTCGCTTCATCCGCAATATCCCTACCATCTCCACCGGGTTTCCTGTGTAAAGCTCTCTGAACGGCACCGGCTGGACCGGGAATTATGCGACGAGTAATTTTCTCCGCTACATTTGGTACCCTCAGCTCTGCTTGCGACTCGCGTGGTGGCTGACGATTAATTTTCTCCGCTACATCAGGTGCCCTGGGCTCTTCTTGCGAATCGCGTGGTGGCCTGCGAAGTCCTGGCTGGGATTGCACTTGCTCCCGCAGATTCGAACCCCGGGTAGCTTCATGGGTTCGATTGTGAATTCCATTACTGTTGCGTGGAGGTGAAGATATGGAACAGGGCTCCAGCGAGGGCAAGTCAGAAGGAATAGAAAGGATTTGGGAATTGGTGTTCTGTTTCTTAAATCTGTTAAGGATACCCACTGTGGGTTGGCATAATTGGGAATCCGAAGGACGCTTTGAAGGCAAAATGTTTGATAAGGTCTGCTGCTGCTGGGTGGGGCATGGTGTAGGAGCGTGTGAAGCGCGAGCCTCCGGTTGTTTTATGATGTCAGAATCATCGATGTCCAGCGCCTCCCACTCATCTAAGCCTTCCATCGAGCTGAGACAGTAGTATTTGTAGTTGGGATGAGAATATTTATATGCTGCTTCAGTCTTTTTTAATTCAAACTTCCCGCCACGATCTCAACAGATTGGCAAAGTGCGGTTTGCATCCGACGAGTTGTAAACTTTGAAAAGTCCATGGGCCCATCAACTACATTTTCTTAGTTTTGGTATAGCTAGGCATCTACGAGCGTAGTCTAATTAATAGAAGTCTTGCAGCTTTCTTGTTTTTTAAATATAATTATCAATTTTGTTTAGAAATTGATATGTTTTTTTTAAATGGTAAGTTTAGTATAGAATTTGAAGTTTGGGAATATTTTTTTCAAGAGTGAATTTATTTATGTAGATATTTTAAATAATAATAAGAAGTTATTATCAGATGTTGATAATAAAATATTTTATGTATTTGTGAGTGTCTTTCTAATCTTGGCGTATTGAAGACAAGTTTTAGAATACGGCTTAGGTTTTCGTCTTGATCTCTGCCATGACATTGTCAGTAGGGGTTTACGTGCCCCCCTTCAGTGAAGTAGTCGATGGCAAAGGGAAGGAGCAAGAGACCTCCTTCTTCACTAAGCTCATTGATTTCAACGCTTTCAAGAAGTCTCCGGCGAATCACTCGAGAGGGAGGGGTAGGAAAGGGAATAGGGCATCAACCAATCAACCAGTCTACAAGCTCCAGTGAAAAGCCCTCAGCTCAGCCACAAACAGTTAGTCCCTGCAAACCAAAGACCAAGAAAATGCCAACCCTGGAAATAGCAGACTTGGATGTAGTGGCCCATACGAAATACATGCAAGAGCATGCAGTTATCTACAAATTTATGGGCTTTTGGCCCGCAAAGAAAGCCCTAAATTGGTGGATTCAAGCGAAATGGTGCATGAATAGAGGAATCAAGCTTCAGCTTGGCTCCAAGGGCTTCTTTACAGTAATATTTGATATGTTGGAAAACAAGGAAATCATATTTGAAGGAGGACCCTATTTCTTCAACTCGACCATATTATATATGACATATTAGAAAGAAAACTTCACCTCGAAGAAGGAAGACTTCACCAGAGTTCTAGTCTAGATTCAATTGTATTCCCTACCCACTGACTATTGGTCTCCTTCCATCCTTAAGGGAATTGGAGACAAGCTAGGTGAATACATCAAGATATTGGAAGGAACACGAGCAAGCCATTATGTTTCCTATCCCCGCTTATGTGTCTACATGGACGTTTATGGGGCTCTCCTAGAGGCCATAAAACTGGTGTTCGTGAATGAAAGTTGGCTCCAGAGCATGGACTATGAACACATTCCTTTCAGAGGTCGCAAATGCCATGAACGCGGGCATATTTTCCGGAATTGTCCACAAAATGCCTCACACGCAACCAACTCTGTGGCTCAGAAGAAATGGGTGAGCAGGGCTTCACAAGGGTAGTTTCCAGGAACAAGAACAATCAAAATCCCCAAAGTAAGCAGGCTTCAGTGAGCCAAGTCAACAAGAACAAGTTTAGAATCTTGGGTGAAGATCAAGATAAGGAAGATAATGAAACAGAAGGCACAATAGGGAACATACCCTTCCCTCAAGCGAATAAGGAAAAATAAATAGGCCCACAGCCATCCCAAGTCCTATAGCCATCCCAAGTGAAATCGAGCCAGGAACATAAGACATTGAAATGGAGCAAGAAAGCACCAATGATCTAGCAAAGGAAAAGGCGATTGAAGAAGTCTTGGGGGACATGGACCACAACAAAATAGTAGAAGTTTGGGAAAAGAGGGTACTGGAAGCCATCCCGGAGGAGTTCCTTCAAAAACTAAAGAAAGTGTACCTCTATAAAGAAGAGCTTAAGTAAGCAACGGCCAAAAGACAATCGAGGACCTCAACAATACTGGAATCAAATCCAATGTCCTAGCATATCAATATTGTAACCTCCTCCTCCCACATTTACCCGCTTTCATCAGGTAAACATGAGCTGAGGATCATTATGATAAGACTCAACCTCCTATATGACCTTAAGGAAATGGAGTTGACAACTTAGGACCTTACTGACTTCCCTCAACTGCTACAGGACCTCCGAGGGAAACCCAACCCTTCCAAGTGTCCAACCCCTATGATAACTCTCTTTTTCACTGAACTAGAGCCTTAGTCGCTCCCTTTCCAAGGCATACAAGTGACTATAGTCCTCCAATCGCTCCCATAGGCCTACCTGCCAGCGACTATGGACTTTTCTAGTCAATTTTATGTTAGTGACCCCAAACTCTTAGCCACTTTTTAAGGGCTAGGACTCAGGCCTCTTCCCAAAACTCAATGAAACTTCCATAAATGATTAATGACATAGAAACAAATCTTATAAACCAAAACTTGAACCAAGACTTGACCTGACCTCTCCCAATTGGGACTAATATTTCATTAAACACTTGGTAAACATGCAACCTACAGGTCATGAATGCAAATCTGAACATAAGGATCTGGAAACTTATCTGAGATTTAACAAGAAGGACCAATGCCTTCTCACAATAGCTATCATAACACCAATTAGGTATTGCATTCATTATTCATTCAGTTACAAGTAAAAACATGAAGAGATCCATGACTAAGATCTGTCATAAAACCATGCTTATAACCAGATAAATAACAATGATAGAATAGGCATTAAATCCACATAATAACAAGTACATTTTCTCATCAAAAGCGAGAGAAACTTAGCTCTTATTAAAGATAAGCAAAAGCCAACCATGTCTGGGACTTCCACGTACCACCCGACCCTAGATTCAGTTGAACTAAATATTTCGTTTAGCCAATCACCCTTGTGTCATATTCCAAGCATGAATGTGGGATCTCATGGGATAAACCAATCCAAAAATAACCAAGGGGATCTAAAGGTTAAACCACCTCCACCCTTACCACATCATGATCTCTCCTAAATCGGTTTCGAGATCGCAAAACCAAACCAAGCTTGGATGCCTCATAATTCCTTCACCATCCCTTTAGGAATTTTCCTATCTCCACCCACCTATTGAGGGCTTCCCTGAGAAAACCATCTCCACCCCCAACCCTTAGGATCTTCCTGAGACCACCTCACCCAGATCCAAAATCTTCCCACAATACAAAGCTCAAACCGATAAAGAATCCCATCACACCATGGTTATCTAGAAATGGCAAGGCAAGGCTAAAATCCATTGTCGAAACCCGGCAAAATCCATGCCAATGATGACAAAAGAACCAAATACCAACATGCACATACCATGCATGTCAAAACCATCTAGGAAATCATACATGCAGCATGTTACCTGCAAGTATTCGTGTTGAAGCTACTTGATCCAAATTTTCCTTGTTTGATCTTTGTTTTCCCTTACTTTCCTTGTCCTTCCCTGGTTTGCTTGCTTTCCTTCTCCTCTTGGTGCTCTTCTCCTCTCTGAAACCAATTCCAAAACTGAACTAAAAAAAAAGCCTACCAACTAATGCTCTTAGGTCTTTTTATTATTGAAGCTTCTAATTTCTTCATTTTTCCTTGAGTTTCCTTCAATTTCCCCCTCACATGCAATCTGTGACCTTTCACCTTCCTTTTCTCCATATTTCCTTTATTTTCATAAAATAAATGCCAAAAATACCTTTTTGCCTTTCCAAAGCCTTTGTCATTGCCTTTGTGAATTTCCCTTTAGCCGTAAACACATAAAGTGATGCCCACTAGGATATTTTGCCTTTATCAACTTTTATCACATAAACTGTTAACCCGAGGTTGTAATAGAGCCTTCCCCCTCAGGGAGCTTATGGAGCTTTATAAACTATCTCATTGCTTTAAAATATACTGCTTATGGAGCTTTATAACCTAGCTCGTTGCAGTATTTACAATAACATTCTGCTCAAAAGCAAAAACCATCATGACATACATGACAACATGACAACCATACCGCTTATTTGAGCTTTATAACACAACTCATTGCGGTATTTACAATAACAACCATACATAAATATGTACAAATACCAAGAACTTATTTGCCTCCACTAGAAAATAATAAAGGATTCATTGCCCGCATTTGATCAATCATCTCTCATGTAGCTTCATCGGGTCCAAAGTGCTTCCACTGCAGTTTAACCTGCTCGATTGCTTGGTTCCGGAGTATGAGTTATTTCCACTGCAATATACGCTGAGGTTTCGGCTGGAATTATCCTTTTGGTTCCACCTGCAATACAGACCAATTAATAACATGATCAACATCCTTTACATATATGTTAAGCAATGAAACATGGAAAACATCATGGAATTTCATTGTCGGAGGCAGTGCAAGTCTGTAGGCCACTGGTCTAATCCTCTCAAGGATCTCAAAAGGCTCGCAATACTATGGTGCAAACTTGGCACATGATATAATCCTCAAGGAACTCTTCTTGGGCTTGATGCGCAAATACACATGCTCCCTAACCTGAAACTCCTTGAATTCCCTATGCTGGTTTGCATAACTCTTATGCATGTCCTGTGTTGCCTTTGTGTTCTTCTTGATAAACTGCATTTCCTATTCCATGTCTGCCAACAAGTTTGGTATAATAAGTACTATGTTCACTGGAACACTCTAGTTGATGGGAATGTTACAATTCCACCCATAGAGTGCCTCAAACGGACTCATCCTCAGTGACTCCTTATAACCATTGTTGTAAGCAAACTCGACCAGTGAAAGATATTCCTTCCATTTCCTTTATTGATGCATGACATTCATCTTCAACGTATACTCCATTATCCTGTTGACCCTCTCTATCTGTCCATTCGTCTGTGGATGATAAGTTGTGTTGAAGGCCAACTCTATCCCCAAAACTACAAATATCTCCTTCCAAAACTTGGAAGTGAACTTGGCATCCTTGTCTGACACAATATTCTTCGGAACACCACGCAATCTCACGATCTCTCTGATGAATACCTGTGCTACCTCGCTAGTTGAATAAGTAGTCTCCACTAGAATGAAGTGAGCTACCTTTCGCAGTCTATCTTCCGCAACCATGATAGAATCATGTTGCCTCGATGTTCTCAGAAGACCTGTTATGAAGTGGAAATGACCTCCCATTTCCATTCTGGAATTGGAATAGGTTGAAGAAATCCACATGGATGTTTACACTCTGCTTTCACCTATTGATAATCCAAACATCTAGCCACAAAATCTACCACTTCCTTCTTCAGATTCATCCAATATTAGAACTTCTTCACTATTTTCAACTTCTTCTAATATCTTGGGTGACCTGAATATGGTTTAACATGCAACTCCCTCAATATAAGCTTCTTGTGCTCGTTGTCATCCGACACATAGATCATATCCATGAATCTCACCAAGCCATTTGTTGTAAGACAATAGTCCACATCATGATCATCTATACCTTGTTGTAACCTGTGCATAAGCTCCCTGTAAATGTCATCATGTTGTCCTACTTGTAAGATATGGTCCTGTAAATTTGTCCAATATGCGCTCACTGTTGCAACATGGTTCAACTGCACTTTCATGCTAAAAGCATTTGCAACCATGTTCCCCTTTCCCGTTATGTATCCACTCTTGAAGCCAAACTCACTAAGGGTAGCCAACCATCTTGCTTGCCTGGCATTCAAATTCGGTTGGTCAAACATATATCTCAACCCACTGTGATCGCTTATCAATACAAACCTCCCGTCAAGAAGATAATGCATCCACATATTCAAGGTGTGAATAATAATTGCCAACTCAAGATCATGAGTCACATAGTTTTGCTCCTGCTCAATCAATTTCCTGGACTCATAACACACCACCTGTCTTTTCTACATAAGGACTCCACCAAGCCCTCACTTGCAAGCATTCGTGCACTCCACAAACTCTTTATCTGGATTTGCAATCTTTAACACCGGATAATTTGTCAACAATTGCTTGCACATTCCTCCATCAGTTCAAACTTCTTACCTTTTCTCTGCAATGGATATGCAATGCGTGAGAAGACTCTGATGAACCTCCTATAGTAACCTGCTAAACCCATGAATGATCATATTTCATCCATATTTCTAGGAGTTGCCCATTTCATAATAGTTTTTATATTTTTTGGATCTACTCCTATGACTTCCTTGGAAACAACATGTCCCAAGTAATGTACCCTTGTCTAAAATAAAATGCACTTGCTAAGTTTGGCATACAACTGATGCGCTCTTAGCAATCTCAACAGTGTTGCTAAATTCTTAACATGCTTTTCATCATTATTAGAATATATCATAATATCATCAATGAATACAATAAAAAACTTGTTCATATAAGGATGCAACACACTATTCATCAAGCACATTAAAGTAGTTGGGGCATTATTCAAACCAAAAGGAACTACAACAAACTCATAATGCCCATATCTTGTCATGAAAGCATTCTTGTAGATGTCCTCTTCCTTGATGTGTACCAGATGTTATCATGATCTCAAATCAATCTTTGAGAACATTGTTGCTCTCTTCTATCGATCAAACTGTAGAAATTTATGAATCTTATACTTTATGTAGAAATTATTACTGTTAATCCAGTTATGCTCCTCCTACTTAGGCAAGTTATTAACTGAATAAATTCAAGTTAAAATCGAAGCAAAAACACATAAAAAATCTCTACCAATCCACATATAGAATAAGCACATGCACACATTAACAAAGTGACATAGTTATTTATGGAAAAATAGTCCCCGGAAAAACCCAATGCAGGAAAACCGGTCTCTGGCTGCTAGAGGGTTCTATTATTAAGAATATTTCTGAATACACAAATATGGGTTCCAAATCTAGAAAACCTGTCAGAGAAAACACTAGATCTACAGCTCATTGGTTGACCTAGGGCCAAAATAATGACTGATCCACACCCTCAAACGAGATTTACAGAACTCAGCCAAGATTAGGGCCTAGAAACCCCAGTGTTGCCCCTGAAAGGCTCTGTGTCAACCTCTGAAGCCCCTGAAAGGCCTGGTGGTCGTCCCTGTCCCCCACCAACGCTCCGAAGGGGCCGTTACCCCGCACCTGGTGACGCACCACTACGCTGCCCCCCGAAGGGTCTCTCTGCCAGAACTCCTCAGATTTCAACGAACACGTTGTCCCCGGGAGACCGGCGTTGTCCTCACGCTCCTCGTTGTATTCGATCTCCACCCTTGTCCTTGAGCTGATCTCTGCCTCTTGTGTATTCTAGACCCCGGGATCAGATCATCCCCTTGGTCTAAATTCCCCTCTCTGCAGCTGAAACACTTCTGAGTATTCTTAACAAACTCTGCCCTAAAACCTCAGCTTAGCTTCAGTGCTTTTCCTCTATGTGTCTTCGCAAATGACCCCAAGCCTTTCCTTTATACTTTTCTCGTTGACAAATCAATGGCCATGATCAGATCTTGAATCAATGACTAAGATTAAAAGAAAGCTTGATCTGTGTGACTTAAGACAATTTCATCACATGTTTAATTAAATTCACTTCAATTATTTAAGTTCCCTAAGTTTTGACTTAAGAAATACATTAAAATAATTAATTAATTTAATATCTCCTAAACTAGATGAAATTTCCCAAATCCATTTATGGGTCTTGTAGAAAAAGTGTACTCTAGTCCTTCCGCAAAATTTGGGACCTAGAGCACAACTGATGCTACCCCAAATACACAAAATTACAACACTCCCTCTTAGCATCAAGGGTGTGCTCTAGCAATACATCACACTATGCATTACATGACTTTGAGTACTGGTTTTGTGCTACTGAAGCTTGGCCTGCTGCCACTCAACTTTGCACTGTTGCTTTCATTCTGTACTGCTGCCCATGACTCTGCAGCTGCCACTGCAACTTCTGTATTGTAGCTCCCTCTCAATATGTTGCATCTGTGCTACTCATAGCACTGCCACTGCTGATCTATTGCACTGCAACTTCAGTTGTTGAGAGAAAACAACTGAATCTCCTACCCAATCTTTGACAGACAAGTCAGATGGGATGCATCCTCATCACTGAAGCTCCATAGGCTACATATATGTGCTGACATCTAAAGAACGATGCACAACTACAGCTCTGCATGCGTAATCAGACTCCCTTTGCACTACTGAAGTCACATCAGCTCCTTGTGCTAAAATCTATCATGTTGTTGTTTCACTGCGCTGCCCCTCTGAAGCTCTCTGCGTTGTTGCTGCTCTACCTGCGTAAGCAGTACTGCTCTGCGCTGTTGAAGTCACATCATCCTCTATGCTACTACTGCTTCTACACTGATGCTGCTTTGCTCTGCGCTGCTCCTCCCAGCCTTCAGATCTGCCTCTGCTTCTGCCTCATCTATGATCTATGCACCGACTACTCCACTTGTCCCGCTATTGTCTTAAGGTTGTCGCAGATCGCATGTGATCCAAGAGATGAGCTGCTCAAGGATTCCTCCTTACCTCCATGTAGCTCCTCTACCTGTCCATGTCACCCCACCTCCATGCTTCATGAGCACTCATGGCTGCATCATCTTCTGACCCATCATCTGCCACAGCTGCTTTGGAAGAAGATGCTTCCTTGTCATTTTTCTTCTTAGGACAATGGCTAGCAAAATGTCCCATTTCACCACATTAGAATCACTTGATATTTAAGAGATCCTTCTTCTTCTTTGGTTGCTTCTTCGATGCCAAGGCTGCATCTTCCTCCTCTTCCTTCTTTACTTTTCTCAATGCAGGGTTGTGTTGCCTCTTGGTGAATTCATGGAGTTCTTCTTGACGCAGAATTGACCACAAGTTGTCTCAATCTGGGAGGTCTGCTCTGCCCAAGATACTTTGGACAAAGGTTTCCCACTCATCCATGACTACATTGAGGGCAGTCCTGACTATCACAGCATCATCCACCGTTGCACCCGTTGCAGTCAGTTGATTCCTGATTCACTGCAATCTGAAGAGGAAGTGCTCCATGTCGTCTCCCTTGGTCATCATGAATTACTCATCTGAGTCTCCAACAACATTTTCCTTTGGACAAACTTTCCCTCATGTAGGGAAGTCAAGGCCTTCCACATCTCGTTAGTTGTCTTCTTCTCAGCTATGTGTGGTACAATATGGTCCTTGATACCATCCATAATTAGTCGCTTGGCATGCCCAGCAGCTTCCTTATGCTTCCGAAGGAGATTCAGATTTTTCGGTGTGGTGAAAGTTTGCTCTGCATGGTCTCTTAGATTATATGCCTCAAGGACAATCAGGATCCTTTCCTTCCAAGCTGAAAAGTGTGAGAAGCCATCCAGCCTATCCTGATCACGCAGTCCATGAGGAGCCATCTGCTCAGAATGTGTCAGAACTTCCTTTTCTCTTTGCTAGATAAATGGATCTAAGGCCTTGGTGAAATAGACACCTTCTACTCCCTCTGACAATTGATTTCCCTCCTTGGAAATCTACCAAATCAACTATGATTCAGCTGCTTCTTTGATCCTCTGATCAAACTGCAAGTTTCCTTTGGCAATAAAATTTTTGAGAAGTTGATCTCTTCCCGCTCTTTGTCACTTGTGCTCAGGCTAAAAATCTAAAAACTTTGGAATTTTAACCCCTCCAGGTCTTCTGAATTTCTGCAGCTTTTTTGCAGTCTTTTCTGGAACTGACAGATTCAGATTTGAATCACACTGGCTGGCTTTAGACCAAACCAGTGTTGTTTCTAAGCTGCTTGTGTGCAGTAATTGCGTGGGTTTGCTAGGACATAACGCTGGACAACATCACCCTTCCCTCTGCGTGAATTTGCCTCTGAAAACTACGTTGTCCTTTTAGATCTGCATTTCTGCTGCTTTTCCAACTACTTCCTGCAGCTAGAACCTTCAGTATTTTCTGCTGGTGACCCTCCTAGATCTACAATTGCTCCAATACCATGTAGAAATTTATGAATATTATACTTTATGCAGGAATTATTATTGTTAATTTGGTTATGCTCCTCCTACTTAGACAAGTTATTAACTGAATAAATTCAAGTTAAAATTGAAGCAAAACACATAATACATCTCTACCAATCCAGATCTATAATAAGCACATGCACACATTAACAAAGTGACACGGTTATTTCTAGACAAATAATCCCCGAAAAAACCCAATGCGGGAAAACTGGTCTCTAGCTGCTGGAGGGTTCTATTATTAAGAATATTTATGAATACCCAAATCTGGGTTCCAGATCTGGAAAACCTGACAAATAAAACACTAGATCTACAGCTCACTGGCTGATCTAGGGCCAAAATAATGATTGATCCACACCCTTAAACGAGATTTACAGAACTCATCCAAGATTAGGGCCTAGAAACCCTAGCGCTGCCCTTGAAAGGCTCTTTGTCAGCCTATGAAGCCCCTGAAAGGCTCTGTGTCAGCCTCTGAAGCCCCTGAAAGGCTCTATGTCAACCTCTGAAGTCCTCCAAACCTTCAATGCTGCTCCAGAAGGGAATGCGTTACCCCAAACTGGGTGACGCAGTCACTACGCTGCCCCTGAAGGGTCTCTGTGTAACCCCTGAGGGTTTCCTGCTGAAAATCACGTTGTCCTTAGAGAGACTGCGTTGTCCTTGCTATTGCTGCTGCTTCCTTCCTCTGCGTTGTCCTCGAGCTGATCTCTACCTCTTGTGTATTCTAGACCTCGGGATCAGATCATCCCCTTGGTCTAAATTCCCCTCTCTGCAGCGGAAACACTTATGAGTATTCTTAGCAAACCCTGCCCTAGAATCTCAGCTTAGCTTCAATGCTATGCCTTTGTGTGCCTTCACAAATGACCCCAAGCCTTTCCTTTATACTTTTCTCGTTGACAAATCAACGGCCATGATCATACCTTAAATCAATGGCTAAGATTAAAAGAAAGCTTGATCCATGTGACTTAAGATAATTTCATCACATGTTTAATTAAATTCACTTTATTTATTTAAGTTCCTTAAGTTTTAACTTAGGAAATACATTAAAATAATTAATTAATTTAATATCTCCTAAACGAGATGAAATTTCCCAAATCCATTTCTGGGTCTTGTAGATCAAGTGTACTCTAGTCCTTCCTCAAAATTCGGGACCTAGAGCACAACTTATGCTACCCAAAATACACATAATCTCAACACAAACAAGTCGTTGATCCTCGAAAATGGGCACCTATTCTTAATCGTCGCCTTGTTCAACTGTTTGTAGTCAACGCACAATCTAAGAGTACCATCCTTCTTCTTCATGAACAATACAGGTGCACCCTAAGGCGATACACTTTGCCTAATGTATCCCTTATCAAGCATTTCATTTAACTGCAACTTCAACTCTACTAACTCTGGAGTGTTCATCCTGTAAGGTACCTTTAATGCTAGTGTTGCCCTTAGTACCAACTCAATAGAAAAGTCCACTTCTCTGTGTGGGGGAAACTCTGGAATCTTTGCAGAAAATTCATCCCGAAATTGCTACAAGACTGGATACCTCTTGAAGATTTCTGCATCCTCCACATCCTTACCCTTGTTACTAGAAATATGAACTGCAAACATCACACATCCCTTCATACAACTACGCTTACCCTGCATAGTTGTGACCATCCTAATTGGTGTAGGCTTCTTCTTTCCCTGCAAGATTATCTTTCCCCATTATCATCCAAGTACTCAATACACTATCATAGCAATCTACACTGGTCCTTTGGTGATACAACCAGTCCATAACCAAAATCATACTATATGATCAAAATGGCAGTACATTTAGATGTGTTGTTGTAGGCATACCATTCAACTAAAATGCACAATATCTCACCCAATGATGAAGTCTCTTCTTCATACATGTAGCCAATTTCACCAACGAAGACTCAACATGCACTTATTTTCTTAAGTCACACTTTTCCACTAGGTCGGGATAAACATAACTATAATTAGATCCAGGATCAATCAAAATAGAAACAACTTGACCATAGAGCTTACCTTCCATCTCGATAATGGATGCCTAATGATTTGCCCGCTTCTTATCTACAGCTGCATAAATACGAGGAATTCTATGACCAACATCCCCAATTGTTTGTGCCTCCTAAGAACTATAGATCTGAGGCCTACCACCCTGGTACAATGGACAATCCTTCTTCAATGATATTTGCCACATAACCAACACCACAATGTTCCTCTACCATCACCTCTACTATGCTGCTCTCCCAGTTGTGACCCATGTCCCTTCTCAACTGCATTTAACTTCTTGTCAGGAACCACATTTTCTTTCTCACCTGCATCATGAGGGCTTCCTCGCTTCGGTGGCCACACTTTATAATTCACCTTAAAATCACACTTAAGCTCAACTTTGCACTTTGACTGCTCATAACAATGCTTCAACTTTCGGATGGCCTCTTCCAACGATATAGGCTCATCAAAATCAATCTAGTCTCTATATGTTGTGGGAAATCCACTGATGAATATTTAAATATTATCTTTCTCATCCTTGATATAAGGAACATACCTCAACAACTATACTCATCATCTGTCATAGAACCCATTTGCAGCTCATAAAAATACTTAGATCTGTCATCGTAGTACCTCTCTGATAAGTACTTCTTCTTGAATATTCTCTCGAAATCATCCCAAATCAATTCTTCTTCTCAAATTCCCTTGACATTATTTACATTTTCCCACCATATATTTGATTTCCGTTTGAGACTGAAAGTGGATATCTTGGCTTTCATGTTCTCTGAATAGATATGCAATCGAAAGAATTTCTTCATCCCAAGCAACTATGTCTCATCATCTTCTAACTTCTTCATCTCTCCATCAAATGTAGGGGGCTTTACTTTCTTAGACTCCTCAGGAAAATACTCCCTCCTCCTGTGAGGATGATGATGGTGATTAATCCTAGACAAGGAAATAGAATGATTCCCGTATATACCAGTCCTCCTATCACATGTATCCAATGATCTGCCACCTCTAACTGTGTCCCCTCTATCCCTTATATATCTGGACAAAGATCTGCTACCATAGGCTCCATTAGTTTTCTCTTACTTCTCTTGACTTGTTCTCAGCTGTCCTTGTTTCTCCAACTCTTATAAGCTCTTAACAATGATTGCATTAACCTCTGCCTACTTCTCCTGAGCTCTTGCAAGTCTTTCATGAGCCTCAACCAACCTGTCATTGTCTTCTCTACAACTTTTGATCTTTTCCCTCAAACTCCACAATGTATCTGCAATACCAAGAGAATACTCTTCTCCTTATTGCCCAACTGATATGTAGGGAGAGTCACAAGAACTGTAGTCTACCATTTTGCTCGTCATATTTGATTCTCTTCTTCCTGCAAGTGTACCATGCCAGATAAACCAAATAGATACCAAAATCAAATCCATACCTCATTAATATTCAGGGAGGCTTATTTCATCTTCAAGATCATTCCACATTAGCATGTACATGTATAATAACAAGCATATCCATATAATAACACAACAACATCATGCACGACCATAACAACTATATACCATGATCCCATGCATGACAACCATAACCTTGAAAACATCAAACTTTACCCAAAGAGAGCACAACCCACTCTGATACCACCTTGTAACCTCCTTCTCCCAAATTAACCTGCTTTCATTGGTTTACAAAAAACATGAGATGAGGGTCACTATGACAAGACTCAACCTCCTATATGACCTTAAGGAAATGGAGTCGACAACTTAAGACCTTGCTGACTTCCCTTGGGTGCTACAGGACTTCTAAGGGAAACCCAAGCCCTCCAGGTATCCAACCCTTGATATACCTCTCTTCTTCACTAAACTAGAGCCTTAGCCACTCCCTTTTCAAGGCATGCAAGTGACCATATCCCTTTAGTCTCTCCCATAGGCTTGCCTACCAGTGCCTGTGGACTAGTCCAGTCAATTCTATGCAAGCGACACCGAACTCTGAGCCACTTTTTCGGTCTAAGACTCGGGCCTCTGCCTAGATTTAAGTGAAACTTCCAAAAATGATGAATGGCATAGAAACAAAGCTTATAAACCAAAAATTGAGCTAGGACTTGACCTTACCTTGCGAAAATTCCTATATCTGACTATCTTAGGAATCCTATTGCAACTAATTGAATCTACTTCATCTACTTGTAAATTACATTACATAGTTATTTTCATTCTTCTTCATGAAAATATTAAAGTATTGTTGCCGCTAGAATCAACACTTGGACTACATCAAGCGCTTGACTAGACACATCCTAAACTCTAAGTCAATTTAATGATTTGTTTTATGAGATTGGTAGGTGGTTTAAACTCTCATCCACTGAAAAGAGATTTCAGTGAAATCCATAGTTCGACTAATGAGGGTATTAGAGCCTGATGTGGTAGAAAAGAGTGAGTTTGTAGCCTACGAGGAGAAGAAAATGTAAAATGAGAGAAGAAATAGTAGGTCTGCAAAGCAGAAATCTACTGAATTTGGTAGAAATTAACACAAGTAGCAACTCAACAATATTTCATCAATAGAAAGTTATTTCTAGTCTTACAATATTCTCACTGAAATATTATAAAATATAACTGTCATGAGTGATGCTCTTCCCAATGTTATTATATATATTTTACCAAGAAGGATCACTATGTGAGACTAACAAAAATTGATAAAACACATGAACATGTCAAGAAACTAATAAAAACTCATAACAGCATGAGGAATTGCAAACTGCAACTGAAGATAATAAGATATGTAAACACAAGTGGAAATTGACAATACACACACCAGATTGGTAGTAAGTCCTTAGAAGTTTCTGTCTATTTCATTCACTAAAAATAGTACTGATCATTAGAGTCAAGATTCTAAAACCACGAACCCTTACTTCATAGCAGTTTTTCATATATATACAAAAATATGAAACTGTCATCCCCAAAAAAGGAGTAAATATATTCCTAACAGTTATTACCATCTCGTGCAAGAGATGAAGCTTATCCAAAATAATTAATACAAAGTGCTATGACATAATCAAAGTAAACAACATCAAGGCTAACAATTCGAAGTGGTTGTATAATGTGGCAGTCTATAGGAAGACTCCTCCTCTATTCATGTGCAACCAACTCCACAAAAAGTGTAATCAACAGTGAAAGTGACGTGTGGTTGTTCCTTGAATGCTGCCTGGAACCTCGCGAAAACGTGTTGGTGCTGAGAGTAATTGTAGAAATTTGTTTCAGAGAAACTTTGTCATTGTTCCTTTCCATTGGTTTCTTGTTTTTCGTGATAGGGATGGAGGCAGATTAAAATATATAGGGAGTTTCATTTGATTAGCGGGAGGGATTGTTAAATAAATGATGAGCGGGAGGAGAAAACCCTTTGTAAATATATCGCAATCGCAAATTGGGGTCGAAACGTTTAAACATAAGACACAAGCAGGAGGGAACGCGATTTGCGATGGGGGTGATGGCGTGGCAAGGAGGTGGGGCTGCTTTGCAAATCACAAATTGGGAGTTTTGTTATGAGGGACGAGAGGTAAGTGTTAAAACTTGCGAAGTGTGATGTGCGATGAACAGAGGGTGATGTGGCAGGACGAAGATGGGGCCCATTTAATATCACAAATCGCAAATCGAGAGTTTTTTTATGAGGAACGGGAGGTAAGTGTTAAAACTTGCAAAGTGCGATGTGCGATGAACAGAGGGTGACGTGGCAAGACATAGATGGGGCCCATTTAATACCGCAAATCACAAATCAGGAGTTTTGTTATGAGGAACTGGAGGTAAGTGTTAAAACTTGTGAAGTGCGATGTGCGGTGAACAAAGGGTGACGTGGACGTTGCAAGACGGAGATGGGGCCCATTTAATATCGCAAATTGCAAATCGAGAGTTTTGTTATGAGGAACGGGAGGTAAGTGTTAAAACTTGTGAAGTGCGATGAACATAGGGTGACATGGCAGGGAAAGGTCTCACTTTAATATTGCAATCGGGGTTTTGTAGGAGACGACAATTGTAACATGAATGAAAGTTAAAACTGCGATAAACCGATTGTGATGAAAGGGTAAGGGGTCCACCGTGATTAAGTGCAGTAAGTTATATCATATAATATATGATATTACAGAGGTTTTATGTGGTGCGGGTAGAACTTCTTTTTAACTATAAAAAATTGGATTTTAATAGTTAAAAAGGGGTTTCGAAAGAAATGAAACATTGGAATTTGGGTTTTTAGAAAAATGAAAGGTAAAATAGGGAAAATTAAATGATGAAGGTAGAAATGAAAATTTCTCACCACTACACTTTGACAGTGACACTTTCATCTTACAACCAAACTGAAAAGGCATACTGATTCCTTGAAGAATGATGACCAGACTTTGAAAATCTTTGAAAAATTGCAGTGCTAACATTACTGAAGCAACCTACACTTAATACTTTATGATTCTAAAACAAGGAAACTGAGCAAATAATAAATCACACAAAGGACACCATTATTTTTGGATAAAAGTCCCCGGAAAAACCGAATGTGGGAAAACCGGTGCGACAGATCTAAGGGTTTATTATTATTAAGCAGCAATTTATTAATACAATATTTGGATGCCTTGTTGGCTATCCAGTACAGATAAATCACGACAGACAAAAATATAGTGAGTTTTACCTCGCACTGCAAGTCTCGATTGATTTGGTAGTTGAACTGACGAAACCCCAACAACATCTGCTTTGCCTCAGCGCAGTAGCTGCATAGGCATGCATGGGGACCTCTGTGGATTGCATCACATATTCTCTATGATCAATCTACTCCTCAAAAATTCGAGTTCCAACCCTCCCATCTCAGAACCCAAATCTCCTTACAAATCTCGGACTATCACACGAAAACAATGTGCAGCTTTTGCGTGGGCCTGTGTCACCCCTTCTGGGGCCTACGTCACACCCTTTGGAGGTTGTGTTGCTTCCTCTGTTGATTCTGCTGCCTCTTTGCTATATATTCTTGGTACCAGAGAAGATCCTCTAACCAATAACTGTCTCTGCCCGTCACTACAACTAGAATCACTTGGATCTGATCTTCATCCGAGCACTTGCTTTGCCAGAATAATTTGATCACTTGATTCACTCGGTGTGTCTTTCCAAATGGCCCTCAAGCCTTCCTTTATAGTCTTATAGTTGAGATATTAACGACCGAGATTAGATCTCTAATCAACGACTAAGATTATAACTTGACTTGATCTTCGATTTCTAGATCATTCTCACTCTACTTTATTAATACCCTTTAATTATTTAATTTCCCTAAGTTTAGACTTAGCATCCCCATTAAAATAATTAATTTTTACAATAAAACATAATCCGAGTGGAATTTTCACAAACGGTTTCTAGGTTCTTTGGAATACCAGCGCCTAAGCCTCTCCACAAACTTTGATACTTAGAGCACTTATGATGTTACCAAAACTCAACACTCCCTCTTAGTGAGGAAAGTGCTCTAACAACATGCATGTTGCATACTACTCTGACCCTAAAGCGTCCTCTGCACTGCTGAAGTCTTACAAGTTGTCCATCAACCACTGCGCTGCTGCTATAAATGTATTGTTTCCCATGACACTGCCACTGCCACTACTGCATCCGTACTACAACCCCCTCTCAGTTGATGCATATTTGATGCTGCTATCACTGCCATTGCTAACATTGCATATGTCCTGCAACTCAGTTGCTGAGAGAAGCAAATGAAATCACCCAAAAACTGAAAAATTATTTAGTGGATGCACCTCGGTGTTGAAGACTCTCACTGCTGATAGCTACTGCGTTGTCCCTTTGATGCATTGCGCTGCTGCTGCTCTGCACTGCACTACACTATTGTGCACTATGTTGCTGTTGGTTTGTTCTATGCTGCTCCAGAAGTAGGCGTTGCTACCTACTGCAACTATCGCTCTATCACTCCTTGGCTCCCATTGAAAATTCCTCCATCCTACTATTGATGATCAAGGGAACTCATAGCAAGGTTGTGATCCAAGAGGTGGGCTCCTCAAGGATCCTATCCAACCAAATTTTGAGACGAACTACAGTTCTATGTTTTCCCATTTATCTCCTCGAGAAGCGTGGGCACTCATGGAAAACTCATCCTGCTCGATCTTTGTAGCTGCAACTTTATGATCGTGTTTTTCATCCTTGTCCTTTTTCTTCAAAGGACATTGTGATGCAAAGTGGACCCTCTTGCCACAGTTGAAACACTTCACCTTTGAGACATCTATCTTCTGTCTATGTTGCCCTTGTTGGCCCTTCGATGCGAGGGCTACAATCTCCTCCTCCTCTGAATTATTCAATCCACTCCCTTTGCCACCGTTAGGCTTGCACTTGATTATATCCCTCCTTAGCTCCTCCTCCTGAAGTGCTTCCCACATCTGCTCCCAACTAGGAAGCGTATCCCTACCCAAAATACATTTGACAAAAACTTGCTACTCCTCTGTGAATGTGTTAAGGGCTAGCCTCACCATAGTTGCAGTAGTTGGGGTGGATCCCACAGCTACCAGCTGGTCTCGAATCTCCTGAAGTCTCGTAAGGAATGGAGCAATGCACTCCCCCTTCTACATTTGGATCATCCAGAGCTTCTTCTCCAAGTACATCTTTTGTTGCTCAGAAGTTCCTTTGTATAGTATGGACAAGGCCTCCCATATCTCCCTGTCAGTGTTCTTGCCAGATATATGAGAGACAATGTGATCCTTGACACCATCAAGGATTAGTCTCTTGGCCTTTTCCATATCGGACTTGTACTTCTTGCTTTGATCCAGATCTTTAAGTACAACAACCACATTATCTGTGAACTCTTTGAGATCATATTCATCTAGAAGGAATCTGATTATTTCCTTCCATATTACGTAGTTGGAGGATTCCTCCAACCGGTGTCGACTCTCAGTTCGTGAGATGCATTTTTAGCCGAAGACTGTCAAATTGCTCCTCTTCTTCCCCCACTATGCAACACTAGCTAGGCTTACGCACTCCTTGTGTAGCTCGTAGATCTGTTGCACAGATATTGGAAAAATGTTGAATTCCTCGATAAGGAACTCATTGAGGAAGAATTCCCCACTATGTGTTATTATTCTTCTTCTGACGTTTCTCTGCCCAAAAATTGCTTATAGAAAAAATGTGTCCCTATGGATTTGCGTGAAGGCCCTGCGCCGCTCCCTCTGCCTCGACAAGATCTCAATCCAGAAGTCTTATCTCTTTTTTGACTCGAAAAATTATCCCTCCTGGCTAGAACTGTGCAATCCCTCTGTGGATTCGATTTTCCACTGCTGCAGCAATTTGGCCTTCACTTCAGTGCTAGATCTACTCTTCCTGTTTCACATCAAATGCTCTAATACCATGTGAAAATTCCTAGATTTGACAATATTAGGAATCCTACTAAAACTAACTGAATCTACTTTATCTACTTTTAAATTACATTACACAGTTATTTTCATATTTCTTCATGAAAACATTGAAGTAAATTACTGAAGCAGCCTACACCTAATACTTTATGGTTCTGAAACAAGGAAACTAAGCAAAGAATAAATCATACATAGGACACCATTGTTTTTGGATGGAATTCTGTGGAAAAACCCAATGCGGGAAAACCAATGTAGTAGATGTGAGGGTTTATTATTATTAAGCAACAATTTTTAAATACAATATCTGGATGCCTTACTGGCTATCCAGTACAGAGAAATCACGACAGACAAAAATATAGTGAGTTTTACCTCACATTGTAAGTCTCGACTGATCCGATAGTTGAATTGACGAAACCCCAACACCCTATGTGTTGCCTCTGCATAGTAGTTGTGTAGGCCTGTTTGGGGACCTCCGTGGACTGCGTCACCTCCTCTCTAGAATCGATCTGCTCCTCGGAAAGTCGAATTCCAGCTCTCCCGTCTCAGAACCCCAATCTCCTGATAAATCTCGGACTATCTCATGAAAACACTGTGCAGCCTCTGCGTGGGACTATGTCACCCCTTCTGGGTCCTACTTCACACCCTTTGGAGGTTGCACTGCTTCCTCTTTGTTATGTATTCTTGGTCCTGCAGAAGATACTCCGACCAATAACTATCTCTTCCCCTCACTGCAACTAGAATCACTTAGATATGATCTTCGTCCGAGCACTTGTTCCGTGAGAAGAATTTGATCACTTGATTCACTCGGTGTGTCTTTCCAAATGGCTCTCAAGCCTTCCTTTATAGTCTTTTCGTTGAGATATCAACGATCGAGATTATATATCTAATCAATGCTAATATTATAACTTGACTTGATCTTCACTTTCTAGATCATTCTCACTCTGTTTTATTAATACCCTTTAATTATTTAATTTCCCTAAGTTTAGACTTAGGGTCCCCATTAAAATAATTAATTTTTACAATAAAACATAATCCTGGTGGAATTTTCGCAAACGGTTTCTGGGTTATTTGGAATACCAATGCCTAATCCTCTCCACAAACTTTGGGACTTAGAGAAATTTTGATGCTACCAAAAATCAACATACCTCTCCCAATCGTGACTGACATTCTGACAAACACTTGGTAGACATGCAACCTACAGGTCATGAATGCAAATTTAAACACAAGGATTTGGAAACTTACCCGAGGTTTAACAAGAAGGACTAATGCCTTCTCACAAGAGTTTCCATAACACTAATTAGGTCTTGCATTCGTTATTCAATTAGTTACAAGTAAAAACATAAAGAGAGTCATGCCTAAAACATGTCATAAAACCATGCTTATAACCAACATATAACCAGATACATAACAATGATATAAAAACCATTAAAGCCACATAATAACAAGAACATTTACTCATCAAAAGCAATAGAAACTTATCTCTTATTAAACATAGGAAATCCAACCAGGTCTGGGACTTCCATGTACCACCCGACCATAGATTGGGCTGAACCAAATCTTTCTTTTAGTCAGTCACCCTCATGCCATATTCAAAGCATGAATGTGGGATATCATGGGGTAAATCAATCCAAAAACAACCAAGGGAATCCAGAGGTTAGACCACCTCCACCCTCACCATACCATGATCTCAGCTAAACTGGTGTCAAGATCAGAAAGCCAAACCGAGATTGGATGCCTCAAAATTCCTTCATCATCCCTTAAGTAATTTTCCTGTCTCCATCGACCTGTCGAGGGCTTCTTGGAAAAACCATCTCCACCCCCATCCCTTAGGATTTTCCTGAGACCACCTCACCCATATCCAAAATCTTCCCACGATCCAAAGCTTAAATCAAGAAAAAATCCCATCACACCATGGCTATCCAAAAATGGAAAGGCAAGGCTAAAATCCACTTCCAAAACTCGACAAAATCCATGCCAATGAAAACAAAAGAACCAAATACCAACATGCACATACCATGCATGTCGAAACCAGCTAGGAAATCAGACATGCAACCTGTTACGTGCAAGTATTCCCACTGAAGCTGCTTGATCCAAATTGTCCTTGCTTGATCCTTGTTTTCCTTGTCCTTCCTTGGCTTGCTTGCTTTCCTTCGACTCTTGGTACTCTTCTCCTCTCTAAAACCAATTCCAAAACTAAACAAACAAAAAGGCTACAAATTGATGCTTTAAGGTCTTGTTATTATTTATGCCTCTAATTTCTTCATTTTTCCTTCAATTTCCTCCTCACATGCAACTTGTGACCTTTCACCTTCATTTTCTGCTTATTTCCTCTATTTTCATAAAATAAATGGCAAAATACATTTTTTCCTTTCCAAAGCCTTTTCCATTTCCTTTGCCAATTTCCCCTTAGCCTCAAACACATAAAGTGATTCCCACTAAGATATTTTGCCTAACATTCAGCTTGGAATAATAATACCTTGATTATGGTCTTACTTTTCCTTTATTAACTTTTACTACATGAACTTTTAACCCGAGGTTGTTACAAATACAACCCCAAATGAGTGGGAAGAAAGCGAGGCAGGAAACCCACTAGTCAAATTATTCAATATCTTGGAGCAAGGATGATCAATGAAGGAAAGGTAAGGGCCCTAATCTCAACTTAAAAATATTCCCAATGAAATTGATCTCATGGAATATTAAAAGTATGAATGGACCCGCAAAAAGAAAACTTCTCAAGCAGAATATTATGCCAAGAAAACTAGAGAGAGTGTTTATTCAGGAAACAAAAGTAGGTTTAGAGGTTATGCCTTCCCTTCAAAAGCATTGTTGGAAGGGATAAAATAGTATTACAATCATTTCCAGAGGCCCAACATGAGGACAACTAATAACATGGAATGAAACGTTTTTGAATCTTAAAGCATATATCGCTACTCTGAACATCTTAATAACAATAATTCAATTAATAGAAACCCCATAAACATTATGTGTTACCAATGTCTGTGGCTCGCATAGAGTTGAAGAAAGGATCAATATGTTGGATACGCTAAAGAAAATTCATGGGGCCCTGCCATGCTCCCACAAAATATTTGGAGGATACTTTAACATGATCCTCAATATTTCTGAGAAAAAAGGGGGCCTCAAAAGATTTAACAAAGATACTAAAGATTTTAGAGAAGCAATAGCCCAATTGGAATTGGTGGATGTGGAAAATCATAATTGCATATTCACGTGGAATAACAAGATAGGAGGATAAAGCCAAATTTCCTCCCGCCTGGACCAATTGCTAATATCATAATCCATACTCCTAAAAAATCTTGAAATAGAAGGGAGAATCCTCCCATACGTTGGTTTAGATCATTGGCCCTTTGCTTTGGAGATCCAACTTCTAGGCATTCCTAAGAACAAAAATTTTAAGTTCGAAGCCTTTTGACTGGATGATCCAAAATTTCAATTAAAAATGAAGGAATGGTGGAATGAGGACCTCCCCCTGAGAGGTTCCCAAGTCCATCGCTTCCAGCATAAACTTAGTCATATCAAATCTCAAATTAGGAAATGGAACAAGGAGGTCTTTGGATATATCCTTGAGGACAAAAAATACCTTGAAAGTTAGATGGGAGAACTACAATAACACATCATCTTCAATGGAATCTCAGACCAACTAAAGCAAATGGAACAAGACTTGTATAAAAAATGGGAAACAAGGAAAAAACAGGAAGAGAAATGATGGCAACAAAAATCCAAGGTTAGATTCCTAAAATGTGGGGCAAGCAACACCAAGTTATTCCACAAATCCATGACTCAACACAAAAATATGAGCGAGATCATTTCCTGAAGAAAAGTGATGGTGATGTGATCTTCTCCTACGAGGATATCTCGACAGAGCTCAACGCCTTCTTTGGGAACCTCTTAACAGATCCCACAATGGACAAGACTTCAACAACTCAAAAATTTATTTAAAACATTCCCATAATCTTGAGTGAAGGTCATAAAACCAGGTTGCTCAAAGAAGTCACTGAGAAACAAGTGGAAGAAGTCATTATGTCAATGCCCTATGGTAAGCCTTAGGGGCTTGATGACTTCACCACGGACTTCTTCAAAGCTTGCTTCTCAGTAATAAAATGAGAGGTCCATGGTGCGGTGGAGGATTCAAAATGAGACAAAATAGTGTTAGGAGCCCTCAACGACACCTTTCTAATTCTCATTCCAAAGGAAGGAGAAGACACTCCAAAAAGGTATTACCCTATAAAAATTTATGATGTCATGTACAAGATCATTTCAAAGGTTATAACCAATAGACTCAAACCTTTGCTTCCTCTCCTCGTCTCTCCCAGTCAATATGGTTATGTTAAAGGAAGGAAAATTTCGTACAACATGATTTTATCCCATGAAACTACACTCTCTCAAAAATTATAAACAACCTGGGATATTAATGAAGCTTGACATGTTAAAATCATTTGAAAAGATAAGTTGGAAGTATATGAGGGAGGTGCTCAAGGTCTTTGGATTCCATCGGGAGTGGATTGATTGGATTATGATCCTCGTAACTTGAGCCTTCTTCTCCATCCTTCTCAATGGAGCCCCTACCCAAACCTTCTCTCCCATTTGATGGATCAGGCGGGGAGATCCTCTATCCCCTTTCCTATTCATTCTTCAGCCTCTACCCATCAAAAATTTGTGGATGACGCCCTTCTTATGGGCATTCACACAGTCGTCGAAGCCAAAAATATCAAGAAAATTATCAATGTATGCTTTGAAGCCTCTATAAAATCAATCAATCCGCATAAATCTAAAATAATTTTCTTCAATACCCCTCCCACTATTCAAAGAAACATAACTAGGATCCCATGGTTCCAAAATTGTCCCCTCCCTTATAAGTATTTGGGTGTTCCTCTCCCATACAAAGTCCTCAGAAAATCCACCTGGGAAGACCTCCTCTCTAGGCTCCAAAATAAATTGAGTAATTGGACCTTCAGATACCTTAATCTGGCTGGATGTTTAGTCCTTGTCAAATCTGTCTTGCAAGTAATGCCTCTATACTTGTTCTCAACCTTGGCTACTCCAAAATTAGTTCTAACCAATATTTGCAACATTCAAAGAAACTTCCTCTGGAGAGGTTTCGAGGAAAAATCAATGGGCTCTGGTCAGTTGGGAAAAAATATGCTGGCCAAAGCACACTGGAGGTCTAGGCCTAAGGGACCCAAAAGTCATAGGAAATGCTCTTGAGGCTAAAACGTGGTGGAAATGGCTAAACTATCCCACAACCCCCTGGGAAAACTATGGAAAGATAAATATGCTCCCAATCAAAAGAAGAAGGTTCTAATTCACCTGATAGGCCTTGTGAAGGGCTCAACTATCTAGAATCAGGCTTGGAAAAATAAATGGATTATCCAACAACATAGTTTTTGGGAGGTGCGCAATGGACAAAGTTCTCGCTTATGGGAGGATGCTTGGAAAAAACTCCCAAATATGAACGAAGAAGCCTATGATGCAATGCAGGAACTAATGTAGGGCAAAGGGAAAAATTTATTATCCCACTACGGGAAACAAACCCCTCGAGGAAGTAAATGACGATCTCAAATTGATGAGCAACAGTGACAAGCTCTCATAGAAAACCTTGATTGGGAGGATTTATGGAAGCACCTCTAGGATCACCAAATCCCTGTGGACTAGTACCAAGACAAATTAAGATGGGGCAGGAACATAGTAGGTGTATTTATCCTCAAGGAAGCTTATGGATATCTGGCCAACCATAATCAAGGATTTCTCTCTGGCTAAAAGATCAATGTCAAAATATCACTCTCTTCTTATGGCTTGTCCTCCGTGGAAAAATCCTCACCTAGGATAACCTCATAAAGCACGGTTTCTCATGCCCTTATAAGTGCAGCTTATGTGAGAACCAAGAGGAAAAAATAAATCACCTTTTGAACACTTTTGAAACCGCTTCCTCACAATGGGACTGGTGGGAAGAGGTTTTCATAACCTCTAATAGAAAAGGGGCATCTATTCAAATCACCCTTTACACTTGGATACCTCAAATCTCCACTCACCCCATCATCAACATAGCTTGGGATCTATTTATGGGGGCTCTCTGTTGGGTTTTATTGAAAGAACGAAATGTAAGAATCTTTAAAATCTTGTAGGTAACAGTGGATGTTCTACTTACCAGTGTAAAAAAGATTATACATGAATCAATCTCATTTTCCCGACTCCCCTCGTAGCAAGGCCCCCCTCGACCTTCGAAATTTTGCATCATTCAACTGCTTAGTTTGGAGAAAATTTCATCCACTGACACAAAACACCTCATTGTCAACCCTGATACCCCTGACATTTGGTTTCCCCCAAGCATCAATGTCTTCAAACTAAATTACAACGGGGACTCCCGGGGCAATATAGGATCAAAAAGCTTCAGAGAGGTCTTCTGGAATGATAATGGTGAAATTCTCTAGATTTACTATGGAAAATTAGGAATCAATATGAAAAATGAGGGAAAGTTGCAGGCTATGAAGCATGGACTCGAACTTTTCTGGTCTCACCATTTTGTTCCATTGGTTGTCGAAGGGGAATCTGTTGTGGCCACCCTCGCTTCCTGAGAATTACAGAATGGCACCTTGATCAGCAAAGTGATTGCCAACTGGTGGCTTTCCAAGGCTCTTCAATGCATTTGTGACCACATCATCGATCTTGGTGGGGTCCAATTCCACGTTGTCAAGCATAAGGTGTATTCCTTAGCTGTCAGACTTGCAAATGAGGGGACAAATGGTAATGATACGATCTCATGCATGGCTGGAATTATTTGATGGAAAGATTCATCTGGAATGTGAATATCTTCGCCGAAAGGATAGGGATAATAATAGTTCTCAAGAGATACTATTCCATCCCTCCAACCAGAAGCCCACTTCATGGTGGAAAAGTACGTGAATTATGGAGATGGTGCTCTAAAATCCCTCACACAAACTTCCCAGCCTGAAGCTCTTTATGAGACCTCGAACCCTGAGATAATGGATGATTAGAGTTATCGCCCATCTCATCCACCCAACAACAACTTGAATCATCTGAATGCTGAAGTAGATATCGTTGTAGAAGTGATGAATTACTGCATTGAAGTTTCCATAATTATTCTCAACCTTCAATATTCCATGACGCTCAAATTTTTTTCCCATTCTAGGTTGCCTTGCTTTCCCTTATTCCTCACATATTCCTGGTTTTTTTCAAATCAACCCTTTCCCATCTCCCCGAAAAAACTCTAACCCTCCCGCATTCCAACTCCCTCTTCTCTCACCCCCCTGAAAGACCCCAAATGGCTCGAACCCCCCATTCTACTAAGGCCTCCTCCTCAAGCTGCAGACCAAGAGGTCACAACATAGATCACTGGAGGTAGGTAGGCATGCGCCATAGAACAATGGCCAAGACTGCGGCCCATCAAGCGACCCTCAACTTTCACAATATTATTTCACCTGAGGTAAAAGGAGACATCAACGAGCTTGAGGATTGAGTGGTGTAAATTAGGAGAAACAACAACATTGAGGCTATGGACGGGAAATTTAACTAGATTTCAGACCTTGGCTTGAAAAGAGCACGCAAAAATATCTATAGACGTACAATCAAGCTCACTTGGAGTATGAAAACTCTCATAGGTCTGGCAATGCAGGAAAAGAATCAGGCTAGGAAAGTTTTGGAGGAAAAAATGGATATGTTAGACACGAATTTCACTGTCTTCGTGGATTCAATGCACCACAAGAAATTCATCACCAAGGATTCTCCTTATTATCATCGACTCAAGCACATCACTGGAAATAATCATGGAGGGGACGACAACTCTCTCCTCAACCCCAACAATTTGAAGCAAAATGGTGTTCAGGCGAGTAGGTTTCCAACATAACCCATCATGGTTGGAGAAGACTAGTCCCTTTCAACTAAGTTAAATTCTCTGGATTTTTTATCTCATTTTTGTCATATCTGCCCATAGGGTGCTAGAATGTATGTCTCAAGAGTTTAAATAGGGCCTAGTTGTAGACAATCCTGGTTGTCAGTTTCATAAACGCTCCTTGGCCAACTCCCCTGTAGAGTGTTTTTCCCCTAATTTTGTATCTAAATCTAGTTTTTTGTCTGGTAGGGTTGCCAATTTCAAACAATATAGAGTGTCAAAAGATGAAAACTTATGCAGATGGTCTAGCTTCCAGTCAGGTCGACCACTGAAAAACAATGATGTATGTTTTTATTTTTATTTTTAGATCTAATATAATCTTCGTCTTACTTACAAAAAAACAAAAACAATAAGAAATCATAATCATATCTGGATAATTTAAATAATAAGAAGTTCTAATCTTAGCTTTTGGGGGCAGGTCAACTTACGATGTCCATGTAAATGAAGTATTATGGGCAAGAAGGCCTAGTGCTAAAATCCCTTGATCCATATATGTGTGCGGAAAGGGCATATGTACGTGCCTAGGGTTTATAGTGGTAGTGGTCAAAATTGACCTCGTGTCTTGTGAGTATGAGACTAACTGACCCAGTGGTTGATTCCTTTAGATATAAAAAAAGAAGAAGAAGAAAAAAGAAGTCATAATGATATTAAAAACTATATGATCAAATTTTATAATTTCGTTGAAGTATTTTATTTTATAATTTTATTTGGAATATTTTATTTCTTTAAGTTTATTATTTATTTATTTTTTTCAAATGATTGAAGATGAAAAGATGGATGAATTTTTGAGGATTTATTTGCAATGCAAGAATTTTATTGAACGAAGGAAGGTGCAATGTCATTGTTTGTGCCTCTGATTAGATTAGAGGTGTGAACCGTGCATGTGTATTGGAAGGAGCAGATCGTATCCACGACCGATTTGGCATGAAGGGGAATCATGGAGGATGAAGAGCTTGTTGACTATGAATTGAATGAGATCAGCGATGGGTTAATCTAGTTAACAACCCTAGAATTCCTGTAAAAATAGTTGGGTCCAGTTATGTGGATATTGAGGGATCTTTTTCGATTTCTCAAGCCTTACTGACAACCCTGATGTAGTTGAGGCTCGCGCTTCGGCTAAAGGGTTGGTCACTGAAGCATTATTCATGGAAGATCCCAACCTGGGGTTTCTTCAAGCTTCAATGTTAGAAGATGAGGTTTGGGACCAAACACCTTTGGGATTTTAGTGGGGCCTCTCCTCACTCCTCCTGCTTCTCTTTTAAATTTTATGTAGTTTTCTCCCAATTATTCTCTGGCAGGGTAGGTCGGGAAATTTTTTCCTGTGGTTTCAGAGGGTTCTATAGTCCTATTGAATTTTGTAGCTATGTTTTGTCTTCATAATTATTATTTTAATCTTAATGTATTTCTAAATAACGTAAAGCGTGTTCTTCATGCTATTGTGTCAAAAAGAAAAATATTAAGGCATGTTCTTCATGACCTTTTGAAAAGAGAAAATTTGAATTTTTGAAATTAAATTTTTAGCTCCAAAAAAAATCAAGTCGACTCCCTTCTAGTCAAGTCGACCCTAGTAAATAGGCACCCATTCGGAATAACAAGAGGAATATATATGTGTGTGTGTGTGTCATTTGACCTCCTCATCAAGCACAATTCATATCACACTTAAGAATATTTCTCTATTGATTCCAACAAAGAATAAGGAGGCCAGAAGGTCGAATAGCTTGATGATCTATCTCTCTTATTTGTATTCCTTCGTATTATATCTTCCTCTATTGCTCATCACACGTGTGAAATAATAGGGTTGAGTTATTACAAATTTGTAGTATCGAACTTCTGAGGCAAGGAAGTTTCAAGACCAAATTTTTCTGAGTCCAAGCCGCGAGACCAAATTCTTGAGATAGTATAGGACTGGATCTCTGAGGAAAGGCAACAAATCATATCAACTTTGTGGAGAAAATTATTTATTTGAATAGAGAGAAGCATGACCAGGCGTGACCTAGCTACATTGTTGGTCTGTTTGACCTTGTATTTTATTGATGTAACTCTGTTAAAATTAATAATTTCTCTAAGAAAAATGTCATTGGGTTTCCCCCCCCATGTGGGTTTTCTCGGGGTAAATGCTTGTCTCTTGTGTTTGGTTATCTCTATTGTCATTTATGTTTATAATGTTGGGATATCCTATGTAATTTCTTTATGATGAATGCAAATGAAAGAAATATTAATTGAAAAAATCATAAGAAGTAATTGTCAAATAAGAAGATCCCTAAAACTCAACATGGTATCAAAGATAAGGGAAAGGAGAAACCCTAAAAGAGAAGTTTGTTTTATCTTTAAACTAAAGTTGCAAAGGGTGGAAGCCCTAGTAAAATATTAGAAAATTTCAAACATAGTTAAGTCTGAGATTTATAAACCCAGATCAGTTAGAGGAGACAACAATGTTTTGACCGAGTTAAAAGGGAGATTAAAGTTTTGTTGAGGCCTCAGTACTGATTACAAATACCTCAGTACAAATTGAAATAGTTCAAAGTCTGACTAAGAAATACCTTAGTTCAAGCCTCAACCTTAGTCCTAGCTTTAGTACCAATTACAAAGGCCGAAATAAACCTCAATGTTATTCTATAAGGTCGAAATGCCTTAGGGCTAATGGAATAATGTTGAGAAGCCTTAGACATGGTCTTAAAAATGTCATAATTAATGGAAATTCCAATTTGTTTGAAATATTTTTGTGTAAATATATACCATGTCATGAAAAGTAAGGTTACAATAAGGATCATTGAATCCCACTTTGTTTGTTTGATGACATCTACTCATCAACAAGGAGAAGGCTTGGCAATAGAAGCATAAAAATTGTGATGAAAGAATGTCTTATGGTTGTGAATGTTCTAAGACTCTATATATAAAAATGAGAAGTGTCATGAAGAATCCAAAAGAAGTTCGAAAAATATCTCCATTTGAGATGAATCCAACCGAGTTGTCCATGAAAGGGTTAGTTTAAAGTGTGTTTTTGTCTCAAATTTAATAAGCCAATATCTAACTTGAGTATGCAATCAACATTTTTTTTCTTCTTTTAACCCATTATGTACCACTATATTTCCATGGAAAAATCCAATTTGGTATCAGTTGAAGTTAATATATTAATATCTCAATGGTAAAGTCTCAAGGGTCAAAGAATCTCGTAAGGTATTTCAAGAAAACTTCAGTCAACAAAAGAAATTTACTAGATCTGTTTGCATTGCAAGCTCCATATGTGGAAAGGAAATAAGTTTGCTCCATATGATGTTACATGCAAAGTATGGATTGTACAAATGGAAGTCCAAGACCTAGTTTGATTAGGACTTGTAATGTTATTTTAAAATTTCCTGTAAACTATGTCGCCTTGTAATAGAAGGGACAATGCTTGTTACATATTGGTTCCAAGGAAAGCACATTAATTCCATTCAAAGCACGTTATAGTGATGAGTTGCTCAAGGAAAAATATGAGGTTGTCAAAGTATAAAGTTCGAAGATTAGATTGTAAGGTATGTTCTATCAATCTCGTTTGGAATCAAAGGTTTACTTTGGAAACATTCTTATAGACCTCAACTAAAGGAAACAATCATTTAAATGTTTGGTTGAAAAAAATCTTGTATCTAAGTTTTGATCATAGGAATGTATCAATGGTTTGATTTATTATCCTTGAAGCAAACCATCAAGGGTATGCTTAGAGAGGCTGATAACCTTTGTTTCGAAATAAAGTTTAAGACATAAGTACTGAAGGTAACAATTCGTTGGTTAAAATTTTGAATTATCCGAGAAAGGCTGCAGACCAAGTTACAATAGAATTATAAGGAGTGTTCTTATTTATTTTTAAATGTCATGAAATTCAATATGTAATGTTAGTCCAAGTGTACTACACACATAGATATTTGGATGATAATATTGATTAAATGAATAAAGAAAAAAAGACGCAAATCAATATGGTTTTTGGAATCATGGAAAATTCATAGTTCAATAACATAAGAGTTTATTTTCTATATAAGCCAAAGATAGTTCCAAGGTACGAATGGAAAATTTATATGTCCAAATTATAAATATGCAGATGTTGCCAGAGGCATGTTGCATTCCAAGAACAATCTGGTATAAAGGTGTTAGTGAAAGAGATTTGTATGATGAGAAAACTTTAGTGTATATGCCATTAGGATTTTGGTAGCACTGTTTGGACCAAGAAATTATGCCATCTTTCCCCTCATGATGAAGACAAATTATTAAAAGATCCCCGAATAACATCAATACGGATCATCTTTGATTCTAAATCTTGAAGACTCTATTTGGAAATTTGATAGAGAAAAGAGAGAATTTGCAAAGTCTAATGGATCTTGAAGAAAGGCATAAAATGAATATTGCAAAGTTTAGGGTTTGTAAACCCTAGACTAATGTTTGAAGGTAATCAAATCCCCGGGTTTTGGAGATAAAACCCTAGATAAATGTTTTTTGTTGAAAGGAATAAACCCTGGAAAGAATGACATCATGTTGATGATGTGGGCAAGGGTGATAAAGTCGCAAGATGGATGCAAGAAGGCAAATATTAAGAGGGAGATAACATTCTCCAATAATCCTCAAAATATAAGTACCTTATGTGTCTCCTTTTTTATTATTATTGTTGTTATTGTTTTACTATTAGCCTCTTATCTTTGTATCCTTGTTCTTCCATGACCTGCTAGTGAGGATTGCAGGTACATAGTAAAAGTTTCCAAGGCTCTAACAACCTGATGGAATAAATGGAAGGATGAAGAAAAGCAAGAGAACTTTCCTAGAATCATGATTTATATTGTACTAGAGCTCAGAGGGAGTAGATAGATCAACAAGTTTGAAGTAGACCTTGATTGTGTCAAATAAAAGTCAATGATCTAGCATGCAACAAAGGGCAGCAAAAAAACAAGATTTGAGAAGGTCCTCATATAAAGAGGGAGAGGATCATGAAAAGACGTTTTCTCTAATTACGAGGTAAACTTTTGTTAGAATTATTATCATTTCTTTTGCACCAAGTGGATGTAGTGATTGTTTGTTTCAATAAAGAGGAGAAAGTGTACATAGAGGGATTTGAAGTGCATGAGAATAAGTCTCGTGATTGAAGAAGACTTTGTACAATCACAAATAGACATGTTGGGCTCAATATATTTGGGTTAATGGATCAAGGATGATAATATATGAATTTTCTCTGGTGAAAGAATGACACATGTGTCAAGGGGAGCATTGAAGTTCGAAATGATGGATTGTCATTAACATTGACATGCTAGATAGCTACTATGCTGGAAGGTAGTAGTGGAAGAGGGAGCAACCAAAAATTACCACATGTTTCAGTGTGAGAGAGAGCGCCCAATTAGGGTGACAAGAAAGTAATTGTAGTGATGGACCTAGTGAAAGGAATCCGATCAGTTTTATGAGCCAAGGCACGTTTCTTAACATCTGTTGGAGTACCAACATGGTAGATTTGGTCATGGCAAAGATGATTTGAGCTTTTCATCAAACAATGAATTACAACTGTAGATTTATATTGGGCAGAGAGTGATGAAGAAAAAAATAGTTCATTTAGATATTGCTTCAGTATGAGCTCTGTTATAATATCTTGGATGAGCATGAAGCAAACATTTGTCGCACTCGGCATTGTATAGGCCGAATGTCGTACAACCTGGTTGGAAAGTTGAGAAGTAGTATGGATTTAGAGGCTCTCCAGATGCAAAACTCGGAATATCCACAACCTTCATTTTTAGTCTACGTTTCGAGTCTAAATCAAGACTCATCTTCAGGACAAACCTGCTAAGAAGAGAATAGATTAGGGTAAATAAATAGAGGAAAGAAAGAGATGAAAGAGCCGACCAGTTCTTAATTTATATTAAAATAATAATAATAAAAATAAATAAATAGATAAATGATTTATTTTAGTTTTTACAAATTAATTCTAATTTGAATTATGACACGTTTAAATTTTTTTGTATTATTGTTTATTTAATTTATTATTTGTTATAATGCCCTATTTGTATTATTATTTTATTAAAATTAATTTCATTAAGAAATTTATATCTTTTTTATTAATACTTAGTATTAGTGGTATTTATAAATATTTGAAATAATAATGTGGAGTTTATTATAATAAATATTAGATGGGGTTATTTAGTAAGAAGAGTAGCTTTTTTATTTTGTTAGATTTTATTAAAAGAAAAGATAGGTTGTTTAAGATGTGATTTAGGTGTGTTTTAATATTTAATATTAAAAGAGGTTTAGAAAGGTAGCAGGTTACTGGGAGGGAAGGGTGCAAGGAAAGGATTTAAGAGAGAAATAAAATAGGAGGATAGAGGGCAGGGGGATGGTGTGTGGGGAGGAGCATTATTGTGAATGTGATACGACAAGAAAGCGAGCAAGGACATTGACATGCGGGGGGATGGACATGGTGTCGACAAACAATTCAGGGGGCCAAGTTTATTTGCGGGAAAGAATGTGGATCCAATTCCTGCTAACTTCTAAGCCTCCATCTCTATTGAGGTTGTGTGGGTGCTTAATGATTTTTGGGGCTTCACGCACTTTACGCTTAAAATGATGTTTTTCATTGGTAATGATCACTGCCTCTTTAAGGCATATGTGGTGACATGTCTTATTGGAGCGTTCTAGAAAAGCTGAGGTTTTGGTTATTCCAAGTCTGATGTTAGCACCATGTTTTTTAAGCCTTATTTTGAAGGTCTTAACTGTTTCTCCAATATAGCATTCTCTGCATGAACAATTAATTTTGTAAACCCCTTTTTGTTGGAGGTGGTCGGGGCCATCTTTGACAGATTTCATCCTTTGTCTGATGGTCATTAGAGGTTTGAAGGATGCTCTAATGTCCTTCTTGGCTAGAACTTTGGCCATATTGTCTGTGACCCCTTGGATATAGGGGAGATATGCTTTTTTTGTTGAGAAATTATCAGTTGTAATTCTTTTATTTCAGGATCTAGCTCTTTGAATAGCCCTGTTAATGTCTTTTTTACTGTATCCCAGGTTTATGAACGATCTTCTTAGATATTCTATTTCTTCTTCAACATGAGTATCGTCCGATATTCTGAAAGCTCGTATAAAAAGAGTCAACAAAACCCCCATCTTCTGGGCGGGTTAATGGTGTGAATCAACAAGTAGGTAATTGTCAGTGTGTGATTTCTTCCTTAACACTTTGTGTCCAAGGGATCTGTCTTCATTCCTTGAGAGGAGAATGTCAAGGAATGGGATGCAATTGTTTTCCTCACCTTCCATTGTAAATTGTATATCTTTGGAAATGCTATTAAGGTGGTCTAGGAAGCTTTTTAATTCCTCATCACCATGTGGCCAATTGACACTGGTGTCATCCACGAACCTGATCCAAAATTTAGTTTTCAATGGGTAAGAGTCAAGAGATTTATTTTCAAATTTCTCCATGAAGAGGTTGGCCACTATGGGGGACAACGGAGATCCCATGGCAACTCCAGAGGTATGTTCAAATATTTCTCCTTGGAAGGTGAAGAAGGTGGAGCGAAGACATATTTCAACAAGTTTTGCAGTCTAGGGGTCCGCGACTTATTTTACTACTTGAACGACGTCATCCAGAGGGATTTTAGTAAAGAGTTTTACAGCATCAAAGCTTACACTTTTGTCTTCGGGATCCAACTTAGTTTTTTTAATATAATCAACATAATGGTTGGAGTCTTTGATGAATGAGCTAGTTTTACCGACAAGAGGGGAAAGGGTGCCAACCACAAAATTGGCTAATTCATATGTTGGAGCTCCGATAGTATTGACAATAGGTCTCAGAGGAGCACCAGTCTTGTGGATTTTTGGGGCACCATAAACGCGGGGCATGATCTCACCCTCCGGGTATAGGCGCTTTTTTAATTTTTCATCAAGATTAGACTCCTTAATGGATTTTTTGACATTTTTTATGACTTTGGAAATGGGGTTCTCTTTGAGTTTCTTATAGCTACCACTATTGTGAAGGTGATCTCTCATTTTATTGACATACTCTGCTTTGTCCATTACCACTGTAGCCCCTCCTTTGTCTGCTTTTAAAATGACAATCTTCTCATTACATCTTAATTTTTTTTTAAGGCTCTTAATTGCTCTTTACTTAAATTTCTCTTAGGAAGTTTGGCTTTATTCAAGATGACGACACACTCTTGTATCACAAATTGTTTGTCTTCTTCATTGAGAGGTTTGATGCTATCCTAAATATCGCAAATGATTTCTTCTTTTGGAATACGATTGGGAGCTATGGCGAAATTGAGACCCTTGCTCAAAAACTCCATTTATTCATTATTTAATTAATGGGAAGAGATATTTACAACTTTTTTTTTTAATTGTTATCGAAGGAAGGTATGTTATTAGGGATTCTTCGATGTGGAAGTTCATTATACGCACTATCTTATTGGATTTAGAGGCTACTTGTTGGATTGTCTTGATTAAGTTCCAGTGATGACCGTGATGAAAGGTCAAATAATTATGAGATTTAGTACCAAGACATGATACAAAAACAAGCATTGTTAATTCAAGTGTAATTCTATAGTATAAAAATCATTGACAAAGCTTCTGTCCTCGGGAGAAGTCTATATATACTTCAGGGACAAGCTTGGACTTGTTGAGAATGCCTCTCTTGGCGAGAGGGTGTGTTGATGAGACAACATCATTAACTGAAATTATTCATGTGTCATGTATGTTGACCAAAATTAGGAAGAATGGTCTAGAAGAGGAAAATCATTCTTCCTATGTCAAGTATGTTGACCAGAATTAGTAAGAATGACGCTATAGGCACTTAATTACTCAGATAAAGTGTGGCATTTCAACGTCAAGTTCATTAGCACCAGGCCCATAATTACTCAGATAGAGTGTGGCCTTTGGGAATTCGCCATGTGTCAGGCACCGACCAGAATTATGGTGAACCAAGACTAGTGAGTATGCCATGTGTCAGATAGAACAAAATTTTGGTGACTAGTTGATGCTAATGATGTACCATGTTTTAGGAATATCAAACAAAATTATGGTGAGGATACACCATGTGTTAGAGGTACTGACCAGAATTATGGTTGATCTACCATGTGTCAGTAGTACCGACCAGAATTATGGTAGTATGTTGATGTTGATTTACCATGTGTCAAAGTTATTTGTCTAGAATTACTGTAGTTGAATGATGTTAATGACTTACCATGTGTCAATTTTTTTTTGACTAGATCATGGTAATATTTTATTGCTACTGGTTCACCATGTGTCACTTCTTGTTGACTCGATTATGGTGATGATATGTTATAACCTTTTCTTAGAGAAATTTGTCAACATGAGAACATCTGGATAATCATTATGAATAACTCCCCATCTAAGAGGGAGTGTTGAAATTTGTAGCTATGTCGAGTATTAATAATTAATATTTTACTTTTGATGTATTTGTAAATAATGTAAAGCATGTTCTTCATGCTATTGTGTAAAAAATAAAATTTTTAAGGCAGGTTCTTCATGACCTTTTGAAAAGAGAAAATTTGAATTTTTGGCTGCAAAAAGAATTCAAGTCAGCTCCATTATATTAAAGTTGGCCCTAGTAAAGAGGCACCCGCACCCATTGAGAATCACAAGATGACTATATATATATATGTCATTCGACCTCCTCATCAAGTACAATTATTATCACACTTAAGAAAATTTATTTGTTCATTTCAATGAAGAATAAGGAGGTTAAAAGGATGAATAGCTTGATGATCTCTCTCTCTCTCTCTCTCTCTCTCGTCTTCCTTCATATGATATCTTCCTCTTTTGCATCTTGCATGTGTGAAACAATAGGGACGAGCCATTATAGGGATATAGGATTGAAAAATCGAGGCAAGGAAGTTGTAGGACCGAATTTTTATCAGGCCAAGTTGCAGGACCAAATTCTTGAGATAGTATAGGACCGGATATCCGAGGAAAGACAATAGATCATATCAAGTTCGTGGAGCAGATTGTTGAGTTGACTAGAGGGAAGCATGATTAGGTGTGACCTAGCTACATTTTTGGTATGTTTGACCTTGTGTTTGACTGATGTATCTTTGTTGAACTTAATAATTTCTCTAAGAAAAAGGTTGTTGGGTTTTCCCAGGGTAAATGCTTGTCTCTTGTGTTTGGTTATCTCTATTATCATTTATGTTTCTACTGTTGAGAGCTTCTATGTAATTTTTTTTATGATGAATGCAAATGAAAGAAATATTAATGGAAGAAATCATAAGAAGTAATTATCAAATAAGAATATCCCTAAAAATCGTTCCCAGGTCTTCTATGTCAATTTGAGGGTTTTATTGCTCAAGTTATTCCTCAAACGACCAGTTCTTTTCTGGATTATGAACAAGCTTTCTTTCCTGCAAAGGTCCTTCAACTGACCTCTAGTAGTTTTCTTAGTCAAGTCTTAGTTGTGGAAGGGAAACAAAGACAACTTGGTTGATAGTGGAGATAGAGTATCTAGGAGAGAAGGAAATAAAGGTGTAGTAAGTGATTCTATCTCCTTAGGAGCAAAGGAAGTTGGTTCAAAGCAGAGGATGAGTCGTTGGTTGAATAAAAAAACTAATCAGATGAAGCTAGAATTGGTTTTGGGGGAAGACATGATGATGAGAAATGTTGTAGAGTTTGTGGAAAAACCCTAGTGGGTCGAGCTCAAGGCCAAAAGTTTAATATAAACACTATTCGAGCTTGGGCAGAAAAATAACTAAATCCTCATATAAAATTAGCCCCTGGTATTATAATGATTTTCAAAGGTTGGATTCAACTCAATTTTCAAGATCATGTTGAAGCTCTATGGACATCCATAAATATTTTGTAAATTAACTCTACACTGGTTCTCTTTAAAATTTGGACCCTTATTTTTTATGCGAGCAGGGAAAGAATGGATGTAGTCCCTATTTAGGTATGTTTACCTAGCCTTCCATCAAATTTATAAGACAACTTGATTTTCAAAGACCTAGGTAACTCTCTTGGCACATATTTTTACCATGACTCTACTTGTGAACTTTCTGGGGATGGGTCAATGGCTAAAATTATTTTGAATATAGATATTCATGAAAGGTTACATAAATGGTGGATAATGGATTAGGTGAGGAAATATGGAAAATTATTGAGTACGAAGGGGTCCCTTTCAGATTTAGGAGATGTTATTAGTATGATCATCTAGTCAAATATTATGAGCTCCCTCTGTATAAGAAGACACATGATTTTGGGATGAATAAATCAAAGAATATAGCCTTAAATTTACCAAAATCAAGGGGAGAGGTGAAACCAACATAGGCTCCTAAACAGGTTCAGAGTGAAGGAATAGTTGTGGCATCATTTGTTAGATTATGGCCTTTATTCCTCATGATATGGTGGTTCCCAAAGAGGAGGAAGTGGGATCGACACAAACAACAAAGGAAGGTATTAATTTGTTATTTTATTTCTACTAATTTTTATTTTCATGCTACTCTTGTGGTAAACTCTCTCTTAGAAAAAGAGGAATCTAGGACTTCGTTTTCCACAGTTTTTACTCCATTAACGTCTTTCTCATTACTTTCACTCCCTTAGTGGCCAACTGCATGTCTCCTAGTGTAGTTATCAGTTTTTCTTCCCATGTGGCTTTATTTCGAATAATCCAGTTGACAAGTAAATGGAAGAGAACATCTTATATTATATCTACTCTCGAGCAATATTCACCTATACAAAAGGTATTGTGGTGGGTTTGGGGAAACTCTCTATTTAAACTTGAGGGGGAAAAGGGAGGGGAATGAAGTAACATTTATCAAAAACCAAAGAAAAATCATGAGAGGAAGTTATTGCAAGGAAAGAAGAATCCATTCATAGGGCACTTAAAACGATGATATCCCTTGGGGGAGTTACCCAATGAAATTTCTCTTCTTCCATTAGACGTGTTTAGCATGCCCCTAAAAAAAATGTGCTTTTTGAAGATTAGTCGACTTGAATAAACCAAACATCATTCTGCTCGAAGAAACAATGGGATATAGTATCTCAAATTCATCTCTTCTAGAATATCTAATTGGTGGATGGAATTTTATTGGCCTCGATGTGAAGGGTCGTTCTCTGGGACTAGTTATTAGGTGGCAGTCCAGAAATGTCAAGGTCTCAAATTTCTTGAGTAATGATTCAAGATAAGGCATTTATTTTTTCTCTAAAGATCTTAGAAATTCCTTGACCCTCATCAATTTGTATGGACCCTAAATAAATAGGATTGAAGTTTGGGACAATTTTTTTTGCAAAATCTATTGTGAACTTGAATTTGCTGAAAATTGGTGGGGACCTAAATTCTTCCCTTAGAGCTTCAGAGATATAGGGCCTAAGGGCCATGTCAGATCGACTAGATAAATACTTCACCCATAAGCTTGTAAATTCTAAACTAATAAATATTGAACCTCTTAAGCTAAAAGTGACCTGGAGAAATCCTCAAGCTATAGAAAAGCGTATTGCAAAAAGACAATATTGTTTGTTGATTTATGAGACTATTGTAGATCATTTTAATTTGATTAGATAATGGGTTGCAAATGGGGGGAGTCTAATCATTTTATGATTCTCCTAGAATTCAAACGGCCTAAAGATAAACTTACTAACCCCTTCAAATTGAATTCTTCATGGTTAAAAGATGAATAATTCTCTTCGTTGGTGAAAAAATACTATAAATATTTTGATCCTTAGGTGGGTGTTTCTGTAGCTAGTCAGTTTGATGCAAACCTTAAGCTAATAAAAGGCACCATCAAGGACTAGACCTTCAAGAAGATACAAGTTGAGGATCAAAATCTTAAAGAGGTGCAGAGGGGTTTGATGCATTTCTCAAATGTTTAAGGGGAATATTTTGTTGATGTTGTGTCAAGGGAGGTGCTGATCTGCTTGGAATCTAAAAGAAAACCCCCCATGGAAGAAATGGAAGCAACTTGGATACTTAAAAGTAGGGCTACATGGCTAGAATGTGGGGATAAAAACACAAAATTATTTTAGGCATATGCCAAGGGTCGCAAATTGTGTAATATTGTTTGGAATCTTGTGGATATGTATGGAAGATAACTCTCAAGTTTTAATATTTGACACCTTTAGGGAAGAACCATTTTCACGGCCTTTTGAAAGAGGACGAATGGATTTCCATGACATAAATAATTTGAGTGAATCAATCCTTCCCTTGTTTCGTTGAGTAGGAGGAAAACATGACCATCATGGAGGAAGTCTCAGAGGAAGAACTCAAAGCTGTCCTTCATTATTTTCAAATAGAAAAAATCCTGGGTCCGAACAAATGGTCAATAGAAATTTTTCTGGGTCTCTATGATACAATTGGGAACGATTTATTAAGAGTTGTTGAAGAATCAAGGAGAGAGGGAAGAATTCTTCCAACCTTCAATTCTACCTTCATTGCCCTCATTCCAGAAGTGGATAATGCTCTACCCTTTGATGATTTCCATCCTATTTCTCTATGTAATTGCATCTACAAGGTTATAGCCAAAGTGATCGCCTAGAGAATAAATCCCATTTGATGAAATTCCATTTCAAAAGAATAATTTTGGTTTCTTGAAGGTAGAAAAATTCATGAAGTTATTGGTGTGTCTCAGGAAGGTTTACACAACATTAAAGAGTACAAGATGAAAAGGGTTGTCCCTAATATTAATCTCTCTAAACCCTATGGTTGGGTTAATTGGATCTATATCAGGTTAATGTTAACTCATATAAGCTTTATCTTGGCCTTTATAGTCTAGATTATTAGTTTCCTTCAATCCGTGTCTTTCATAATACCAAGCAATGTTTCAACTTCTCCTTTCTTTCATGCTCATAGGGGTTTGAGGCAAGGGTGCCAATTATCTTCTCTCCTTTTCTTGTTGGTGGCAAGAGGATTAAGCAGAATGTTGGTCGAGGCAAAGAGAAAAGGTGAGTTTCTAAAAACTATTATTGCTCATGCTTGATCTTACTCATCGTCTTTTTGTAGACAATCTGTTTATTTTTTTAATGGATCCAAAAAAGATGTAGATAAATTTCTTGAAATTCTAACCCTCTTTGGAAAAGCTACTAGAATGCTAATAAATTATAGGAAATCCTCTATTTCTTTTCATAAATTAAAATATAGAGAGATTAGCATGCAAGAGGCACATTTCCTTATGAGTTAAAAACTTTAGATGAGGGTCTGAAATACTTGGGATTCCATCTCAAACCTAATAACTATAGTACGTAGAACTGAATCATGTTTTTTGAAAAATTGGAGAAAAGGTTAAAAAGCTAGAGTCATAGATGGCTATCTAGGGGAGGAAGATTGGTATTGGTAAAAATTGTACTTGAGGAAATTCTAGTATATTGGATGTGATTGAGTTGGATTCCAAATTTTCTTTTGGAAAAGGCTACAGGAATCTTCTTTAAGTTTATTTGGCAAGACATCAAGACCAATTTGTCCTTCCTTGGAAAAAATGGGATTGTATTTTTGTGCCAAAACTTCTTAGAGGTTGGGGATTAAAAAATCATTTTATTTTCTCCAAACTGCTGGCCAAAAAATGTGGATGGAGGCTCCTTTATACTCAAAACCTCTGGACCATGGCTGTATATCAAAAGTATATTTCTTTGAGTTCGCTAGAGTACTTAATAAGAAGACAGGACAAGCCTAGGTCAAATATTTAAGTTATGTGGAGAGCGATTATGAACTCATTTGAAGTTATTGGCCAGGGTCTTGCCTGGTGCATAAGAAATGAAAGAAAGGAGAGGATAAGAGTTGATCCTTCACTGGGAAATGTGGATTTTAGTTGTTGAAAATTGTTGAAGGGTCGTTCTATGGGACTGGTTATTGGGTGGCAGTCCATAAATGTCAAAGTCTCAAATTTATTGAGTAATGATTGAAGATAAGGCATATATTTTTCTTTTAAGATCTTGGAACTTCCTTGACCCTCATCAATTTGTATGGACCCTATCTAAATAGGATTTAATTTTGGTACAATTTTTTTGCAAAATCTATTATGAACTTGAATTCGTTGAAAATTGGTGGGGACCTAAATTTTTCCTTTGGTGCTTCAGAGATACAGGGCCCAAGGGCCATGCTAGATCCAGTAGGTGAATACTTCACCCACAAGCTTGTAAATTCTAAACTGATGGATATTGAACCTTTTAAGCTCAAAGAGACCTAGAGAAATCATCAATATAGAGAATAACATATTTCAAAAATACAATATTGTTTGTTGATTTCCGAGGCTATTATAGATCATTTTAATTTGATTAAGATAATGGGTTGGAAATGGGGGGAGTCTGATCACTCTCTAATTCTCCTAGAAGTCAAAGTGCCTGAATATAAACCTAATAGCCCCTTCAAATTGAATTCTTCATGGCTAAAAGACGAAGAATTCTCTTTGTTAATAAAACAACACTATACATATTTTTATCCTTAGGTCAGTTTTTTTTGTAACTAGTCAGTTTGAGGTAAATCTTTAGCTTATACAAGGCATCATCAAGGAATAGACCTTCATGGAGATATAATTTGAGGATAAATATCTTAAAGATTTGGAGAGGGATTTGATGCATTTCTCTAATATTAAGGGGAAGCTTTTGTTGATGTTGAGTTAAGGGAGGCCATGATCTGCTTGGAATATAAAAGAAAATCTTTCTTGGAAGCAATGGAAGCAACTTGGAGACTTAAAAGTAGGCATACATGGCTGGAATGTGGGGATGAAAACACAAAATTATTTCAGGCGTATGCCAAGGGTCGCAAAATGTGTAATACTATTTGTAATCTTGTGGATATGTATGGAATAGAACACTCAAGTTTTAAAGATTTGACACCTTTAGGGAAGAACCATTTTCAGGGCCTTTTCAAATAAAAAGAAGGGATTTCCATTGTAGAAATAATTTGAGTGGCTTAGTCCTTCCCTAGTTTTGTTGAGTATGAGGACAACATGAACATTATGGAGGAAGTCTCAGAGGAATAAACAATGATGTCCTTCAATATTTTCAAATAGAAAAAATCTTTGGTCCGAACAGATGGTCAATGGAATATTTTCTGGGTCTCTATGATACAATTGGGAACAATTTATTAAGAGTTGTTGAAGAATCAAGGAGAGAGGGAAGAATTCTTCTAGCCTTGAATTCCACCTTCATTTCCCTCATCCTATAAGTGGATAATACTCTATCCTTTGAAAATTTCCATCCTATTTCTATATGTAATTTCATCTACAAGGTTATATCCAAAGTGATTGCGTGGAGTATAAATCCCATTTTATCAAAGTCCATTTCAAAATAATAATTTGGGTTTCTTGAAGGTAGTTAGATTCATGAAGCTATTGGTGTGGATCAGGAATGTTTACACAACATTAATGTGCACAATATGGAAGGGGTTGTCCCTAAGATCAATCTCTCTAAATCCTATGATTGGGTTAGTTGGATCTATATCAAGTTAATGTTAACTTATATATGCTTTATCTTGGCCTCTATAGTATAGATTACGAGTTGCCTTCAGACTTTGTATTTAACAATACTAACCAATGGTTCAACTTCCCCTTTCTTTCAGTCTCATAGGGGTTTGTGGCAAGGATGCCCATATCTCCTCTCCTTTTCTTGTTGGTGGCAAAAGGATTAAGCAGAATGTTGGCTAAGGCAAAGAGAACAACTGAGTTTCCAAAAACTATTACTTCTCAGGCCTTATCTTACTCATCCTATTTTTTTAGATGATCTCCTTATTTTCTATAATGGCTCTAGAAAATATGTATTAAACTTCTTGAAATTATAACCCTCGTTGGGAAAGCTACTAGAATTCTTATAAATGATAGGAAATCCTCTATTTATTTTCATAACTTAAAAGATAGAGAGATTAGCATATGAGAGGCACATTTCCTTACGAATTAAAAACTTTATATTAGGGACTGAAATATTTGGGACATCTCAAACCTAATAGCTATAGTAAGGAGGACTTGATCATGCTTTTGGAAAAATTGGAGGAAAGGCTAAAAAGCTAGATTCATTGATGGTTATCCAAGGGAGGATGACTTGTATTTGTAAAATTTGCATTTGATTAAATTCCAGTATATTGGATGCCATTGGTTTGGATTCTAAAATGTATTTTGGAAAAGGCTAGAATAATATGCTTTAGATTTCTTTGGCAAGACATCAAGATTGGTCTGTCCTTCCTTGGGTAAAATGGGATCGTATTGTTGTGCCAAAATTTTTTAGAGGTTGGGTATTAAAAAATAATTTTATTTTCTCCAAACTTCTAGCCACAAAATGCAAATGGAGGCTCCTATCTACTCAAAGCCTCTGGAAAATGGTCGTATACCAAAAGTATATTTCTTTGATTTTGCTAGAGGAATTAATAAGAAGACAAGACAAGACTAGGTCAAATATTTCAGTTATTTGGAGAGCGGTTTTAAAATAATTTGAATTTATTGGCCAGGGTATTGCTTAGTGCATAAGTAGTGTTCCGGATACTGAGTTAGTCTACTTTGTTAGAAATATGGAAGTGTCATTCAATAGAAAAACCTCCAGGCTAATTTCTCTGAATTTGGTTGTTAGTTAGCAGTCAAATATTAAAATCCTAATTTCTTGAGTAATGATCCATGATGTAGCCTTGCCAATGTTTCAAATATTTTCAAGTATGGTCATCATTCTCAAGGGAATCATCATGCCTTTTAGGTTGGATTATAAGGTAAATATACTTTATTAAAGTGTAGTGGTGAGAAAATTTCATTTTCACCTTCATTCATTCATTCTCTTTACTTTTCATTTCAAAGCCCAAAGTCTAACCCTCTCATTTCTATGCACAAAGCCCTTCCAACTCCTTAAATCAATTTTATAATTAAAATATTTCTACCTCATCCATTCATATTTTCCTTTTAGCTTGACCAAATATTTCTTTTATCACAATTTTTACCTGCAACACAACAAAACCTTGGTTATATAATATATTATATGATATAACTTACCACACTTAATAAACATTGTGGACCCCTTACCTTTCATTGCAATCAGCTCTTCGCAGTTTTAACTCCAATTCACGTTAGAATTTCCATCTCCTACAAAACTCCCGAAAAGCGATTTGCGGTATGATGTGGGACCCAGTTTTTTGTTTGTTTTTGTTTTTTTTTTTTTCCATGGCTTAACGAAATTTTCACTTTCTGCTTTGAAAATTTGTTTAAAAGGCTCCACCTACCTTTTCGCATTGCATTTTCGCAAATTTCACTTACGATATTCACTTTCGCTCCCTCAAAACTTCTGATTTGCGATTTGCGGGCGGTCCCACTGTCTGTCATGACACGTCCCTCCATTCACATTGCATATCACACTTCACGAGTTTTAACATTTAACTCTTGTGTCTCATAAAAAAAATTGTGATGCGCGATCTGTGATCGGTCCCACTTCTTTTCCACGTCATCACCCCATCGAAATTCACATTTTCTCCCATTTGTGTCTTAAGTTTAAACGCTCTGACCCCAATTTGTGATTGCGATATATGTCTAAAAGTTTTTCTCCCGCCGCTTATCATTCATTCCGCTCCACCTCTCCCCTATCAATTAAACCTTTTTCAAAGGGTTTCTTTGTAATATCTCATAAAATGAACCTCCGCCATTCTATCCAAAAAGTTTCGGGTTTCCGCATTTACAAAGGGTTTTACAACAAAGAAGGAAAGGAACAACGAAACAACGACATAGTTTCTCTGAAACAATTTTCTACCACTACTCTCACCACCAGCACGTTTCTACAAGGTACCAGGCAACATTCAAGGAACAACCACACGCCATTTTCACTGTTGTTTACACTTTTTGTGGAGTTGGTTGAACTATAACAAAAGAGGAGTCTTCACATAGACTGCCACATCATACAAGCCACTCCGAATTGTTAGCCTTAATGCTGTTTATTTTCATTATGTCATGGTACTTTGTATTAAAGTTTTAGATAAGCCTCACCTCTTGCACGAGGTTGTAATGACTGTTGAAACAGATTAACCTTTTTCTGTGGAAGATGACAATATCATATTTTGTATATATATTCCAAACTGATATGAAGTCAGGGTTGGTTTGTGGTTATACAATTTTTACTTATATGAACTGTAATTTTTGCGTGTGAATGAAATGGAATAATACTACTGAGGACTTATTACCAATTTGCTGTGTGTATTGTATACTTTACTTGTGTTTCCATATCTCCTTTCTTCCAGTTCCAATTTGCAAATCATCATACTGTTATGTGTTTTTATTAGTCTCTTAAGCTTGTTATGTGTTTTATCAGTTTTTGTTAGTCTTACACAGTGAGCATTCCTTATAAGATATATATTATAATAGTGGAAGAGCATCACTCATGATAGTTAATCTTCATGATATTTTAGTGAGAATCTTGTCAAACTAGAAATAGCTTTCTCTCAATGGAATATTGTCAAACTGCTAATTTTGTGAATTTCTACTAAATAATTAGACTTCTATTTTACAGACCTACTGATTCTTCTCTCATCTTACCGTTTCCTCTCCTCATAGACTACAAACTTTCACCTTGCTAATGCATCAAGTTACAATACCCTCATTAGTAGAACTGTGAATTTGATCGAAATATCTCTTCAGTGAATCAGAGTTTATACCATCTTCCAATCCCATAAAACAAAACATTAAAATTGCCTTAGATTTTAAGATGTGTCTAGTCAGGCACTTGCTTCAGTCCAAGTGCTGATTCCAGTGCCAACATCTTTTGGTGCATCTTCCGGGAGATGAAGGCCTTGTAACGAAGTATTCTCCCGAGTCTATTGTTATGAATTGTTGATAATAAGTTCTTTATGGTGAATAAGAATTGGTGACCTGAAGAAGACTGCAAATTTGTTCACCTGGCAACTCCACGAAGAGGAAGAGGAGTTTCAAGACCTCCTTCTACAAGGAGGAATCAGAGATCTCCAACTGTGACACCAATTGCTGATCTAGAGGAAATTATCAAAGATGCTAAGCGAAAATAGAGATCAGTTGAAGCCACATCTCAATCAGTGAAGAAGGTACACAAAAAGTATGTTCCAAATAAAAAGGCATCTCTATCTACTTTAGAATCTAAAGAGGTTTTAGTTTCAAAAGATTTTGTTGAAAAATCTCAAGTTGAAGCTACTCCTCTAGAAAATAAAGTGGATGTTGTTAACCTAGGTTCAACTGAAGGTTTTTCTTACTCATCACCTAGTAAATCTGAAATAAGTATTGTTCTAGTCAAAGAAGGAGAAACTGAATTTCTAAGTGTTGAAAATAAGTCAGAAGAATTTGTGCTAACTGAAGGGGAATTAGAACAAGTATTGGCTATTGCACCTTTTATTGATAGGGATATTTTGACTGAAGAAGACTTCAAGACTATTTTAAATTTCCTTCAGACTCATCCTGAATACTAGTCTCTTGTCACCCCTAAGAAATAATATTTTCCTTTCTCTCCAAATCCAACTGTTGTGTCATCTTCCTCTCATCCACTTAAAGAGATTGTACCTGAAGGTCTTACTTCTAGTTTATCTAATTTCCTTGCTCAGCAAAATAAAGCTGAATTAAATACATCCCCTCAAGAGACAACTATTCAGATTCTTCTAGTGAAGGAGGATTCAAGACATCATCTGTTCATCTTTTTTAAAACCCACTCTTCTCAGTTCCAAAGCCTGAAAAATCAACTCAAGGCCCCCAATTTTCTGCTATCCTAAATCAGAATCAGAATTCACCAATTGTAATTCCTATTTCTCAAACAGCTACATCAATTAAACATCGATAAAATATGGCTAAGCCCGCCCTTACACCCTTACACCCTTACAAGGATGCAACAATTAGTGGCTGCGAGATATGTGCCACTTGTTCTCCCTCAACACATGCATGCACTTCCCCAAGGAGATTACTTGAAATATCTTCCAAAATACATTGGGGATGAAGAAGGTGTTTTTGTTGAAGAAGATTTAGTGGCTTTCTATAGTTATGCTGACATTCAGAATATTGAACATGAAGATGTCTGGTCAAGACTCTTTGTTTAGAGTTTGGATGGTGAAGCTCAAAAATGGTTTAGAATTTTGGCTCCAAATTCAATTACAGGAATTTATGAATTAGAAGAGATATTTGTGAAGCATTGGGGTGATAGGAGAGACTATGTTTATTATCTCACATAATTTGGAACTCTGAAGAAAAAGGCAGATTAGTCTTTAGTTGATTTTATGAAGAGGATTAATAAGATTTATCAGAAAATTCCTTAAAAGATTAAACCTATTGAAACCACAGCTATGATAAATTTTGCAAACGATTTAGATTATGAGTTTTATTTATGGTTGAGGGCTGAAAAAGCACATACACTAACAACTATGCAAGAGGTTGCAATTGGAGTGCATTCTAATCTCATGGCTTCTAATAAATTAAAAATGGAGGAAGAAAAGGCGGCAAAATACAAAAGGAAGATGAAAGAAGAAAATCCTTCTTCTTCTAAATCTCTTTCAACAGAAGAAAAGATCAATTAAATGTCCAATTTGATCAAGGAACTTGCCTCTAAGGTGTCAAAATTAGAGGTATAAAATAAACAAGCTGCAAGAGCCAATCAAAATGAAGTTAATAGAAATCAGGCTCCCTTCACTAGGCCTTTTCAGCCTCGACAAATCCTACAACGCCCAAGGAGGAATGTTGATGATAAAAGTGTTGAACCTCCTTTGAATAATTTTGCTGAAGAAGAACAACAAAGAAATGAGGAAGAAAATGAAGAAATAAACCATGTGGGAGAAACTTCACAGTCAATATGTTTGACATTGTAGGAATATGAAGATAGATCAATAATTTGTTTGTTTTATTATGATATGTATGCTCAAATTTATGCACAGAATGATAAAAAATAACAAGAAGTTCAAAACATAAATCACCCTTTGAGGTCAAAAGGCCCTGTTCAACAACCCCAACAAAAATCAGATTCAGATAAACAAGATACTAAATAGAAGGCTAAGGTAAATGAGATTCCTCCACCTCAAAATTCTGCTCCAATTGTCAAAATTATAGCAGAAAATAAGGAATTAGTTCCAATTTATTTTAGTTTCAAATCTGAATTGAATAAAATCAAAATTCTAGTTCCACTTCTGGAATTATTGAAAAATCCAGCTTATTAATAATATTTTAAGAGTCTAATGCAACCTTCTCTCGCTCTTAATTTTTGTGAAGCCAACTCCAAAAATAGAAGAAAAGAGATATCAACGCCTTAGAAATAAGCCACTTCGAGGGGGCAACCTCCAATACATTACATGAATGAATAATTTTTGGATGATACAAATTACAAAACCTCCTTTCTATATATAGGAGTCCATGGGGCCACAATGTAATCCTAGTGGGGCCACAATGTAATCCTAGCCGACCTAACAATAATAATTTAAGAGCACAATAATAACAATATGGGGGTTACAATGGTACAATAATAACAATAAGGGGGTTACACTAACAACAATAAGGGACTATACTAGTAATATAGGGACCTAACATGCCCCTCTCTTTCCAAAAAGTGTTGTCCTCAACACTTGAGTAGCTCTGGGTGCTCCCGTATAAAATTCTCATCCTCCCATGTAGAATTTTCAGTGGTTAAGTTCTTCCACTTGATGAGATACTCTGAAATTGATCGATTCCGTAGTTGTCGAGTTCTTGTTTCCGTGACCGCTTCAGGTTCCAATATGATTTTTCCTTCCTCATCAAGTTCTGGAAATATTGTTTGAACTGGAATATTTTCACCTATAACCTTCTTTAAGCATGAAACATGGAAAACTGGATGCACTCGTGAGGAAGAAGGAAGCTCCAATTTGTATGCCATAGTACCAATCTTTTGCAACACCTTGTAAGGACCATAATATTTTGGTGATAATTTATTATCCTTTGTTGGAACACCTAATCCTACATGGGTAGGTGTGGAATGCGAAAAGTCACAATGGAGTCCAAGTGACCTTGGAATATGAAACCAAGAGTCACACCATTGTACTATAAATGTACATCATGTATAATGGAAAAATAAGAAAGCCTCAAGCTTATCTTTCATTGTGTGTTGAGTCTCTTGTGTGTGTGTGTTCATCTTCCTCATACACCATGTGTGTGCTTAAACATGGTGTTTAACATGGTATCAGAGCAGGCGATTGCTAGCCCTGCTCCAAATTGACTGAGCCATTTGTGTTTATGGCCTGTGCATATCTGCAAAAATTCTTGACATTTTTGCAGCACTCAGAGTTTCTGCAGCAGACATTTTGCAGCATTCCAACATTGGTTTTGAAGAAAGAGCAGCATTCAGAATTTGTTTTAGAGCAGCAGTGGTTTGGAGAAACGTAGCTTTGTGCATCTGAAGGTTTTCATTCTAATTTTTCTCTGCATTTTCTGCCTTTAATTCTGCTTTTGAAGAGCTGCTAGAATACTGTTCAAAGTGGGGTTTTGAAGAAGTTTTTGGTTTTACTGCAAAAGAATTCTGAGTTTCTGGATTTTTACTGTTGAAATCTTCTGGAAAATTCTACATTCTCATTCTCTGATGCTGAGAAAATTAAATTTTCCTCCAAGTCTACAGGATTCTGCAATACATTTTAGAAGAAAAAATTATGCTTCTATTGTACAAAATATTTCACTGCTCTCTGTTGTTTAACATTAAAAAAAAATAAAAAAATAAAAAAATAAAAAAATTTCTGGGCAACTTGGCCCCTCGGCCCTCACGGCCTCCCTGTTCTCATTTCTCAATACACCGCTCCCTAACCTGCATACCACACTCTCAACGCACATCCTGTCCCGTCCAAACTACCCTACGCCTTCGACCCTTGGGCTTACCATACGCTCCTCACATAAGATCTGCATCTCACTTCAACCGGCCTGTCGGCCCTACTTCATTCCCCACCGCATATACGCCACTGCTCCTTAAATACGCCACCTCCCTTCTTAGAGGCTTTTTACGCAACTCTACAGTCGTCGGCCCTCCCAACTAACAACTCTGCCTACTCCGCCCCCCTTTCTCCCACACTCGAATCTCCCTACGCATCACTCCACTCCCCTCTGTGCTCTCCTCTTCCCTATCGAGTTCATCTCCCTACCCACTACCCAGCCCTTTTCCACTTCTACGTTACCTCCCTACCGTGATCCCTACACAACTATGCCCCACGACATTACCTAACTCCCCCTGCCTCCCCCTACGACTCCCCACACTCCGCTTCAAACAAAGCTACGTCCCCTCCGGCCCTCACAAAGCTTAACGCCCTTACATCTGGCCCTCACATCCGCCCTTACACCGGCCCTCACTTCTCCCCTCTGCAAACAAACTTCGCACTGCAACTCCTCACAGCTCGCCCTCCCCACTGCTTAACGCTCCCTCTTCCAACGCTCTACACATGCTTGGCCTCCCTCATTTGTTCCAGATTTTTATTCCATTTTTTAATTTCAAAAATTTTAAATAACTCCTCTCTTTTAAAATTCGATCTTTATAATTTTAAATTTTTTTAATAGTCACCCTCTCCCCCATTATATATTAAAAAATTAAAAAATAAAAAAAAATCCCATCCTTTTTTTAATATTTTCCTTTCCCTTTTTTAAATTCCCCTTCCCAAAAAAAAAAAATTTCCCTCTCCATTTTTTTAATTACTCCCATTTCTAATTATTCCCATTTTTTTTAATTAATTTTTAATTAAAAAAAAAGAAAAAAAGAAAAAAGAAAAAAAAGAAAAAAAGAAAAAGAAAAACAAAACAGCAGAGAGAGAGAGGAAGGAGAGAGAAATGAACAGCAGTAAAAGAAGAAATGGCACATACATATTGTAGATTTGACATTGTGTGATTTGTGGCATAAGAGTGATTTTCTGAAGAATTGACATTTGAAGACAAGTTTGCCATCATTGAAAACAACTCTTTGAAGGAAAATTCAGCTGCCTTAAAGGCTTCTTGCACAAGTGTTTTTGCTGGACATCTACAAAATATTTTACAGAGATATGTATTGAGCTAACATTGTATTTTGAGTGGAATTTGCCTCTTCATTCATAGTTGGAATCAGTGAATTTGAGTTGTTGATGTAAGTCATTATTGATTGCCCTCCATCATTTGAGGAGCAGATTTTCTACTTGAGATTTCCATAGTTGGAAATTCTTTGCAGTCATTTGTATTTGTTGAATCACATTGTAAACGGGTGAATTTTCAGTTGTAGCCGAAACCCTTTCATTTTTTAGCCTAAATTGTTGAAAATGGCTAAAATCAATGAGGCATTAGTGTTGTTGAATAACCTCATTTATTCAAATGTTGATGATGTGATAAAAATGAGCAAGCATGCTCTTTGTAACATTCAAAGTTGTTTGCTAGATGCACAAGAAAAGATTGAGTTTTTACAGTTGGAATCTCAGCTTCAGCAAGACGAACTTCAGCCAAAGAGTCACCATTCTGAACCTGTTTCTGTTCAGAATATTGTGAAGGACTCTCATCAGAAGAAAGAAGATAAAGTTCCAGTTGATTCCCATTAAGTTCCTTGTACTAGAGCAGATGTACATGCAGATGCAACAACTCAGCCTGCACTTCTCAAGCCCATCATCAGACCTTGGGAAGAGCTTGTCCACAACAAGCACCGAACTGGTCTTGGATATGACAAGGATGTGTCCTTTCATATTCCGGACTACACCAAGCCCATCATATTTCAGAGTGCCGGATTCATGTATGACAGTTCACCTGCAGCTGTTCCAGATCCTGCTCCACAACAACAACATCAGATTGTAAAATGCCAACACTGTGATCGAGTTGGCCATATGAAAGATCACTGTTTTGATCTTCATCCATGCAAGCACTGTGGTCGGCACACTCATTCTTCACACAGATGCTTCAAAAACAAGCCTCCTGCAAGAACCAAGATTCATCTTGGATGGATCGCTTCTTGGCAATGGGCATCAGCAGCCAAGAAGATGTTTAAGTCACATGTTAGAACATGTTCAAGAATATTGAGTAAACTTGCAGTTGAGTTTTCGCCATCATCTCACCTTGTCCCTGACAGGGGGGAAATGGTGGTCATGTACAAGCTTCGACATTAGATCAAGAGAGCCTGAGCCACAATCTCTCATTCCATGTTCAGAGTTGTAGCCAGAGACACAGCAGTTCAAGCGAGCCTGAGCCACAATTCTTCATTCCAGATTCAGAGATGTAGCCAGAGACACGGATGCCCATGAGCATGCCTTCGGTTGGTGGAAAACCTTAAACCATCATCTTTGGTTGGTGGATAACCTAAAACCACCACAGGTAGTAGACCTCCCTTCTTTTAGGTCGAAGGTCTCCCTTTCATATATGAGGAACACTTCCTCTAGCAGAAGCCTTCAGCTTAGCAGCCTTCAGCTTCTTGCCAGCTTTGGTTGAGTTTCAGGAAATGCTTCAAAGCATTCCAGAGTTGTTGGTAATCCTAAAACCATCACAGGTAGTAGACCTCCCTTCTTTTAGGTTGAAGGTCTCCCTTTTTATATGAGGGACAATTCCTCTAGCAGAAGCTTTCAGCTTCTTGCCAGTTTTGGAAGAGTTCCGGGAACTGCAACAAGTTTTGCGTTCCAGTGTTTGTGGTCATCCTAAAACCACCTCTTTTTTTCCAACATTTCAGAGAGTTGATTCAGCCAAGCGCTGCCATGTAAACTTTGCAGATTTGTATTACAACTCTTTTCTTGGACTCACACATACCCCTTCGGATTAAGGGGGGATGTTGGAACACCTAATCCTACATGGGTAGGTGTGGAATGCGAAAAGTCACAATGGAGTCCAAGTGACCTTGGAATATGAAACCGAGAGTCACAGCATTGTACTATAAATGTACATCATGTATAATGGAAAAATAAGAAAGCCTCAAGCTTATCTTTCATTGTGTGTTGAGTCTCTTGTGTGTGTGTGTTCATCTTCCTCATACACCATGTGTGTGCTTCAACATGGTGTTTAACATCCTTCTTAGCTTTCTTGAGGGAAATTTGTTTGTATGGTTGTAGCCGTAAAAATACCCAGTCTCCTACATCAAAACTTCTCTCGCTGCGATGTTGATCTGCTTGTTGTTTCATTCGATTTTGTGCCAAATTTAGGTTATCTTTTAAGAGTTGGAGAACTTCTTGTTGATGCTCGATGTGATCTTCCACTACTTGAACCTTCGAATTTTCTCTTAAAGATGATGTGATGGATGGTGGATGATATCCATAAAGTGCCATAAATGGGGTCATTTTTGCTACAGTATGGAAGGAAGTGTTATACCACCATTGAGCGAGAGGTAACCACTTGACCCATTGTGTTTGTTTATCAGATACAAAACAATGAAGATATCCTTCCAAACATTTATTTACTATCTCAGTTTGACCATTGGATTGAGGATGATAAGATGAGCTATGAGCTAATTGAGTACCCAAACAAGAAAATAACTCTGTCCAAAAATTTCCGGTAAAAATGGGATCTCTGTCACTCACAATAACCCTTGGGTTTCCATGTAGCTTTTGAATTGTGTCCATAAATGTAGTAGCAACTGTACTTGCTTTAAATGGATGAGATAATGCACAAAAGTGTGCATACTTGGTAAATCTATCAACTACCACCATGATGACACTCTTTCCTTCAGACTTAGGTAAACCTGTGATAAAATCCATTGAAATCTCCTCCCAACGTTGACTTGGAATGGATAAAGGTTGTAGAAGTCCCGGGGTCTTAATTGTCTCAACTTTATTATGCTGGAAAACCAAACATTCCGCCACAAAATTTTGAATATCAGATTTAAGGCCATCCCAAAAAAATTCTTTCTTCACCCTGTGGTAAGTTTTTAAAAATCCTGAGTGTCCTCCTAAAGGAGAAGTGTGCAATTCCAGAAGAATCTTTTGTTTTCGTTGGGAATTCTTACAAAGATATAAGCGATCTTTGTACCATAAGGAATCATTTTTCCAACTAAATGTATCAGATGTACTAGGATCTTGCTGCAACGTTTGAATGAGTGTCCATACATCTTTGTCCTTCTTCCATTCATCTCTTGCTTCGGTTATCCAATCTGGTTGGATAATAGAAATGGCACAAAGCAATGCTTCCATCTCTTCATTCTTTCTTGAGAGTGCATCTGCAACAACATTAAGCTTTCCTTTTTTATAGATTATTTCAAAGTCATAACCCAACATCTTTGTGACCCATTTTTGCTGCTCTTCTGAAGATAGTCTTTGTTCCAAAAAGTGTTTAAGACTATCTTGATCAATTTTTACCTTGAAGTGTCTTCCCATTAGGTAAGTTCACCATTTCTTTAGTGCATGCAGTATTGCTAACATTTCCTTCTCATAAATAGGTTTTTGTAAATACTTTCCTTTGATTGGACGACTTTCAAAAGCAATGGGTCTTCCTTCCTGCATTAAAACAGCACCAATTCCATTTCCTGAGGCATCACATTCCACGATAAAGGTTTTTGTGAAGTCTGGCGTAGCTAAGACCGGTGCTAGGCACATTGCCTCTTTAAGATGTTCAAAGGCCTTAGTTGCTTCAGGAGTCCATGAAAATGCATCTTTCTTCAATAATGTTGTTAGAAGTGTTGCTATTCTCCCATAATTCTTAACAAACTTGCGATAATACCCTGTTAACCCGAGAAATCCTCGCAACTGCTTTATGGTTGTGGGGACTTTCCATTCCTTAATGGCTTTAATTTTGTTAGGGTCTACCTTAACACCCTCGTGAAATACAATATGACCCAGATATTCCACCTCTTGTACTCCAAAGAAACATTTGGATGTTTTTGCATATAATTGTTTCTCCTGCAATAGTTTGAGCACCCTGTCAACATGTTCAACATGATCCTTCCAAGACCTACTGTAGATTAGTATATCATCAAAAAATACTCGCACAAATTTTCTAAGGGAGGGTTTGAAAATGGAATTCATCAACCCTTGAAATGTAGAAGGTGTATTGGTAAGGCCAAAAGGCATGACCAAAAATTCATAATGACCCTCATGAGTTCGAAATGATATTTTTGAAATATCTTCAGTCTTCATTCTAATTTGATGATATACTGAACGAAGATCCAACTTGGTAAAATAAATTTCTCCATGTAATTCATCCAATAATTCATCAATCACAGGAATGAGAAATTTATCTTTAATGGAGAGATTATTGAGCTCCCTATAATCCAGACACATGCGCCATGATCCATCCTTCTTGTGTGCCAATACTACATGAGCAGAGAAATAACTTTGACTAGGTTGAATTATACCCGCCTCTAACAATTCTGCAATCATACGTTCAATTTCGCTTTTTTGGACATAAGGATATCTATAAGGCCCGATGTTTGGAGGAACACTTCTTGGAATCAAATGAATAGCATGATCATGATCATGAATAGGTGGAATGCCTTTGGGAGTTTCAAACACCTTGAAATGATTGCCCAAGACTTGTTGGAGATCTACAAAAATAGATGATTTTGATGTTGGAACTTCTAGTGAGCATAATTGTGCAATTACGTCTCGTTTTTCTTTCTTTAGAAGCTCTGTCATGACATTAGAGCTTATTATCTTTCCTGGCTTCCCTGCAATACCCCGTAATTCGACTTCCTTTCCTTCTGAAAAAATTTTCATGAAAAGTTGTTGAAAATTAAAAGCTACCATCCCCAAAGATTGTAACCATTGTACTCCTAGTACAACATCAACACCTCCCATAGGAATGGAAAGCATTGGACTATTCAATACATATTCCCCCATGGTTAGCTTGATATTATGGCATTTTCCAGAGAAATTTATAGTTCCTCTATTTGCAACCATCACTTGACATTCTGGTGCTGGGTATAGGAAACAATTTAATTCCTTGGCTACCTTATAATGAATAAAATTATGGGTGCTACCTGAACCAATCAACACTATTACCATTTTCTTCTTTATATGTCCTTCTATCTTGAGAGTTTGAGGAGTGGTAATTCCTGCCAGTGCATTACACGATATGGTCGGATTCATTTCTTCCTCTTCTAGGGGTGGTTCCTGTTGTATATCCTCTTCTTGTTCATTTTCTTCTTCTTCTTCACAATCTATGTAAAATAATTTCTTCTCAGCACACTTATGACCTTTAGTGTATTTTCTATCACAACTGTAGCAAAGCCCTTTTGCTCTTTTTCTTCCAATTGTTGTGGTGTCAACCTTGTAGGTTGTGGAAATCTAGGCGTAGCAACACTTCCTTCTTTATAGAATTGAGTGGTAGGCTTCCTTGTCGCTATAATTTTACATTCAACTTTTCTTGCCAACCTGAATTCCTTCTCCAATGAATCAGGTTCCAAAACGCGAACTTCATGTTGGATGTTATCCTTTAAAGTGCCTAGGAAGAGATCAATCCTGTGTTCCTCTGTAAGATCAGTTACCCTTATATTCAATTTTGGGAAGTCCTCAATGTGCTGCCCCACTAAACCCTTTTGTTTGAGATTTATCAATTGGGTAAAGAAGGTGTTGCTCTTTGTATCCTCATAATGTGCTATCATTTCCTCAGTAAAAATTGACCAAGTGACAATTTTTTTACGGGAACAAAGCCATCGATACCATACAAATGTATTTTGTTCTAAATGTAAAGTTGCAATGCGTACCTTTTTGTGTGTTTTGCACGTTATGGAGATCAAAATATTGCTCCATCTGTAGTATCCATGTTACAGGATCCTTTCCATCAAACTTCCTCATATCCATTTTTGGAATATGGTGGTTCTTCCCGCCAACATTAGAGTTTATGAAATCAAGATTAACATTTATTTTGTTCTCATCATGAGTTTCCTCTACTATCTTTTCACCATTAGGAAACATTTCTTGTATCAACTTTGTCAAACCTTCCATGTCTGATTTTAGATCATTCTTCATGTTTTCCATGTTATCTTTCATTTTTTCATCGATCTTAGCTTCCATGTCATCCATCTTAGATTCCATTGCATCTATCTTAGATTCCATGCCTTTCTTCAAACCATTCATATTATTCTTCAAACCATCCATCTTCGCTTCCACGCCTTTCTTCAAAACTTCCATTTTATTTTTTGTTGCTCTTTGTGAGTGCGAAATTTGGTGCACTTGCTCTTGTAATTTTGAATGACCATGTTGCAATTCTTCATCTTCATGAGTCATAGTAGAGCCTTCTGAAGGCTTAATGGGTGTTGAATTATTTTTACGGGGCATTTTTTAGAACCCAATACTGATATATATTCTACAATATGGCCTTGGAATCAATTCAAATTGATTCTTCAAACAAGACTTATGCAATTCGAAAAAGGAAAAATAAATAAATAAAAATAAAAATAAATAATAATAATAATAATACACACCTTTTTCTTGCTTTTGAGGAGCTCAATATTGAAATTGGATTATCTTTGTGATTGCGGTTCTTCAATATCTGCAATTTGGAACTGAGGTAGCCTTTTGAATTATCTTTCGAATGCCACAGGTCTGACTTGATTTGGATTCTCCAAGGCAAAGTTATGTCCAATCTCCCACAATGACCTAATTATGGACTGGTTCAGTAGGGCGAAATTGTATGACTTTCCACATGTCACTGTTTCGTCTTTTAGCTCTAAAATTGATAGCAAAGAAACTATAGTCCGTGTACTTGCAACCACTTTTTACGGCACGATGCTCAGAGAGAGAGATTTATGAATATTTTCCCACGATCACCTCTTTGAGATGAAATTCAGGAGCCTGAAAAAGCACTACCTTCCACAGATCATATCTCCGAAAATATTGTGAACCAAGCTCTGAAATTTTGCCACGAGTTTCCTCAGAATTTCAGCTTTGCGCCTTAAAAATTTCAGATTCTGAACCTTCGTAGAAAAAAATTTATAGTGAAAATTCCACAATGACCTGCTTAGATCAAATTGAGGAGCCTGCAAAAAGACCTAACTTCCACAGATCATATCTCCAAAAATATTACGAACCAAAATCTGAAATTTTGTGACGATGTTCCTCAGGATTTCGGCTTCGCACCCTAAATTTTTTAGCTTCTGAACCTTCGTAGAAAAAAAGTTATAACGAAAATTCCACGATGACCTGTTTGGAGTAGCGAAACCCTAGAATCCAAAGCTCTGATACCAAATGTTGAGAAGCCAACTCCAAAAATAGAAGAAAAGAGATATCAATGCCTTAGAAATAAGCCACTTCGAGGGGGAAACCTCCATTACATTACATGAATGAACAATTCTTGGATGATACAAATTACAAAACCTCCTTTCTATATATAGGAGTCCATGGGGCCACAATGTAATCCTAGCCGACCTAACAATAATAATTTAAGGGCACAATAATAATAATATGGGGGTTATATGGGAACAATAATAACAATAAGGGGGTTACACTAACAACAATAATGGACTATACTAGTAATATAGGGACCTAACATTGATTCAGTCTACCTTGAGGATGAGCATCCCACTATTTATCTAGGTTGTCATGTCCAAGACTAAAATGATGATAATTCACCACCTTTCTACCTTTCACTCAATGTACACGAAAAATTGCTACATAATTGTCTGTTAGATTCTGGAGCTTCCCAAAACTCATGCAAAATAAAGTGATGGATGAATTGGGATTAGAGATCACCAAGAAATACCATGACCTTTACACCTTTGAATCCAAAAAAGTCAAGTGTCTAAGAGTGATTAAGGATTTGGTTGTTTCCCTTACCCAGCTGCCTATGAAGAGCTTAGTGATGGACAATGTGGTTGCCAGCATTCCTTCTAGATTTGGGATGTTACTTTCTAGATCTTGGTCTAAGGAATTGGGAGGTACCCTTCAGATGGACATGTCATATGCTACCATCCCAGTATTTGGAGGGGAATTCAGAAGGCTATATAGAGAAAATCAAATGGCCTACATCACTAGTGATTAGGAAAATCCATCAAACCATCCCATATATGCTGAAGAAAAGGAATTGGGGTCATCAATTCTGCACCATGCTGCTGATGACAATGATTTCCAACCTGAATTAAGTGAAAAACAATGCTTTGAAAGTGCAAATGAGCAACATTCAGAAGGAGGACAGATCTGGAAATTGTGCTTTGACGGAGCTTCTTCAAGAGAAGGATCGGGAGCCTGTGTAGTCCTCATTTCTCCTACTCAGCAGAAGGTAACCATGTCATACAAACTTCAATTTTCTACCACTAACAACACTGTTGAGTATGAAGCACTTGTGCTGGGTATGAAGGCAACGAAAGATTTGGGAGCAAAACATCTAATTGCCTTTGGTGATTCAGAGTTGGTGATTAAGCAGGTGAGAAATAATTACCAAGTGAAAATTTCAAAATTGAAGAAATATAGGAATGAAGTTTGGGATTTGATTGAACATTACTTTTTAGCATTTAACATAAAAATTTTCACTAGAGAAGAAAATCAAATTGCTGATTCACTAGCTATCGCTGCTAGTAATTTAAGAATTCCTCTAGATGTCAAGGTAGTCTATAATGTTCAAATAAAAAATACACCTTCAATTCCTGATAACATCAAGCACTAGTAAGTATTCGAGGATGACAGGGAGATTCAAAATTTTTTGGAGTGTGTAGAAGAGTTTACAGACATACAAATTGATGATGAGCAGGAAATTGTTGAAAATCAAAATAACAGCCCTTTTAAGAAAACTATGGCTGGGAAAAACATTATAGATCTGAAAACTAACTTTATTCCTAAGGGTTTGATTCCTTTAGAAAGACTGTTTGATAATAATGATGTTTTTTTCAAGCTTGGCATAGAATATCAGCCAAGATTAGTCAAAGTGTCCAAATTCCTTCCTCTGGAAACCAGAACAAAATATATCAAATTGTTGAAGGAATTTGCTGATATTTTTTGATGGTCTTATAGTGAGTTGAAAAATTATGATAAGAGCATAATGTAACACAAGATCCCTTTAAAAACAGATGCAAAGCTTGTAGCATAAAACATCAGACACATCAATCCCATGCTGCTTCCAATCATTGAGAAATAAATCAAAAAATATTGGGAAGCAAATATTATTCTGCCTCTGAGATTTTCTAACTGGGTAGCTAATATAGTCCCAGTCCAGAAAAAGAATGGAGAAATAAGGATTTGCGTTGATTTTCGCAAGCTCAATCAATGCTCCTTGAAAGATAACTATCCACTGCCCAAGATGGATTATATCTTGCAGAAAGTTGTAGGATCCAAAATATTGTCAATGATTGATGGCTTTTCAGGCTATAATCAAATTTTAGTTGACAAGAAAGACAGAGAAAAAACAACATTTACCACACCCTGGGGCACGTTCATGTACAACAAAATGACATTTGGTTTGATGAATGCAGGTGCAACCTTTCAAAGGGCAATGGGTATTGCCTTTGCGAGAGAAAATGACAGATTTTTGGTCATCTATTTGGATGACATCATAGTATATTAAAAATCTGATGAAGACCACTGGAAACATCTGAAGCAAGTTTTTGACAAATGAAGAAATTTTAGTTTGTCCTTAAACCCAAAAAAGTCATATTTTTCTGTCCAAGAAGGTAAGTTATTGGGAGATATTGTAACAGAAAGTGGCATCTGTATTGATCCAGGAAGAGTAAAAGATATTCAGAAGATTGGTTTGCCAATAAATAAAAAGGAATTGCAGTCATTTTTAGGGAAAATCAATTTTCTGAGGCATTTTGTTCCTAACTTTGTAGAGTTTATCAAGCATATAAATGTTTTGCTAAAAAAAGATGCAGAATTTAAGTGGCGAGATGAAGCAAAGAATTCCTTTTCAACAATTAAGTCCACTTTGACTGAAGCACTAGTTTTGATTAGTCCTAATTTTGAAAAGGATTTTTTTATTTTTTCATATGCTTCAGAAGAAACAATTGCAGTTGTCTTATTACAGAAGAACAAGGAAGCTTTGGAGCAACCAATTTCATTTTTCAGTCGTGATTTAAGGGATGCTGAATTGAAGTACAACTTGACTGAAAAACAAGCATATGCACTAGTTAAGGCTTTAACGTCTTTTCGAGTTTATATGCTGTATTAAAAAATAATTGCTTTTGTGCCTGATATCACTGTTAAAGATGTATTGCTACAGTTAGATATAGATGGAAGGAGGGAACGATGGCTGACCAAGATTCTAGAATTTGATGTTGAAATCAAACGAACTAAATTGATAAAGGGTCAGGGCTTGGCTCGCTTGATGGCTGAATCTAACTACAAAGCTTTAAATATGAATGTAGAGGCCACTGAATAAGAAGCTGGAGAAGGTATTGCTAATTATCCTGAAATATTCAATTCATATTGGTACAAGGATATAGTTTACTTGTTAAATTTCAATTGTCCACCTGAAATGGAGAAGTCTAAAAGGAGAGCTTTTAAATTGAGAGCTATGAATTATTTCATGTTGGAAGACAATCTTTACTGGAAGGATCCTATTGGAGTCTTGTTAAGATGTGTAGATGAAGCAGAATCCCAGGAGATTATGACAGAGATACATGCAAGAGTGTGTGGAGGGCATTTGTATTGGAGAGCCACTACAAACAAAATCTTAAGAGTTGGCTATTATTGGCCAACTCTTTTCTCTGATGTATTTGCCAAATTCAGGAGTTGTGTTGAATGTCAGAAATTTGCTGGTAATCAGAAATTTCTACCATTACCTCTCATTCATATTTCAGCAGATGTTCCTTTCCAGCAGTGGGGGCCAAACTTCATTGGTGAAATTCATCCACCTTCATCAGGACAACATAGATGGATTCTCACAGCGACAGACTATTTCACTAAATGGATTGAAGCTGTACCAACTAGGAATGCTACTGATACGGTAATTATTAAGTTTTTGTTGAAAATTATTATGTCAACGTTTGGTAGTCCACAGAAATTAGTAACTGATAATGCAATGGCCTTTAAGTCTGCTAAGATGTACAACTTTTGTCAGCAATATGGGATTGAATTGACTTATTCCATGCCATATTACCCTCAAGGTAATGGGTTGGCCGAGTCATCCAATAAAAGTTTGTTAAGGATTATTAAGAAAATGATGTCTGAAAATAAGAGGAATTGAGACACTCAAATAATACATGCTCTATGGGCAGATAGAGTAAGTGGTAAAAAATCAATTGGAATGTCTCTATTTCAGCTTGTATATGGTACAAATGTTGTAATTCCTTTGCAATTATCTCTTCCCGTGATGAAGTTCCTACAAGTTGAATTTGATCATGGAAACCCAGTTCAAAGGAGAATGCCACAGTTGATAGAGGCACACCAAATCAGAGAATCATTGTTGGAAAAAGTTTAGAAGTATTAGGCTAAAGTCAAATCTGTTTTTGATAAAAGAGCAAATCAACAGTTGTTTCAGGAGAATGATTTGGTGCTGCATTGGGATGCTAGGAGAGAAGACCATGGAAAGCATGGTAAGTTAGACAATCTGTGGTTTGGGCCATTTAAATTTGCTGAAGTTTTGGAGAATAATACTTTTCTGCTCAAACATCTGGATGATGATCAGCTGAATGGAGGTCCAGTCAATGGTGATGTTCTTAAAAGGTTCTTTATTTAGTAAATCTAGTTGAGTCACTCCATTTTAAATATCCAGTGTGATGTGTCAATAAAATCCATGCCCAATGGTACTTATGTCTGTATATATGGTCAGTCTTGAGTCCAGTCAGTTAATGGTCAGTCCTAGTCTTAATTTTCAAGACCTCTTCTGAGTTTAAATTTTTTTTAAGGCACTGAGTCTACAGTCCTTGAAGCCACAGAGGGAGGGCTTCATCCCCAATAAGAGCCATTGTTAGCACTGCAATTTTTCCAAAGATTTTCAAATTCTAGTCATCATTCTCCAAGGAATCAATCTACCTTTTCAGTCTGATTATAAGATGAAAGTGTCGCTGTCAAAGTGTAGTGGTGAGAAAATTTCATTTTCTACCTTCATTCATTTCATTTTACCTCTTTCACCTTTCATTTTCCCAAAAAACTCAAAGTACAGCTTCTCATTTCCCTTTTCAAAACCCCTTTTAACTCATAAAATCCAATTTTGATAGTTAAAAAGCAGCTCTGCACACTCGTCAACGGCCATATCATATTTCCTTTTTAACTTACCATATATTTCTTTTATCGCAATTTTTACCCAAACCATAACAAAACCTTGGTTATATCATATATTATATGATATAACTTACGACACTTAATAAACATTGTGGACCCCTTAACTTTCATCACAATCGGCTCTTCACAGTTTTAACTCCCATTCACGTTACAATTTCCATCTCCTACAAAACCCCTAAAATGCGATTTGCGGTATGGTCTGGGATCCATACTTCCCTTTGATATGCCTCAAATATGTTATAAAGCCCTTTTTTTTTTTTTGCTTCGGGCTTCTTTTTATCATATTATCATGACTTAACGAAGTTTTCACTTTCCGCTTTGAAAAGCCGTTTAAAGGGCCCCACCTACTTTTTCGCATCGCATTTTCGCAAATTTCACTTACGCTCCCTCAAAACTTACGATTTGCGATTTGCGGGTGGTCCCATCGTCTGTCATGACACGTCCCTCTGTTCACATCGCATATCACACTTCATGAGTTTTAACATTTAACTCTTGTGTCTCATAACAAAACTTGTGATGCACGATCTGCAATCGGTCCCACTTCTTTGCCACGTCATCACCCCATCGCAAATCGGATTTTCTCCCGTTTGTGTCTTAATTTTAAACGATCCGACCCCAATTTGCGATTGCGATATATGTCTAAAAGTTTTTCTCCTCCCACTTATCATTTATTCCGCTCCACCTCCCCCCTATAAATTAAACCTTTTTCAAAGGGTTTCTTTGTAATATCTCATAAAATGAACCTTCGCCATTCTATCCAAAAAGTTTCAGGTTTTCCGCCATTACAAAGGGTTTTCCACCAAAGAAGGAAGGGAACAGTGGCAAAGTTTCTCTAAAACAGTTTTCTACCACTACTCTCAGCACCAACACGTTTCTACAAGGTGCGAGGCAACATTCAAGAAACAACCACACACCATTTTCAATGTTGTTTACACTTTTTGTGGAGTTGGTTGCACTAGAACAGAAGAGGAGTCTTCCCATAGACTGCCACATCATACAAACCACTCCAAATTGTTAGCCTTAATGATGTTTATTTTCATTATGTCATGGCACTCCGTATTAAAGTTTTAGATAAGCCTCACCTCTTGCACGAGGTTATAATGACCATTGAAACATATTTACCTTTTTCTATGGAAGATGACAGTATCATATTTTGTATATATATGCCAAACTGATATGAAGTCAGGGTTGGTTGGTGGTTATATAATTTTGACTTATATGAACTATACATTTTTTTTGTGAATGAAATAGAATAATACTACTGAGGACTTATTACCAATTTTGTGTGTGTATTGTCTACTTTACTTGTGTTTCCATATCTCCTTTCTTCTAGTTCCAGTTTGCAAATCATCATATTGATATGTGTTTTTATTAGTCTCTTAAGCTTGTTATGTGTTTTATCAGTTTTTGTTAGTCTCACACAGTGAGCATTCCTGATAAAATCTATATTATAACAGTGGAAGAGCATCACTCATGATATTCAATATTCATGATATTTTAGTGAGAATCTTGTTAGACTAGAAATAGCTTTCTCTCAATGGAATATTGTCAAATTGCTACTTTTGTGAATTTCTACTAAATCAATAGACTTCTGTTTTACAGGCCTACTGATTCTTCTCTCATCTTACCTCTTTCTCTCCTCATAGACTACAAACTTGAACCTTGCTACCACATCAAGTTACAATACCCTCATTAGTAGAACTGTGGATTTGACCGAAATCTCTCTTCAGTGAATTAGATTTTATACCATCTTCCAATCCCATAAAACAAAACATTAAAATTGCCTTAGAGTTTAAGATGTGTCTGGTCAGGTGCTTGTTGTAGTCCAAGTGCTAATTCCAGTGCCAACACATTATAAGGCATATATTTTTTCTTTGAAGATATTGGAACTTCCTTGACCCTCATCAATTTGTATGGACCCTATCTAAATAGGATTTAATTTTGGGAATTTTTTTTTGCAAAATCTATTGTGAAATTGAATTTGCTGAAAATTGGAGGGGACCTAAATTTTTCCCTTGGTGCTTCAGAGATATAGGGCCAAAGGGCCATGCCAAATCCACTAGCTAGATAATTCACCCACAAGCTTGTAAATTCGAAAATAATGGATATTGAACCTTTTAAGCTCAAAGCGACCTGGATAAATCATCAAGCTGGAGAAGAGCATATTGAAAAAATACAATATTGTTTGTTGATTTATGATGCTATTGTAGACCATTTTAATTTGATTAGATAATAGGTTGGAAATGGGGGGAGTCTGATCAGTCTATGATTCTCCTAGAAGAGAAAGGCCGTGAAGATTAACCTACTAGACCCTTCAAATTGAATTCATCATCGTTAAAAGATGAAGAATTCTCTTTGTTAGTAAAACAATAGTAGAAATATTTTGATCCTTATGTGGGTGTTTATGTAGCTCGTTAGTTTAAGGCAAATCTCAAGCTTATAAAAGGTGTCTTCAAGGAAAAGACCTTCAAGAAGATACAAGTTAGTGATCAAGATCTTAAAGAGGGTTTTGATGCATTTCTCAAATGCTGAAGGGGAAGCTTTTGTTGATGTCGTGTCACGGGAGGCCCTAATTTTCTTGGAATCTAAAAGAAAATCCCTCTTGGAAGAATGGAAGCAACTTGGAGACATAAAAGTAGGGCTACATGGCTGGAATTTGGGGATGAAAACACAAAATTATTTCAGGTGTATGCCAAGGGTCACAAATTCCTTAATACTATTTGTAATCTTGTGGATATGTATGGAATAAAACTCTCAATTTTAAAGATTTGAAATCTTTATGGAAGAACCATTTTAAGGGCCTTTTTAAAGAAGAAGGGATTTCCATTACAAAAATAATATGAGTGGCTCAATCCTTCCCTATTTTTGTTAAGTATTAGGACAACATGACCATCATGGAGGAAGTCTCAGCGGAAGAACTCAAATATGTCCTTCATTATTTTCAAATAGAAAAAATCTCGGGTTCGAACAGATGGTCAATGAATTTTTTCTGGGTCTCTATGATACAAATGGGAACGATTTATTAAGAGTTGTTGAAGAATCAAGGAGAAAGGGAAGAATTCTTCCAACCTCTAATTATACCTCCATTTCCCTCATTCCAAAAGTGGATAATCCTCTATCCTTTGATGATTTCCATCCTATTTCTCTATGTAATTGCATCTACAGGGTTATAGCCAAAGTGATCGTGTGGAGAATTGTTACACTAAAATTTGTCACCATGACGTTTAGCTGTCTATATGGGTTCATAATTACCTATATTATGATCCCTTAGAGGTCAAAAACCATAAAGTTCCTAAACCAAGTCTTGGAATTGGAGAAAAAATCATTAAAACCTTAAAAAGCCTAACTTCGCACTTTTCCTAGTCATTGCCTGCGGTATCGCAGTTTCTTGCTCTATAACCTGTGGCACATCCCGCATGTTTTGCTCTTTAAAACTGCGGACCCCCGTAAAAGATAAAATAAAATGAAAAGAAAGTTCTAGAAGCCTAGCTGGTCGAATATTCTCCCAGTTGGAGGCTTCTAGAAGCGTAATTAGGTCGAGCTTCCCCCCTTCATTCATGAACCTCTATCCCCTTCATTAATGGAGATTATCCCTTGGTATTTCTAGCTAAAATCCCTTTATGAGAGGACTTTATCCCCCTCTTTATGGAACAGAAACCTCCTTCATTCTCCTATAAATTGAACTCATGTTTCAGTCTCAAGGGTATACTATAGATGGTAGACTATAGCTTGCATTAGAAAATTGCTGAAGAAATTCCCAAGAGAGCATACTCTCTATACTTGGCATCATTGGTATGAGAACGATCACATACTCATATCCATAGTTTTATGCTAGTTCAGAGAGAAGGCTTGTCAAACCAAAGGAAAACGTCTGTTAAGGACCCCGAAAGAACCTGTATGACATCAAGGCGACAAGGTTGTAAGGTTACTTCTTATTATACAGGATAATACAAATGGATTCTATTTTCTCATTAAATTGTTCATGTATATATTGAGTAATTTAATTCTTGGATTCCTTGATCTCTGAGATAAATTAGTGTTTTCTCAATTATTATATCTTGCAGGTGCTTTTAATCCTTTTATTGTATTTGAATGCAGGTCTTACATGCTGAATTGAACTCTTTTGGAGCGACTGGATTAAAGATTACAACAAGCGTTGGACTTCAGGTAGGGGCATGTCCTCATACTTTATTATTTAATAATTTTGAATCACAAATGATCTAGAGAAAATGGTTTGCATTTGGATGTTTGTTTCTAGATATCCTTAGGATACTAGGGAGATCGCTCTTGTCCGCAAGAGGGATTAATCCGCATAACAAAATGGCGACTCCACTGGGGATTAGAACTTAGTTTTCTTTTTTATTTTCAGTTTGAATTTTTAAGAGTCTTCTGATTTTGACTAGTCTTAAAACTGGGTTGGGTAGATAACTTATCATAATCCCTGAAAAGAAAATCTGAAATTTTATTTTTTCTACACTTTTCCTGGCCTCCGCGGTTTTTATTTAAAGACAATGTGGTAGCCTCCGTATTTTTTAGTTCAGAATAGTGTGGTACCACACTGTTCTCCATTGAAACCTGCAAAATTTTGGAAAAATTTTGAAAAATTAAAAATTCGCTTTTTAGGAGCCAGATTACCAGATTCTTTGTGTTTGCCCCAACTTGTCTTGACTGTCGAAGTATTATGTGTGAATTTCGTTTCAGCAACTTTTGTGTCAGTCTCCGTTAAGTCAATTGGGTGTTTTGAGTCTCTTTTTTGAGAAACTCTTAATTTGATTTCCTTTGGTCATTACTTTGAGGTTTGTCTCGGTCTCTTAACAATTTTGCATCTTTTTGCTTTTATTTTTGCAAAAAAAATTCCCCCTCATTCGTCGAGGGGGGGGGTAAGTTATGTCTGAGTGTTAATTGCCTTTGAGTGCTTTTGCTTTTGACCTTTGGAATTCTCACCCAATTTTCTTTACTCACACTTGATTGGTTATTTAGATTACATTAGAATCATCTTGTGTCTGAGAATTCTCTTGCATAGATCACATTTGCATAATTAGAATTATCATTTTTAGAATATGAACGAAAAATGTGCATAGATTACATTTGCATAGTTTTCAAGTGAATTGTGCATAGATTACAACTGCATAGTTTACATTCTAGAAAAAGCATTAGTTTTTCTTCATAAAATTAGTGCATTAGATAATTTGTTATATTTTCTCTTATTTATCAATATTTGCACTGTTGGAAGTGAATGGAACCCCTTTCCTTATTTTAATTAGGATTCATCGAATTGAAAATATTACATTATCATATTCGATTGCATTCAGTTTTGGGTCACATCATAACACCATTGGTTTCATCTCCATTTACCTTTTGAGTAATAACAGCCAAATAACACAGCGCTTAATTAAAATTCATCTAGAAATTTTTATATTTTCTAGGGCTCTTTCCACCAATCTAGCTTAGGCTAGTGCTTTGGAATAGGTTGTAGTTAACTTTCCAAAGCAACTAAACAAACAAGTAGCAATCTTGTGGTAGGAAAAATTCCAATTGTTGCAATTGTGCTCTGGGAAGCTCTTCTTAAAAGAGTCAAGCACGAGATCATATCCGAACTAGTGAGGTAATCGTACCTATCTCATTGGGAAAGATAGCAGATGTGCATGTATTAAAAACGGTAAACCTCGGATAGACCATTATCGAGGAGCCTGGAGTCACTTGTTGGTAAACCTTGGATTACATCAAGGAGCCTTTAAGGGGATTGAGCTTGTTACTCTGCCCTTGTGTGTATATTGGATCATATACTGTTCCCCCAGGTGCATTTGTGTCAGTTGGTGACCTTAGTGGCCATAATATTTAGGATTTTTCCCAAGGTGACGGTGGAGGGAAGGTCCCACTGTACCTGGAGCAGACGTTGACTAGACTCACTTGGACTTTCCAGAGGGTGCACTTCACTTCGAGATGGCATAGTGGAGGTACTTGCACCAGACTGTTTCATTAAGTAGGTTGTTGGGGTAACTGTTCCAACCACCATTTCTGCATTAAAATTCTAAGATGTTGGATTTCATCACCAACTAGTGTTTTTAGTGCGGGAATCTACTGTTTGTGTGTGGTTTGACTCTTAGATTTTTTAGCACGTGTTCATTTGTTTGTTTTTACTTTTTAGAGACCTTAGGTGTGAATTGTGAATTTTAATTGTTAGGTGTGAATTGTGAATTGTGAATATTGTTAAATTGTTAATAAAATTCACTGAAGTTGAATCTAATGGCAACTATTCCAGAATTTACCAACCAAGGAACCCATCTTAATGAGAATCCTAGTAATTTTCCTTGCTTTGGAAATGTTGGTCCTCCTTATATGGCTACATTGTCATTACTTGGATTTACAATAGGTTTATCGGTGTTTTATTTTCAACTTCGTTGGCCCCAAATACTTAAATTTCCCCCCCTAAATCGGATGCTTCACCTCAAAAGAGTTCACCATCTCAACATCACCAACCTCATGTTGACCCTTTACCTTATTCGCCCAACATATCTTCCTCCCTTTCTTCATCTTCTCTTGGTGAAAGCCTTGACGCTAGTAACCAGGTGGCTAAGAAGAAGAAGAAAGGGAAGAAGAAGAAGAAGCAAGATAAGAAAGTAGTTAACCAACCAACTATAGTTGTAAGTGTTAGTAGTGTTGAGGAAACCTCCAACATGCATCGTAAACCCAAATACCATTGCAAGCTTTGGAAGGGTGACCACTTCCTTATCAATTGTCCTGGTATTCCAAAGGTGTTGGAAGTATGGTCAGAAAATTCTTATCAACTTACCGTTGATCCATCAACCAGTGATTGTCAGGTTCCTAGGAAAAAGGGTAAAGTTAGGTTTCCTTGTAGGTTATGCAAAGGGAGCCATCAAACTCACATTTTTCCTCACATGGATGAAGCCTCAAAACTGTTGGAAAACCTTACTGTTCCGCAGCAAAAACTTCCAACTGGTTACCTTAAAATTTCTCCCAACCTACCATCAACTGACAGAGTGATTGATCTAATTTCAAGTACAATCAATCCCACTCTTCCATTGGAGAGTGAAACTCATATCACTAAGGTTAATGATCCATTAGTAGATCAAGTGCTTGACTTGATTTCACATTCGGTTGATCCCACTCTCCCTAAAGACAGTGAATTTCATACCGCTCAGGTTCTTCTTGTTACATCATATTCTTCTACGCTAGGGGGCATTACACCTATTTCTACAGAACCCCCTCCAATTATAGAGGTCTTTTCCTTTGATTGGAATAGACTGGCAGAACCACGTCTTCCTTCCTCCATCCCTTTCCAAATCATTGTGAAGGTTTGTGGTAAGAATGTGCGTCGCACAAATGTAGATGAAGGTGCTTTTGTTAGTATTTTATCCTCAACTGCTTGGCAAGCTTTGGGTTCCCCTCAGCTTGAGCCTGTTACATAGAATCTGTCAGCTTTTAAAAGAACCATTAGTGAAACTTTAGGGATTCTTCGTAAGTTTCCTATTACCTTGGAAGGTAAAACTTTCAGTATTGATCTTATGGTAGTTCGAGGCCCATTGGATTTTAATTTACTCCTTGGGCGAGACTATATCTATGCAATGAAAGCTGTTGTATTGACACTCTTTCACGTGATGTCTTTCCCTCACAATGGAAACATTGTGACTGTTGACAAAATTTCATTTCCTAGTCTTGATTCGACTACCAATAATCTGACACCCCTAAATGTTCCTTATACGAAAGTGGTATCTACCCTGCCACGGGTTAATTATGTGGCAACCAGTCCCATGTTTTCAGTTACCAATGCAAGCGAGCCTCTCACTGTTTGCTCGACTTCCTTTGAATTAGATCCGGTAATTGACATGGCAAACCCTATGGGATTATTTGAACACGATGTTCTTATCCCTATTGAGTCCCTTGACATGTGTTCCTTCTAGATAATTGTTCTTCCTTCTGATGAAGACCTCTTGGAATCCATGATCAAGGATTGTCCCTTGACATGTGTTCCTTCCAGTTGGAAGCCATGACAAGGATCAATGAGGATAGTTCTTTTATTGTGTCAACCTCGTTAAAAAATGAAACATATATCCCATGAGGAGAGTTCCTTTTACTGTGTCAACCTCATTAAAAAATGAAATAGGTTTCCATGAGGATAGTTCCTTTTACTATGTCAACCTCGTTAAAAAATGAATCAGTTCATCACGAGGATAGTTCCCTTTACTGTGTCAACCTCGTTAAAAAATGAAACATATACCATGAGGATAGTTCTTTTACTATGTCAACCTCGTTAAAAAATGAAACAAGCCCTTATGAGGATAGTTCCCGTTACTGTGTCAACCTCGTTAAAAAATGAAACAAGTTTTCCCATGAGGATAGTTCCTGTTACTGTTTCAACCTCGTTAAAAAATGAAACAAGTTTTCCCACGAGGATAGTTCTTTTACTGTGTCAACCTCATTAAAAAATAAAGCAGGTCATTATGAGCATAGTTCTTTTCCTGTGTCAAGCTCGTTAAAAAATGAAACAAATCCTCTCCTAATTGAGTCGAGTCTTTGATTAGATCTTGTAAGTGTTAAGTCGAGTCTTTCCTCTGATCTCATAAATGAAACTTCATTACATCCACCTATTAGTAACCAGTAGTTTACTTAGTTGAATGAAATGAAGCTTGGGGGCATGCGCTCTAGCAAGTTACGCATGGGGGGCATTGAAACCAATCTAAAGCATAGTTTTATTTGTTTCAAGCTTGTGTAAAAATGAAGCCATTTTCAAGCATAATTTTCCTACGTTTCAAGCTTGTGTAAAAATGAAACCCCTCTCAAGCATATTTTTTCCTATGTTTCAAGCTTGTATAAAAATGAAACATATCTCGAGTCCATTTCGGTTATTATTTTCAAGACTCGTTAAACTCATGAAAATACCGAGCTTATTTTTCTATCTTTCATTCTCGTAAAACACATGAAAATTCCGAGTTATTTCCGTCATTTCAAGCTCGTAAATTAAATTGAAATTCGGCCAGCTGAGTACACTTTTATCACTTTTTCGGGCTCTTGAAAATTACGAAAGGCGAAACCGTGTAGTTCTCTTTTGAGCCCTTTTCAAACTCTCTAAATATGAAAAGATTGCCAAGTACTTGACTATTTGAACTTGTTAAAAGGAAATGAACAGTCGTCCTTTTAGTATAAGTTTACCCATTTTCCGGACTGAAATGGACTATTTATGAAAAAGGTATACGTTGACCAATCATGGTCAATAGAGTTCTCTCCTACATTATTTTATCCTTTTTCGGGCTTGAGAGACTAAATTTATGAAAAAGTACACCCACGGAGTTTTCTTAGGTTTTTCTTCTAACTCCCTAAAACTGAAAAACATCGAGTTTCACCTATACGAGACTCATTAAAACTTAACAGTAAAGGACCTACAAATTACAAATAGGAATGAACCACTCCTTATTAGGGTTCGATTTTAATACTAAGTTGGACTCATCCGAAGGATGAGCTTATATAACAAGGAAATGTTATCCTCCTCAAGCTTGTCAAATATAAAGAGGTACTTGCCATAAATGGTGGGTGGAAAGAGAGAAAATGAATCCAGTTGTCACACTTTGTTTTAATCAGTATACCACTCTTGAACAAGACACTTTTTCACAGTCATACCTGGGTTGGGAAAATCCTTTGTCTAAAAGTTAACCAAACCACATTGAAAGTCTTCAGCTGGTTTCTAGGTATTAGCTTTAGGTCAATTGTTACCAAACCATCTACAGTGTCGTTATGTGTTCAAGAGGACAGTTCAAATAAACCATTCATTGCAAACATTTGTATCCATTCGTGTTGACCATCCCTAAGTTAGTCCTTGCAAATATTTCTTCAAAACTTGATCTAATGGTTTTGTTTCATGGGATTTCCTACGACGGATCACTTTCTATCGACGATAGGTCATCATATAGAAAGTTGATGTAGAATCCTATCAGTACCTTGGGATCTGCATGCCTTAATCATAGGTTTCTCGCCTTCGATGATAGGTTACATCATATACCTTCGATCGAATGATTCTGTGAAATGTTCGACTTCATATCACAAATTCACATTTCATAGATTGTACTGAGTAATTTGAGGGCCATTGTCATTATTGGGGGTTTCTCTCACACTTGTTAACATTTCACATCGTTGACTGGTAATCAGGTGGTTTCTACCATATTCGACTTCGACACAATCAATCGCATGGATAGAATCGTACTAGTTCGAGAAGCAGAAATCAAAACCCTGGATCTAGTTTCCACCATCTAGGTTGTGAGGAGTTTTTATCATATAGTAGATTACTTATGACAGATGGCTGCGTCCATGCTGTGTCTACTATTGATGTAATTCTAAAATCATTTCTGTATCAAAACATGTACTTAGTTTTGATCTGAGTATAGGAATGCCTACCTCAGAGATGATATACATATATATGTTTGCATTGAATGTTTTAACAGGTTTCGACCGGTATGTCCACAACCCAATCCTCGGAATGATAAAGCACTTCACTCTTCAGAACTACTTCAAACTTTGCGCTTTAGGGGGCAATCTGTTACACTAAAATTTGTCACCATGATGTTTAGCTATCTATATGGGTTCATCATTACCTATATTATGCTCCCTTAGAGGTCCAAAACCATAAATTTCCTAAACCAAGTATTGGAATTGGAGAAAAGCTCATTAAAACCTTAAAAATCCCAACTCCACACTTTTCCTAGTCATTGCCTGCGATACTGCAGTTTCTTGCTGTATAACCTGCGGCACATCCCACACGTTTTTCTCTTTAAAACTGTGGACCCCCGTCAAAGATAAAATAAAAAGAAAAGTAAGTTCTAGAAACCCAGCTGGTCGAATATTCTCCTAGCTGGAGGCTTCTAGAAGCGTAATCAGGTCAAGCTTTGCCCCTTCATTCATGAACCTCTATCCCTTCATTAATGGAGATTATCCCTTGGTATTTGGAGCTAAAATCCCTTTATGAGAGGACTTTATCTCCCTATTTATGGAACTGAAACCTCCTTCATTCTCCTATAAATTGAACTCATGTTTCAGTCTCAAGGGTAGACTGTAGATGGTAGACTATAGCTTGCATTAGAAAATTGCTGAAGAAATTACCAAGAGAGCATACTCTCTATACTTGGCATCATTGGTATGAGAACGATCACATACTCATATCCATAGTTTTATGCTAGTTCAGAGAGAAGGCTTGTCAAACAGAAGGAAAACATCTATTCAGGACCTCGAAAGAACCTGTATGACATCAAGGCGACAAGGTTGTAAGGTTACTTCTTATTATATAGGATAATACAAATGGATTCTATTTTCTCATTAAATTGTTCATGTATCTATTGAGTAATTTAATTCTTGTATTGCTTGATCACTGAGATAGATTAGTTTTTTCTCAATTATTATATCTTGCAGGTGCTTTTAATCCTTTTATTGTCTTTGAATGCAGGTCTTACATGCTGAATTGACCTCTTTTGGAGCGATTGGATTAAAGATTACAACAAGCGTTGGACTTCAGGTAGGGGTATGTCCTCATACTTTATTATTTAATAATTTTGAATCACAAATGATCTATAGAAAATGGTTTGCATTTGGATGTTTGTTTCTAGATATCCTTAGGATACTAGGGAGATCGATCTTGTCCGCAAGAGGGATTAATTCGCATAACAAGAATAAATCACTCTTTATCAGAGTCCATTACAAAACAATAATTTGGGTTCTTGAAGGTAGATAGATTCATGAAGTTATTGGTGTGGCTCACGAAGGTTTACACAACATTAAAGTGCACAAGCCCAAAATTGTCCCTAAGATTAGTCTCTCTAAAGCCTTTTATTGGGTTAGTTGGCTCTATATCAGGTTATTGTTAACTCATATAGGTTTTATCTTGGCCTCTATTGTATATATTATGAGTTTCCTTCAGATTGTGTCTTTCAAAATACCAATCAATGATTCAAATTCTCCTTTCTTTCATGCTCATAGGGTTTTGCGGCAAGGGTGCCCATTATCTACTGTCCTTTTCTTGTTTGCGGAAAAAGGATTAAGAAAAATGTTGGCCGAGGCAAAGAGAATAGGTGAGTTTCTAAAAACTATCATTGCCCAGGCCTTATCTTACTCATTGCCTTTTTGTAGATTATATATTTATTTTTGTAATGGCTCGATAAAAGATGTAGATAAACTTCTTGAAATTCTAATCCTCTTTGGTAAAGCTACTAGAATGCTTATAAATTATAGGAAATCTTCTATTTCTTTTCATAACTTAAAAGATAGAGAGATTATCACAATAGCTGCAGTAAGGAGGAGAGATTATCATTATCCTTACAAGTTAAAAACTTTAGATGAGGGTCTAAAATATATGGTATTCCATCTCAAACCTAATAGCTACAGTAAGGAGGACTGGATCATGTTTTTGGAAAAAAAGGAGAAAATTTTATAAAGCTAAAGTCATAGATGGATATCTAGGGGAGGAAGACTGGTATTAGTAAAATTTGTACTTGAGGAAATTCCAGTATATTTGATGCCATTCGGTTTGATTCCAAAATGTATTTTGGAAAAGGCTAGAAGAGTATTCTTTAATTTTCTTTTGCAAGACATCAAGAGGCTCATGTATACTAAAAGCCTATGTACCATGGCTTCTTATCAAAGGTATATTGTTCTAAGTTCGCTAAAGGACTTCATAAGAAGACATTACAAGCCTAGGTCAAATATTTCAATTATTTGGAGAGCGGTTTTGAACTCATTTGAAGTTATCGGCCAAGGTCTTGCACGGTGCATAAGAAATGGAAGCAGGGAGAGGATAAGTGTTTATCCTTCACTGGGAAATATCGAGTGTCGTTGTTGAAAATTGTTGAAGGGCCGTTCTCTCGGACTGGTTTTTGTGTGGCAGTCCAGAAATATCAAAGTCTCAAATTTCTTGAGTAATGAGTCAGGATAAGGGATATATTTTTCTCTGAAGATATTGGAACTTACTTGACCCTCATCAATTTGTATGGACCATATCTAAATATGATTTATTTTTGGGACAATTTTTTTGCAAAATCTATTGTGAACTTGAATTTGTTGAAAATTGGTGGGGACCTAAATTTTTCCCTTGGTGCTTCAGAGTTATAGGGTCCAAGGGCCATACCAGATCCACTAGATGATAACTTCACTCACAAGCTTGTAAATTATAAACTAATGGATATTAAACCTATTAATCTCAAAGCGACTTGGAGAAATTGTCCAATTAGATAAGAGCGTATTGCAAAAAGACACTATCGTTTGTTGGTTTTTTATGCTATTGTAGATCGTTTTAATTTGATCAGACAATGGGTTGGAAATGGGGGAGTCTGATGACTCTCTGATTCTCCTAGAAGTCAAAGAGCCCGAAGATAAAACTATTAGCCCCTTGAAAATGAATTCTTCATGGTTAAAATATGAAGATTCGCTTCCTTAGTAAAACAATAACAGAAAAATTTTGATCCTTAGGTGGGTGTTTCTGTAGCTAGTTAGTTTGAGGAAAATATTAAGCTTATAAAATCCATCATCAAGGACTAGGCCTTCAAGAAGAGGCAAGTTGAGGATCAAGATCTTAAAGAGGTGGAGAGGGATATTATGCATTTCTCAAATGTTCAAGGGGAAGCTTTTGTTGACATTGAGTCAAGGGAGTCCCTGATATGCTTGGAATCTAAAAAGAAGATCCCTCTTGGTAGCAATGGAAGTAGCTTGGAGAATTAATAGTAGGGCTACATGGATAGAATGCGTGGATGAAAGAATAAAATTATTTCAGGCGTTTGCCAAGGGTTACAAAATGTGTAATATTATTTGCAATCTTGTGGATATGGATGGAAGAAAAATCCCAAGTTTTAAATATTTGACACCTTTAGGGAAGAACCATTTTCAGGGCCTTATCAAAGAAGAAGAAGGGATTTCCACTGAAGAAATCATTTGAGTGGCTCAATCCTTCCCTAGTTTCGTTGAGGAGGAAAACATGAACATCATGGAGGAATTCTCAGAGGAAGAACTCAAACATGTCCTTCATTATTTTCAAATACACAAAAGCTTGGGTTCGAACAGATGGTCATTAAATTTTTTTAAAATTTTTTAATTTTTTAATTTTAATTTTTTTTTAATTTTTTAATTTTTAATTTTTAATTTTTAATTTTTTTTTAATTATTTATTTATTTTTTTTTATTTTATTTTTTATTTTTTATTTATTTTTTATTTTTTATTTTATTTTTTATTTTTATTTTATTTTATTTTATTTTATTTTTTATTTTATTTTATTTTTATTTATTTTATTATTATTATTATTATTTATTTATTTATTTTTATTTTTATTTATTTATTTATTTTATTTTTTATTTTATTTTATTTTTATTTATTTTATTATTATTATTATTATTTATTTATTTATTTTTATTTTTATTTATTTATTTATTTTTATTTTTATTTTTTATTTATTTATTTATTTTAAATTTCTGGGTCTCTATTATATAATTGGGAATGATTTATTATGAGTTGTTGAGGAATCAAGGATAGAGGGAAGAATTCTTCCAACCATCAATTATACCTTCATTTCACTCATTCTAGATAATATGACAATATGATAAACACCATTTAATCTTCCTACTAGGCATATTATGGCTAAAAATGTGAATTAATGTGATAAAAGGAGAGTTTTAAGGGTTGGAGGATATCACAATGAAATTCAAAATATACTTATTGATGGGACCCATCATCTTTCATGCTCATAGGGTTTTTCAACAAGGGTTCCCATTATCTCCTCTGCTTTTCTTGTTGGTGGCAAAAGGATTTAGCAGAATGTTGGCCGAGGCAAAGAGAAAAGGTGAGTTTCTAAGAACTATTATCGCTCAGGCCTTATCTTACTCATTTTATTTTTGTAGATGATCTTTTTATTTTATGTAATGACTCTAGAAAAACTATAGATAAACTTCATGAAATTCTCACCCTCTTTGCGAAAGCTACTAGAATGCTTATAAATGGTAGGAAATCCTCTATTTATTTTCATAACTTAGAAGATAAAGAGATTAGAATATGAGAGGAACATTTCCTTATGAGTTAAAAACTTTAGATGAGGGTCTGAAATATCCAACATTCCATCTCAAACCTAATAGATGGAGTAAGGAGGACTGAATCTTGATTTTGGAAAAATTGGAGAAAAGGTTAAAAAGCTAGTGTCATAGATGGTTATCGAGGGTAGTGTTATCACTCCACCAGATTCCCAAGGCTAAGGAAGGAATCCCAACAGAGGTAACCACAAACCAAGCTTTTGACTTGATAGCTAGCCCTATCAAGCCAGAGAGGGCTCTCTCCAAAAGGGTCACAACGAGGAGGGATGGAGAGATTAGGTTTTTAGGCTAGATATAGAGTGCAAGGGGTTGTTTTGATTTGGTTTTGGTTGGGTAAATCAAAGGATAATGAAATTAGGTCAAGGAAAGCTAGGTCAGGGCTATAGAGTTAGGGTTGCAGGGATGAATGGGGTAAGGTAGGTATAATGCCAGTCACTTCAAGATAATGGTTATGGAATGGTTTAGAAAATGTAAGGAGGCTGAGGGAAACATAAGAAATTTATTTCTCTTAGAAAGAAGATATGAAACAAAATATGATCAATTACCCAAAACAGAGCATGTGCAAACATGTATTCTGAATTTCAAACTTGTAAAAGATCATAACATAGACATGAATGTGATATGAAAAATACATTAAAACATATGTGACTAAAGAAAAAACTATGAAAGCCAATCAATACCACATGTATCCCATAAATGTAGCTACAACTCCTCTTCATTAGCTTGGCCAAAACTGAGTACAAGTTCCCTTGAGCAAATAGCAAAATAAAATTGATTCCAACCCTTGACTCCTGTGAAAAAATGAGCCAAATAGACATGAAAACTGCCTCCACTCATACTCATGAGTTGAATCCATGAGGTGAGGGATATATTACGCAAAAATCTAAACTGATAGCTAGAGTATAGGATGAGAAAAGTGACTCATTCCTATCTCAAGTGAACTGATTCATTGCACCTCATATGCTTGATTTACCTCATGTATTTACCCTAGTAAATAGTAATAACATGATAATTACATTTATCTTAATCATTTACATAGGTAAATTCATCATTTCCCAAGGTAAAAGTCAAAACTAGAGTGAAACTCAGAAAATTTATGAAGACTGTAAAAAGCACAATTTCCTTTTAAAACGCGTAGCGTCCAGGCATAAAAGATGACCTCTGTTCAAGGCTGAATTTGAGTGCCTTCCTAGTATCCAAATATGCTCCATGATGGCTCGTTGGAAATCCCTTTGCGTATGATTTCCAAAACTACCTCTAGTTTTCAAAATGTTGCTCATTTTCCCTGTCAAAAACCTATTCTCCCAAGACTAGTAAACACGTAGCAACCAGGTAGATTTTGAGGCAGAAACATGAAATTTTGATGGACCAGTTCTCCTCCAAAAAATATGAAACATCATAGGGTTGATGTCCTCATCAATAAAAACCTGTTGGTGGTGGCCATTTATCATTTAGATGCTCCTAAAAAGAGCGTGGCATCCAAGGCGCTACACGTTTAGCAATTTTTCTGTGTGCAAAATATTCTCAAAAACACAGAAATGAACAAAATACCAAGTTTGCCAAATTTTTGTCAAAATTGTGAGGGTAATTGCTCATAAAGTGTTTGAGGCATGGAGTGACACCTCAAAAAGTATGTCCAACTTCTCTTTCTCTTCTTGCTTAGTCAAAACTTCAATCTTGGCATTGGTTCTTTTGATCTCGGCCAATGCAATTCTCTCTTTTCATGAATGAAGTTTGATTCTTGTCCTCAACAGGTCATTGTCCTTATTGGCCTTCTCTAGCAACTTCTCCAAATGTAGATTGGCTCTATCAAGCCATGGTTCCTTGTTCTTGCTGATTTCTAGGGCAAGATGTTAATTTAGTGTAAGCTAGTCTGCTAGGTCACCTTCCCTTTGTCTCTCTAGGGCTAGAGCTCTTTTCAGCCCTCTAGTACTAGGTCTCTGTTTGTGAGGCTGATCCTCATCATCATCAAGTTCACCAAACTTTTTCAATGTTTCCTCAAGCAAGGATTTATCCTTCTCTGCCTCTCTTTGTGATTTGATGCATTTCACCTCATTGATGGCATGCTTGGTCTTCACTTGCTGATTTTCTTGCTCAAGGAAGTGAATCACATACTTGGTCCTCTCAAGATTATTTTGGAGCTCATTAATCTCAGCCTCTTTACCTTTAATTGTTTCATTGGTGATTTTTCCTTCATACTCCTCATCTAAGTCAATCAACTGAAATTCTTGCTCCGTCTCATGATTGTCCTCCTCATCATGAATGACCAGCTCTATCACCTATTCGTTACCTTTATTTACCTACTGTGTTGGTGAAGAAGGCATGGCCCCTTTCACTCCAAGTGAAGAAAACACATGCCTATAGCCTCTTTGTAATAACTTGATGCGGAGTCAACACACGATTCTATCTATAAAAACCTCAATGATTCAATCTTTAACAGAGCATGTAATATTAACTTATAAAGCATATCAAATTACCAAATAACACTGATAGACAAACCACACAGAAATCAAGTCGTAATGGTACAAAAGCAAGTGTCCTCCGGGGCCGGGCCCTTAGCCTCCAAGGATACACCGCTTTAAGTTAATCCAGACGCAGAGATGAAATAATCACCAAGCTTTTATTAATGCATCGGTCAAGAATACAATGAACCAGTTCTCAACGAGACTTAATAATCAGAGCTGATGTTTCACAGAAAATTACATAAAAGCGTATCCTTCCTATTATTAAGCTAACAGTGTTGTCCCTTTATATAAAGGCGACGGCGGAGATGTCCAAGTAACAAGATAAATAAAGCAGTGATCCCTCAGGATCGAAGATCCTGAGGGATTCGCCAAACTATTAATTCTTCATCCTTTCCTTTCTTTTGCGCCGAGCTGGTGTCTTCTCCTTCTTTTCCGGGCCGACTTGCTTTAATCTGTTTAGCCTTGTTTGCATTCGGTTCACCTTCAGAGGGACAAGAGTTATCTCGACTTTGTCTCTTCCTTTGGAGCGGCAATTCCTCGTTTTCTCCTTTTCCTGTACAGAAAATAACCATTATCGGTGGTTAAGTCATGCATATCAATTCTCACATGTTTTGTTATAGTTCCTTATTACTTTCCAAATTCATGATACAAAAAGGTTTACAAATTCTACTAAAAAGCCACTGAAATAATCATCAAAAGCATACCTTTTTAGTACTCCACGGTAAGTTTTTGGCAATGGATCAACCTCAGCCAAACAAGCCCATTTTGACTCAATGTCTTCATCACTGTTTGATGACTCAGAATCATGATGTGATGATGATGTAGGGTTATAAAAAGGTGAAGAAGAAGGCTCAATGTGAGGTGAATGAGGTGAATGGAGATGAACTGGTAATGATGTATGGACAATAGGCTGAGATGGAGGGATAGATGAGGGGGGATGAGATGATGAAGGTGCATTCTGGCCATGCTGACTAGGTAGGGCAGTGAAAATCTCATTGGATATGAAGGTGTCCCATGAAATGTTTAACTGATAAAGTTGATGCATGACTATCATTTTGATGAGGGATTGGTGGAAGAGACTCTTCATTTGATGATCATAATCTCTCTTTTGGGCAATAAATGACATTTTATCAATGCTTCGGAGGAGATAATAGGGTATGTGAAGCATTTTGACTCTAGTGAAGTGCATGAGGAGCCAGATATGATAGGAATAAATCCTAGAAAACCTTCCCTCATAGGTGAAGTATTTCATGTTTCTTTTCATCATGGGGACATATCTGTCAAGGAGGTGGGAGAAAGGAAAAAATGTATTTTTATCATTCTTATACCTTGGTTTAAGATATGGCTCATAATAATAATGATTGAGGTTTCCTTGTTTAAACCATCTTTCTCCTACATATTCAATCCCTATAGAAGTGGAAATAATATCAGTGGACATAGTGAAATTGACCCCGACAAGAGTGACTTATTTGTCATGGAGGTTAGAAATGAACAATCTTGTCAACATAGGATGGTACTGGATTATTTGCACTTTTTCACAAAATTCGAAACAACCTACATGATTAAAGCATGAGACAGTGAGGGGAGATGCCATCAGCTCTCTAGTAGTTTCTGGTTCATGTGTGATGACTTTCCCTCCTTTCTTATATGGCTTTTTATTCTGTCTCTCTTCCTCACTAGAACTTCTGTTCTCCTCTTCATCCATAGTCGACGTTAAAACCCTAGGGTGATGAAATGAAATGGAGGAATGTGAAGTGAAGGGGAGTGTTGAGAAATCAAGGGAATGAGAATGTGAAGGGAGCCTAGGTGAGTAACCCTAGGACTTAAGGCTACATGCATGATATTGTTTTTGGGAATGAGGATAAGGAAATGGGAGAATGTTTATAGGAATGTGAGGGAGAGAGTATAAAAGTTTAGGGATTAGTTTGCAGGGAGTGAATTAGGTTTTGATAAGTATAGGGTTTCTTACTTTAGAAACAAGTTTTAATGACTATGAATCACAATAATACATCAATGAGATGATGGCTGGGTTACTTACCTATAAATGAAGCTTTGAAGAATGAATTTGTAGAGATTTGGCATGAAATGATGGAGTGGCAGGCTGTGAGAGATTTTTCTGGCACTTCCTGGGTGAACGCGCAGCGTCCTTTTCAAACGCATAGCGACCTCTTCAAACGCGCATCGCCAGTTGAAAATTGCACTGAAAAGCTTGACCAAACGCATAGCGTCCTCCCCAAACGCACAACGTCCCTCCTGAACGCGCAACGACCAAGAAATTTTTCCCAGTTACATTATAAAATTCGAATTTTCTCCTTTGTTGAAGATTGCTGAATGCTGAATGAGACAAACGGACTTTGTTTTGAGGTGTTGAGGGATTTTATAGTCTAGTGGATTTTATTTATAGTTTGAATAACCCACTTTCCTTATGTTCACTTTTCATTTTTCAAACTTCGACACTGATACTCTTTGACTTTTCTAACTTTTTGTTTTGTAGGTTGATCAATTGATGGAGTTTGACTTTATTTGCTTCAGTTGGGAAAGAATGCTTGAGTTGGCAGCTTAGGGAATGAATTATTACATATAAAAAACATAAAATTACATTTGAAAATAAAAAATAAATTACATTTTTTATTTTATATCAAAATGACATTTTGATATTAAAACCATAGAAATCAAAATTACAACTTGAAAAATATAATAGTTACATAGTGATGATCTTCTGTAGAGGAAAATAGAATGTCTTTGAGTCACTCTCATATGTCTTCTGACTTTATTTGGATGGAGTAATGCATTTTGGAACTTGAAAGACAAAACCCTAATGACCTAATGAGACTGTGAAACCTGATTTCAATGACTAACTTTAACTGAGACAAGACATGGTGAAAGTAGCTTTTCATAGGTGTTAATATGCTCAAGAAGACACGAAGGTGAGTCGGAAAATGTGATCTTCTGAGGGAGAGTGAAGTTTTATTGAGGAAGGCTACCATCAGTGAAACAATTTTTAGCATGACCTAATGGAATGATATAAAAATTTCGGAGTGAGACACCTAAAATGAGAAATGAAGGAATGATATTGATCACTGATGGAAAAATGCATATTCTGACTCTAAAATTGGCCTTATTGGGGATGGAAGCTCTGAAAGAGGTGTCAAGAACCGCGTATATCTGAGTTTTTCATATCACTGCTTCTTCCATTTGGCCAATACGTTCAAAAAATAACCGAAACTAAAATGCAAATGAAAATGACTCAAATAAAAATCTTACTAAACTTATTGAAGGCAGTATATCATCGAGAGTTAAGGGCTTCAAATTCTGATGACAATCACCTACTTGCTGAATACATATGTATAATCATGTGAAGTGATCCCTCCAGTGTAACCAATCCAACAGATGGCTACTTACTAAAATTTTGCTTCATTTTCCTCGAGCAGGTAGAAAAAACAAAAACTAGGCCACTCCAAGTTACACTGCTAACTGGTCCATGAAAACAAGAAAATACATCTTCCATGCTAACTGTAGCAAATTAGTAAAAGGATCTTCAAAAATATGAAATGTTACCTTGTCTAGAGACTCAGTAAAAACACAAGCACACTCTTCATTCCGATCTGAAAGAACACTTGGTTGTTGATCCATAGGAGAGCATAGGGAAGTATGACTTTCTGCTATCTAAGTGTTGGTTGGAAATTCTTGAAGCACGGGAAATTCTGAATCGATCACTTTCACATTGTCTCTCTTAGGCTCATACTCCTCAAATTCATATTCTAAATCATCTTTTAACATAAAACATTCTTCAATATTGTTAAACATGACAACCCTATCTTCTTCATGAGAGAAAACTATATCTGTTAGCAAATCTCTTTATAGTAAATATTCATCACAAATCATTTTACTCACAACAACTTCCTATATGGCTTCATCAGTCTCATGAATAGCATCATTCAAACCCAGAATTTCATTTTCAATAATGGAAGATGCTTCACTCACACATTCTTGACTGTGAGAACACTGTAAGAGCTGCAAATCTACATTCGCTTGGGTTGTAACACAATCTTTCAGAAGCTAATCTATTTCATCTTCAGAAAAAGGAGAAAATTGAGTTTTAAAGAAATTTACATTGATTTGGTTATTTTCATTTTCAAGATCGGGAATTGGCACTTCTATTTCTTGGCCCCAATCTATCTCATCTAAGGAGGGAGCTACTAATTCTTTTTGGTGATGAAAAGGGTTCTCACGCAAAGGATCAAGGATCTCTTTATCAAAGGCAGAAACTGCTGGTTCTTGTTGGGAAGAAAAATCATGAAGGGATTCTATGATTTCATCATCTAGACATTCTTCATCCCCATACAACTTTTCAAGAAACTCAATGAAATTATCAAAGATCTCACAACAACTATCAATCATCGACAAGGAAGAATTAGAGCTTTGATAATGTTGAAATAAAACTGAATGAAAGTACTTTAGAGAATATAAACTAGCAGATGGTAGATCCTCATACCATGATCTCACTTTTCCTCCAAGGTATCCATAAACATCTTCATCAAACAATCTTCAGGAAACTCAATCTTTAGTCTATGAATATGCAAATGAAATTTGACCAAATGAAAACTAGCATCTTCACCATCCTGACCCTTAAACTTTGACAGTCCTGATTGCCAATCTATACGAGGAATACGGTTCGGAAAACCAGGAATATGAGCTCGATTCATAGGAGCATACCCTCGAGCAATCAAATCCATTTTGACAATAGTGAGTTACCAAGAAGTTCTTTAGACTACTGGTTCTTGTAGAGTGGAGTCGCCATGAGAATTATGAACCATGGGATTCTTCGACATTGGAGTCGCCAGGTGAATGATGCAGAGCCTTCTTGTGCCTGATCGTTGTTCACTATCAACAATCAGATCTAATATTTGTCATTCTTTCCTAAGGAAGATTTGTCTTTTTGATCCTCGGCAATGACACCAGTATGTTATCACTCCACCAGATTCCCAAGGTTGAGGAAGGAATCCCAACAGAGGTAACCACAAACCAAGATTTTGACTTGATGGCTAGCCCTATTAAGTCGGAGAGGGCTTTCTCCAAAAGGGTCAAAACTAGGAGGGCTGTAGAAATTACGTTTTTAGGCTAGATATAGTGTGCGAGGGGTTGTTTTGATTTGGTTTTGGTTGGGTAAATCAACGGATAATGAAAGTAGGTCAAGGAAAGCTAGGTCAGGGCTATAGAGTTAGGGTTGTAGGGATGAATGGGTCAAGGTAGGTATAATCCCAATCACTTGAAGATAATAGTTGTGGAATGGTTTAGAAAAATGTAAGGAGGCTGAGGGAAGCATAAGAGATTTATTTCTCTCAGACAAAATATATGAAACAAAATATGATCAATCACCCAAAACAAAGCATGTGCAAACATGTATTATGAATTTAAAACTTGTAAAATATCATAACATATACATGAAGGTGACATGAAAAATACATTCAAACATATGTGACTAAAGAAAAAACTATGAAATACATTAAATACCACAGGTATCCCATAAATTTAGTTGCAACTCCTCTTTATTAGCTTGGCCAAAACTGAGTACAAGTTCCCTTGATCAACTAGAAAAATCAAAATGATTCCAACCCTTGAATCCTGTGATGAACTAAGCTAAATAGACATGAAAACCACCTCCACTCATCCATAGCAGTCGAATCCATGAGGTAAGGGAGATATTACACAAAAATCTAAACTGATAGCTTGAGTATAGGATGAGAAAAGTGACTCATTCCTATCTCAAGTGAATTGATTCATTACACCTCATATGCATGATTTACCTCATGTATTTACCCTAGTAAATTCTAATAATATGATAAGTACATTCATCTTGATCATTTACATAGGTAAATTCATCATTTCCCAAGGTAAAAGTCAAAACTGGAGTGAAACTTAGAAAAATTCTAAAGACTGTAAAAAACACAATTTCCTTGTAAAACGCGCAGCGTCCAAGCAGAAAAAATGACCTATGTTCAAGGCTGAATTTGAGTTCCTTCCCGGTATCCAAATCTACTCCACGATGTCATGTTGGAAAGCTCTTTGATTCTGATTTCCAGAACTACCTCCAATTTTCAAAATGGTGTTCATTTTCCCTGTCAAAACCCTCTTCTCCCAAGACTATTAAACGTGCAGCAACCAAGCATATTTTGAGGCAGAAACATGAAATTTTGATGGTTTTTTGAATTTTTGATGGACCAGTTCTGCTCCAAAAACTCTGAAACTTCATAGGGTTGATTTCCTCATCAATACAAACCTACTGGTGGTGGCCATTTTTCATTTAGATGCTCAAAAAAATAGCGTAGCATCCAAGGCGCTACACGTTTAGCAAATTTTCTGTGTGCAAAATATTCTCAAAACCAAAGATATGAACGAAATGATAAGTTTGCCAAAAGTTTGTCAAAATTGTGAGTGTATTTTCTCATCAAGTGTTTGAGCCATGGAGTGACACCTCAGCAAGTATGTCTAACTTCTCTTTCTCTTCTTGCTTGGTCAAAACTTCAATCTTGGTATTGGCTCTTTCAAGCTTGGCCAATGCAATTCTCTCTTTCCGGGAATGAAGTTTGATTCTTGTCCTCAACAAGTCATTGTCCTTGTTGGCCTTCTCTAGAAACTTCTCCAAATGTAGATTGGCTCTATCAAGCCATGGTTCCCTATTCTTGCTGATTTCTAGGGCAAGTTGTTCATTTAGTGTAAGTTGGTCTGTTAGGTCAGCTTCCGTTTGCCTCTCTAGGGCTAGAGATATTTTCAGCACTCTAGCCCTATGTGTCTATATTTTATACTGATCCTCATCATCATCAAGTTCACCAAACTTTTCCAATGTTTCCTCAAGCAAGGCTTTAGCCTTATCTACCTCTCTTTGTGCTTTGATGCATTTCACCTCATTTATGGCCTGCTTGGTCTTCAGCTGCAGATTTTCTTGCTCAAGGAAGTGAATCACATACTTTTCCCTCTCAAGATTATTTTGGATCTCATTAATCTCAGCCTCTTTACCTTTAATTGTTTCATTGGTGATTTTTCCTTCATCCTCCTCACCTAGGTCAATCAGTTGAAATTCTTGTTCTATCTCATGATTGTCCTCCTCATCATGAATGACTGCCTCTATCACCTGTTCCTTACCTTTATTTACCTACTGTGTTGATGAAGAAGGCATGCCCCCTTTCACTCCAAGTGAAGCAAACGCATGCCTATAGCCTCTCTGGTAAGTTTTGGGAAATGGCTCAACCTCAGCCAAACTAGCCCATTTTGCCTCAATGTCTTCATCACTGCTTGATGACTCAGAATCATGATGTGATGATATGTAGGGTTATAAAATGGTGAAGAAGAAGGCTCAATTTGAGGTGAATGAGGTGAATGGAGTTGATCTGGTAATTATGTATGAATAATAGGCTGAGATGGAGAGATAGATGAGGGAGGATGAGATGATGAAGGTGCATTCTGGCCATGCTGACTAGGTAGGGCAGTGAAAATCTCATTGGATATGAAGGTGTCCCATGGAATGTTTAACTGATCAAGTTGATGCATGACTATCATTTTGATGAGGGAGTGGTGGAAGAGACTCTGCATTTGATGATCAGAATCTCTCTTTTGTGCAATAAATGCCAATTTATCAATGCTCTGGAAGAGATAATAGGGCATGTGAAGCATTTTGACTCTAGTGAAGTGCATGAGGAGCCGAATATGATAGGAATAGAGCCTAGAAAACCTTCCCTCATGGGTGAAGTATTTCATGAATATTTTCATCATGGGGACATATCTGTCAAGGAGGTGGGAGAAAGGAAAAATTGTCTTTTTATCATTCTTGTACCTTGGTTTAAGATATGGCTCATAATAATAATGATTGAGGTTTCCTTGTTTAAACCATATTTCTCCTACATTTGGGATCCTTGTAGCAGCTGTAATAATATCAGTGGACATAGCGAAATTGACCCTGGTAAGAGTGACCTGTTTGTCATGGAGGATAGAAATGAACAATCATGTCAACATAGGATGGTACTGGATTCTTTGAACTTTTTCACAAAATTCGAAATAGCCTACATGCTTAAAGCATGAGACAATGAGGGGAGATGCCATAAGCTCTCTAGTAGTTGGTGGTTCATGTCTGATGACTTTCCTCCTTTCTTATATGCCTTTTTCTCCTATCTCTCTTCCTCACTATAACTTTTGTTCTCCTCTTCAGCCATAGTTTATGTCAAAACCCTAGGGTGATGAAATGAAATGGAGGAATGTGACGTGAAGGCAAGTGTTGAGAAATGAAGGGAATGGGAATGTGAAGGGAGCCTAGGTGAGTAACCCTAGGAATTAAGGCTATAGGAATGATATTGTTTTTGGGAATGGGGATAAGGAAATGGGAGAATGTTTATAGGAATGTGAGGGAGAGAGTATAGAAGTTTAGGGATTAGTTTGTAGGGAGTGAATTAGGTTTTGATAAGTCTAGGGTTTCTTACTTTAGAAATAAGTTTGAATGACAATGAAGCACAAAAAAACATCAATGAGATGATGGTTGGGTTACTGACTGATAAATTAAGCTTTTAAGAACAAATTTGAAGAGATTTGGCATGAAATGATGGAGTGGCAGGCTGCAAGAGAGTTTTCTGGAACTTCCTGGGTGAATGCGCAATGTCATTTTCAAATGCGTAGTGACCTCTTCAAACGCGTAGCACCAGTTGAAAATTGCACTGAAAATATTGACCAAATGTGCAATATCCTCCCCAAACGTGCAGCATCCCTCTTGAATGTGGAACAACCTGGAAAACGCGCAATGACCTGGAGAACGTGCAACGACTAGGAAATTTTTCCCAGTTACACTATAAAATTCGAATTTTCTCCTTTGTTGAAGATTGTTGAATGCTGGATGAGACAAATGGGCTTTGTCTTGAGGTGTTGAGGGCTTTTATAGTCTTGTGGATTTGATTTATAATTTGAATAACCCACTTTCCTTATGTTCACTTTTCATTTTTCAAACTTTGACACTAATACTCTTTGAATTTTCCAACTTTTTGTATTGCAGGTTGATCAACTGATGGAGTTTGACTTTCTCTTCTTTATTTGGGAAATATTGCCTGATTTGGAAGCTTGGGGAATAAATTATTACATTTAAAAAACATAAAATTACATTTGAAAATAAAAATAAATTACATTTTTTATTTTATATCAAAATGACATTCTGATATTAAAATCATAGAAATAAAAATTACAACTTGAAAAGTATAATAGTTACATAGTGATGATATTTTGTAGAGGAAGCTAGAATGTATTTGAGTCACTCTCATATGTTTGCTGACTTTATTTGGATGGAGTAAAGCATTTTGGACCTTGAAAGACAAAACCCTAATGACCTATTGAGACTGTGAAACCTGATTTCCATGACTGACTTTAACTGAGACAAGACATGGTGAATGAGATTTTCATAGGTGTTATTATGCTCAAGAAGACATGAAGGTGAGTCAGCAAATCTGATCTTCTGAGGGAGAGTGAAGTTTTATTGAGGAATTCTACCATCAATGAAACAATTTTTAGCATGAACTAATGGAATGATATAAAAATTTCAGAGTGAGACATATAAAATTAGAAATGAAGGAATGATATTGATCGCTGATGGAAAATTGCATATTCTGATTCTAACATTGGCCTTATTGGGGATGGAATCTCTGAAAGAGGTGTCAAGAACCACATATAGTAGGAAAGGTTATTCATTTTTTGGAAATAAACCATATCATCATAATATACATATATTGCACTAGTGCACTAATTATTCTGAGTTGTGCAGATCAGTGTTTCTTCAATTGGGCCAATACGGTAAAAAAATAACTGAAATTGAAATGTAGGACTGACTATTTGACAACTCAATGACACAAATTGAATGAAATTGTCTCAAATAAAAAACTTACTAAACTTATTTACGACAGTACATCATCAAGACTTGAGGGCTTCAAATCTTGATGACAACCACCTGCTTGTTGAAGACATATGTACAATCATGTGAAGTGATCCTTCCAGTGTAACCAATCCAACAAATGGCTACTTATTGAAATTTGGCTCTCATTTTCCTCGAGCAGGCAGAAAAAAAAAAAAAAAAACTAGGCCACTCCAAGTGTCTACTGAACATGTGCTTCTGGTCCATGAAAACAAGAAAATACATCTTCCATGCTAACTGTAGAAAATCAGTAAAAGGATCTTCAAAAATATGAAATTTTACCTTGTCTTGAGACTCAGCAAAAACACAAGCACACTCTTCATTATGATTTGAAAGAACACTTGGTTATTGATCCATTGGAGAGCATAGGGAAGAGTCACTTTCTACTATTTGAAAGTTGGCAGCAAATTCCTGAAGCACGGGAAATTTCGACTCTATGACTTGCACGTTGTCTCTCTTAGGCTCATACTCCTCAAATTCATATTCTAAATAATATTTGAGCAGAAAAAATTCTTCAAGATTGTTAAACATCATAGCCCTATATTCTTCATGAGAGAAAACACTATCTGTTAGCTGATCTCCTTGCAGGAAATCATCATCACAAATCATTTTACTCACAACAACTTCTTGTACGTCTTCATTAGTCTCATGACTATCATTAATCAAACCCAAACTTTCATTTTCAATAATGGAAAATGCTTCACTCACATTCTTGACTGTGTGAACACTGTAAGAGCTGAAAATATACAGTCGCTTGGGATGTAGCATGATATTTCAGGAGCTGATCTATTTCATCTTCAGACAAAGGAGAAAAATGAGTTTTAAAGAAATTTACATTGATTCGGTGATTTTCATTTTTCAGGATCGGGAATTGGCACTTTTCTCTTTTGGTCCCAGTCTGTCTCATCTAATGAGGGAGCTATTGATTCTTTTTGGTGATGAAAAGGGTTCTCATGCAAAGGCTCAAGGATCTCTTTATCCAAGGAGGAAACTGCTAATTCTTGTTGGGAAGAAAAATCATGAAGGGATTCTATGATCTCATCATCTAGACATTCTTCATCCACATACAAATTTTCAAGAAACTCAATGAAATTATCAGAGATCTCACAAAAACTATTAATCATTGATAAGGAAGAATTATAGCTTTGATAATTTTAAAGAAAACTGAATGAAAGTCCTTTAGACAATATAAAATAGCATATGGGAGATCCTCATACCATGATCTCTCTTTTTCCTCCAAGGTAGCCATAAAAATCTTCATCAGACAATCTTCAGGAAACTTAATCTTTAGTTTATGAATATGAAAATGAAATTTGACCAAATGCAAACTAGCATCTTCACTATCCCGACCCTTAAATTTTGACAGTCCTGATTGCCAATCTATACGAGGAATACGATTCGGAAAACCAGGAATATGAGCTCGACTCATAAGAGCATACCTTTGAGCAATCAAATCCATTTTGACAATAGTGAGTTGCCAAGAGGTTCTTTAGACCACTGGTTCTTGAAGAGTGGAGTCGCCATGAGAATTCTGAACCATGGGATTCTTCGACACTGGAGTAGCTAGGTGAATGATGCAGAACCTTCTTGTGCCTGATCGTTGTTCACCACCAATAATCAGATCTAATATTTGTCATTGTTTCCCAGGAAAGATTTGTCTTTTCGATCCCCGACAACAACGCTAGTATGTTATCACTCCACCAGATTCCCAAAGCTGAGGAAGGAATCCTAATAGAGGTAACCACAAACTAAGATTTTGACTTGATAGCTAGCCCTATCAAGCCGGAGAGAGATCTTTCCAAAGGGTCACAAGCAGGAGGGCTAGAGAAATTAGGTTTTTAGGCTAGATATAGAGTGCAAGGGGTTGTTTTTATTTGGTTTTGGTTGGGTAAATCAGGAGATAATGAAATTAAGTCAAGGAAAGCAAGGTCAGGGCTATAGAGTTAGGGTTGAAGGGATGAATGGGGGAAAGGTAGGTATAATTCCAATAACTTGAATATAATGGTTATGGAATGGTTTAGAAAATGTAAGGAGGTCGAGGGAAGCATAAGAGATGTATTTCTCTCAGACAGAAGATATGAAGAAAAATATGATAAGTTACCCAAAACAGAGCATGTGCAAGCATGTATTCTGAATTTCAAACTTGTAAAAGATCATAACATAGACATGAATGTGACATGAACAATACATTAAAACGTATGTGACTAAAGAAAAAACTAACTCATTCAATACCATAGGTATCCCATAAATGTAGCTACAACTCCTCTTTATTAGCTTGGCCAAAAATGAGTACAAGTTCCCTTGATCAACTAGCAAAATCAATTTGATTCCAACCCTTGAATCCTGTGAAGAACTGAGCTAAATAGACATGAAAACCACCTCCACTCATCCTCAGGGGTCGAATCCATGAGGTGAGGGAGATATTACACAAAAAGTTGAACTAATAGCTAGAGTATAGGATGATAAAAATGACTCATTCCTATCTCAAGTGAATTGATTCATTACACCTCATATGTTTGATATACATCATGTATTTACCCTAGTAAATAGTAATAAAATGATAACTACATTCATCTTGATCATTTACATAGGTAAATTCATCATTTCCCAAGGTAAAAGTCAAAACTGGAGTGAAACTCATAAAATTTCTGAAGACTCTAAAAAACACAATTTCCTTGTAAAATGCGCAGCATCCAGGCAGAAAAAATGACCTTTGTTCAAGGCTGAATTTGAGTGCCTTCCTGAATTTGATGGTTTTTTGACTTTTTGATGGACCATTTCTCCTCTAAAAACACTGAAACTCCATAGGGTTTATGTACTTATGAATAAAACCTACTGGTGGTGGTCATTTTCATTTAGATGCTCCAAAAAATAGCGTAGCGTCCAAGGCGCTACGCATTTAAGAAATTTTTTGTGTGCAAAATATTCTCAAAAACACAGAAATGAACAAAATGCTAAGTTTGCCAAAATTTTGTCAAAATTGTGAGGGTAGTTTCTGATCAAGTGTTTGAGGCATGGAGTGACACCTCAGCAAGTATGTCTAACTTCTCTTTCTCTTCTTGTTTGGTCAAAACTTCAATCTTGGCATTAGATCTTTTGAGCTTGGCCAATGCAATTCTCTCTTTCTGGGAATGAATTTTGATTCTTGTCCTCAATAATCATTTTCCTTGTTGGCCTTCTCCAGCAACTTCTCCAAATGTAGACCGGCTCTATCAAGCCATGGTTCCATATTCTTGCTGATTTCTAGGGCAAACTATTCATTTAGTGTAAGCTGGTCTGCTCGGTCAGCTTCTCTTTGTCTCTCAAGGGCTAGAGCTCTTTTCAGCCCTCTAGTCCTAGGTCTCTATCTTTTAGGGTGATCCTCATCATCATCAAGTTCACCAAAATTTTCCAATGTTTCCTCAAGCAAGGATTTAGCCTTCTCTGCCTCTCTTTGTGCTTTGATGCATTTCACCTCATTGATAACCTGCTTGGTCTTCAGCTGCTGATTTTCTTGCTCAAGGAAGTGAATCACATACTTGGCCCGCTCAAGATTATTTTGGAACTCATTAATCTCAACCTCTTTACCTTTAATTATTTCATTGGTGATTTGCCTTCATCCTCCTCATCTAGGTCAATGAACTGAAATTATTGCTCTGTATGATGATTGTCCTCCTTATCATGAATGACTGGCTCTATCACCTATTCCTTACCTTTATTTACCTACTGTGTTGATGAAGAAGGCATGCCCCCTTTCACTCCAAGTGAAGAAAACACATGCCTATAGCCTCTCTGGTAAGTTTTTGGCAATGGATCAACCTCAACCAAACTAGCCCATTTTGCCTCAATGTCTTCATCACTGCTTGATGACTCAGAATCACGATGTGATGATGATGTAGGGTTATAAAAAGGTGAAGAAGAAGGATCAATGTGAGGTGAATGAGTGAATGGATCTGCTCTGGTAATGATGTATGAATAGTAGGATGAGATGGAGGGATAGATGAGGGAGGATGAGATGATGAAGGTGCATTCTGGCCATGCTGAATAGATGGGGCAGTGAAAATGTCATTGGATATGAAGGCGTCCCATGGAATGTTTAACTAATCAAGTTGATGCATGACTAGCATTTTGACGAGGGAGTGGTGGAAGAGACTCTACATTTTATGATCATAATCTCTCTTTTGTGCAATAAATGCCATTTTATCAATGCTCTGGAAGAGATAATAGGGAATGTGAAGCATTCTGACCCTAGTGAAGTGCACGAGGAGCCGGATATGATAGGAATAGAGCCTAGAAAACCTTCCCTCACAGGTGAAGTATTTCTTGATGATTTTCATCATGGGGACATATCTGTCAAGGAGGTGGGAGAAAGGAAAATTTGTCTTTTTATCATTCTTGTACCTTGGTTTAAGATATGGCTCATAATAATAATGATTGAGGTTTCCTTGTTTAAACCATGTTTCTCCTACATTAGGGATCCCTGTAGCAGTTGCAATAATATCAGTGGACATAGTGAAATTGACCCCGGCAAGAGTGACCTGTTTGTCATGGAGGTTAGAAATGAACAATCTTGTCAACATAGGATGGTACTGGATTCTTTGCACTTTTTCACAAAATTTGAAACAGCTTACATGCTTAAAGCATGAGACAGTGAGGGGAGATGCCATAAGCTCTCTAGTAGTTTCTTGTTCATGTCTGATGACTTTCCCTCCTTTCTTATATTCCTTTTTCTTCTATCTCTCTTCCTCACTAGAAATTCTGTTCTCGTCTTCAGCCATAGTTGATGTCAAAACCCTAGGGTGATGAAATGAAATGGAGGAATGTGAAGTGAGGGGAAGTGTTGAGAAATGAAGGGAATGGGAATGTGAAGGGAGCCTAGGTGAGTAACCCTAGGACTTAAGGCTATACGGATGATATTGTTTTTGGAAATGGGGATAAGGAAATGGGAGAATAGGGAAATGAGAGAATTTTTATAGGAATGTGGGGGAGAGAGTATAAAATTTTAGGGATTAGTTTGTAGGGAGTGAATTAGGTTTTGATAAGTCTAGGGTTTCTTACTTTAGAAATAAGTTTGAATGACTATGAAGCACAACAACACATCAATGAGATGATGGCTGGGTTACTTACTGATAAATTAAGCTTTGAAGAATGAATTTGCAGATATTTGGCATGAAATGATGGAGTGGTAGGTTGTGAGAGAGTTTTCTGGCACTTCCTGGGTGAATGCGCAACATCCTGCTGAACGCACAATGTCCTTTTCAAACGTGTAGCGACCTCTTCAAACGCGCATCGCCAGTTGAAAATTTCACTGAACAACTTGACCAAATGCGCAATGTCCTCCCCAAACACGCAACGTCCCTCCTGAATGCGCAACGACCTAGAGAATGCGTAGCGACAATGAAATTTTGCTCAGTTACAATGTAAAATTCGAATTTTCTCCTTTGTTGAAAATTGCTGAATGCTGAATGAGACAAATGGGCTTTGTCTTGAGGTGTTGAGGGCTTTTATAGTCTAGTGGATTTGATTTATAACTTGAATAACCCACTTTCCTTATGTTCACTTTTCATTTTTCAAACTTTGACACTGATACTCTTTGACTTTTCTGAATTTTTGTTTTGCAGTTTGATCAGCTGATGAAGTTTGAAGTTCTTTGCTTCAGTTGGACAAGATTGCTTGAGTTGGTAGCTTAGGGAATTAATTATTACATATGAAAAACATAAAATTACATTTGAAAATAAAAAATAAATTACATTTTTTATTTTATATCAAATTGACATTTTGATATTAAAACCATAGAAATCAAAATTACAACTTGAAAAATATAATAGTTACATAGTGATGATCTTCTTTAGAGGAATATAGAATGTCTTTGAGTCACTATCATATGTTTTATGACTTTATTTTGATGGAGTAATGCATTTTGGACCTTGAAAGACAAAACCCTAATGACCTAATGAGACTGTGAAAGCTGATTTCCATGACTGACTTTAACTGAGACAAGACATGGTGAAATGAGCTTTTCATAGGTGTTATTATGCTCAAGAAGACATGAAGGTGAGTCAGCAAATGTGATCTTCTGAGGGAGAGTGAAGTTTTATTGAGGAAGGCTACCATTAGTGAAACAATTTTTAGCATGACCTAATGGAATGATATAAAAATTTCGGAGTGAGACACCTAAAATGAGAAATGAAGGAATGATATTGATCATTGATGGCATAATGCATATTCTGACTCTAACAGGTAGGAAGACTGGTATTGGTAAAATTTGTACTTTAGAAAATTCCAGTATATTGGATGTAATTAGGTTGGTTTCCAAAATGTATTTTGGAAAAGGCTAGAAGAATCTGCTTTAACTTATTTGGCAAGACATCAAGACCGATTTGTCCTTCCTTGGGTAAAATGGGATCGCATTGATTTGTCAAAACTTCTTAGAGGTTGGGATTACTTTTTTTCTTTTTGTTTTCTCCAAATTTCTAGCCACAAAATTCTGATGAAGGCTCCTATCTACTCAAAGCCTTTGGACAATGGTCGTTTATCAAAATTATATTGCTTCGAGTTCACTTAGGACTTAATAAGAAGACAAATGAAGCCTAGCTCAAATATTTAAATTATTTGGAGAGCGGTTTTGAACGCATTTAAAGTTATTGGACGGGGTCTTTCCTAGCACATAAGAAATGAAAGCAGGGATAGGATAGGAGTTGATCCTTCATTGGGCAACTTTGAGTGTCATTGTTGAAAATTGTAACTAGGTTTAGTGTTCATGATGACCTAATTGTAAGCACGACATTGTATATTCTTTATAAAGAAAGATTAATAAATAAAGGGAAATTATATTTTATTTTTGGAGTATGGGTTTCATACTCAAGTTGGATTCAAAATCATGTTCTTTGTACTTTTAGATTTTTTATTTCTTTATAGGATAAAGAATATTATTAATCATGTGTCTTAGTTGTAAAAATTGCAAGAAATTTTCTACTACTGATGAATTCGAACTGAATACAAGAGACACAAATTTGTTCTATAATCTGCGAAATATAAAATCACAAGATAGAAATAAATGCAATGACATGCAACCATCAAAACATAAGGAACACAATAAATTTACATTGGAACCAACATGGGAATGTACTGCAACATCATGATTCTCCTCTGCACACAATATCTTTAGTGATGATACCTGATATCAATGTGCTTGGACCTGTCATGAAATAATGGATTCTCAAAGAGTTTGATACAACTATGATTATCACAATAAATAACTTTCGGATGCATCTCCTGACTGAAAAATACCACAAAGATTTTTCCTCATCCATATGGCCTCGCATGTTGCTTGAATTGCAACCATATACTTGTCCTCTGTTGAGCTGAATTCCACAAACCTTTGTTCCCTAATATACCAGGAAATTGCTACAAACCCAACACTAAATATGGCTCCTGGAGTACTCTTCTTTTTTGATGGGCTTCCTACCCAATATGCATCAGTGAAGCCTTGGAGCTTCACACTATCTGTCCTCTTGTACCATAACCCATACTTAGTTGCGCCTCTGAAGTATCTGAGCACATGATTTGCTTCTTTCCAATGAATCTTGGTAGGATTAACCATAAACTGACTCAATTGATTAAATCCATAACATATGTCGGGAATTGTGTTCACTAGGTACATCAAGTACCCCACCAACTATTTGTAAATGGTAGCATCTACCACCTCTCCTGAAGAAGAAGACTCCTTCCTCTAGTTTGTAGCTAGAGGAGTGTCGATAGGCTTGTATTCCTGCATATTAAATCTCTGAAGTATTTCAAAGGAATACTTCCCCTGACTCTCAAACAACTCTCCATCTCCCTGCCATACCTCCAAACCAAGGAAGCAATGCATCAAGCCCATGTCCTTCATCTAGAATTCTCTTGAAATTTCCTCCTTGCAAGAGTGGATCAACTGCTCATCCCATGTAAGTATCAAATCATCAACATACAACACTATAAGCAACTTTCCATCTACCACAATGTGATAGAGATTGGTATATGCTTCACTTTTGGTGAAGCCCAATCGACTGATATATGTGTCAATCCGAGTGTACCATGCTCGGGGTACCTGTTTGATACCATAAATGGATATCTTGAGTCTACACACGTGTATCCTTATCATATGTCTCAAACCCTTCAAGTTTCTCTATGTAAATATATTCCTCAACCACTCCATTAAGGAAGGAAGTCTTCACATCCATCTGGTGGATCTTCCACCTAATCTGTGCAGTTAATGGTAGAATGGTTTTGATTGAGGAATATATTTACATAGGGGTAAACGTTTCCTCATAGTCGACTCCCTCTACCTATGAGAAGCCTTTGGCCAAAAATATGGCCTTGTACTTATTGATATTTCCATCAGCTACATGTTTAAATTTATCAATCCATCTGGAACTGACCACTGACTTGTTCTCTCGTCTTAGCACCACCTACCATACATCGTTCTTCATGATGGATTCATACTCCTCCACCATGGAATCTACCTATAGTAGTTGGGAAAATTCATCCTCAAATGTAGAAGGCTTAGAATCAATGAGTTATGTCATAAGTGCCATATAACTAGTGTATATGTCTAGTGACCTCCTTTGCTTGCGTAAGGATGTAGGAGCTCCCACATGCTCCTTTCCATCTTGCACCAACAACTAGTTCTCTTCCTCCCTTCTCTGGAAGATTCTGGTTGAGTGGGTGCCTCCAATCTACCTACTCTATACTCCTCCACATGTGGTTTCTCTACAACATGTCGAGGATCTACATGAGGCTCCTCCTTTGGAGCTAAAAGCTCCTCCTCCGATAAAATACTCATCTCTCACTCTAGAGAGCTTCCCATAGCCTTATCCTCATCAAATCTAGCATCTCTCCTCCATTGTCATCTTTAGTGATGGAAAATACACCCGATAATTATGAAGTGTCATCGTGTATCCTACAAATATTCCCATCTCAGTTGTAGGCTCCAACATCTTTTAGTTATCCTTGGAGACATGACAACATACTGTATCTCCCAAGATTAAAAAATGGGATACATTTGGATTCCTCCCAAAGAGATATTCTTCAAGTGTGATCATGCCAACTATTTTGTAAGGGCTTCGGTTCTACAAATAAACTGTTGTATAACATGCTTCTACCCACAAATGTAGAGGTATTTTTTCCTCTATACCACCCCATTTTTCTGTGGGTTGTGGGGTGCAATTAGTTCTCTTATAATGCCTTCCTTGGCATAATTTTTTTTGAAAGAATTATACACAAATTCTCTTCCATTATCACCTCTCAGGCATTTTATTTTATGACTAGCCTCATTTTCAACCAATGCTTTGAATTCAACACAATTTACAAACAATTCATATTTCTTCTACATAAAATAGATCCAACAATTGTAGGAAAAGTCATCTATGAAAATTACATATAACCTGTGTTTTGCAACTAAGACTGTAGAAAATGGTTCACACACATCTGAGTAGACTCGCTCCAAGATTTCTCCAACTCTACTATCTCATCCCTGGAGGAGGTTTTGACGTATTTTCCAAGAATGCATCCATTGCAAACATCATGTTGGTCAAGGGTGCATTTTAGAAGTCCTGTGGTGATCTGTTGCATGATTTTCAAGGCTCCATTGTGTAGGTGACCCATGCGCCCATGCTATAGTTCTCCAACATCTTGACTTTGAACATGTTCTTCTTTGCTTCTAAATGTTGCATATGCATCCACCTCTAGCTTGCAGAGTTTTTTTCACTCTTAACACCAATTTTTTTTAGTTGTACCATAGCAACATGCTTCAGATAAGCTTTCCCCTTGCTGAACACCACATCATATCCTTGGTCCTCCAATACAACTACATAAATATAATTTTTCTTCAACCTAGGAACATTCATTAGTTTTTTTTTTCTTCTTCAGGTGAAGATGGGATCTTAACTCCCTCTTGAAGGTGACAATACCAATCCCTTTGGCACTATACCGCCCATGATATCCAAGTTCTATACGTAACTGGAGGTCCTTCCCCTCCAAGCTGCTGAATAACTCCTTCAATCCTGTCATATGAAATGAGGCACCAAAATATAAGTACCATACACTACTTTGTACACTACTTTCCATGCATTCGATGAGGGTGAAATCCAACTCGAATTGTGATGCAAGAGCATCACCTCCTGTAGGCTTCTTCCCGAATTTCATGTGTAGACACTTCGTTACATAGTTTCCATATTCATGGTAGTGAAAACATTTAATTTTGCTGAGGCCTTTCTTCTTTCCATGGTTTTGATTTGATTATACCTTTAATGCCAAGGAAAAATTATCTTCCTTCTTAGAATTGAATGTAATACTATCTCTTGTGTTTCTTCTGATCTCCTCCTGCACCAAATCATACAAAATTCTCTCCTAATATGGTGGTTTGTCTCTTCCATTAACTGAATCCTAATAACTGTGCCAGGATTTTGGAAGGCCAAGGAGTGCTAATATCACAAGTTTGGATGATGGCACATTTTCTCCTACTCCTCCTATTTCATCTCGAACCTGTGTGGATATGGATAGTTACTGAGGAATGGTTTCATTTTTTTGCATTTGAATGCTCCTGATTTTATCTCTCAATGCCAATTTTCTGGCATCATTGCTACTCTGGAAGATATTTGTCAGAGTTGTCCACATTTCAAAATGTGTCTCCTTTCCATGCAAGTTTGAAATCATATGATCTTTTATACCCTCCAAAATAATCCTCCTGACCCTAGTTGTGTCTTTCTTCCACTGATTAAGCGCTTGTGCATCTAATGCTACTGGTTTTGGAATATCAGTGTCTGTATAATTCTCATACTCCGTTGTAATCTAAGACAACTTCCATCCTCTCTTTGCAAGCATAAAAATCCGTGGTTCCCTCCAATGCATATTCCAACCTCAATCCATTTAAAGACATTTTTCCTGCACTGAAGAAAATTTGCACCAAGAATTGAGCAAATCAAAATTTCTTTGGGAGAATATCTAGAACAAGGTTTCTATGTAGCCTGCTGAGGCTCTAATACCATGTAGAAATTGCAAGAAATTTGCTACTATTGATGAATTCGAACTGAATATAAGAGATACAAATTTCTTCTACAATATGTGGAATATAAAATCACAAGATAAAAGCACATGTAATGACATGCAACCATCAAAACACAAGGAACATAATTATTTGTAGGGGAACCCAACTGGGAAAAACCCCTCTGATGCTTTTTATCAATCATATGAGAATGAGAAACTATTTCAATGTCTTGCTTCAATTCTGAAGCACACCCCGCACTGTAAAACCATTCTCTTGTTAACTGACTATCTCTAGCCAACACTTAGCCTATTCAATCCCCTAACTTCCTCCCATTTCCTTTTGCAATATAGGAGAAATTGAGCTCCTAAATAATAGGGTAATTCCCTATTTCCTTGCGCAACTCCAAGGGAATTGATCACCTGCTTAATTACCAAGCCTGTACACTCAACTAGTATATATTTGATAATTACAATGTACCTTTTCCCCCACTCCAGTTAGACAATTCGAATTCCATGCATGCCTGGGATATTTTTAGTTGACTGACTAGTTAACTGAGATATCAGTGAGTTAAAAACAGTCATAACTACTCAACTGACCTTCAACTAACTCAATTAGTGAGTATAGCACAGTTAATTGAGTTCAACTGAAAATAACTGAACTAGATTTATAAATTTTAGCAATTACAACATGCACAATTCTATTCCAAGTCTACAAACTCGAATTTTTTGATCTAACTAAGGAACGAGGCCATGTCACTCAATATAACTACAATGCAAGTCATCCTTCTAATGTGGAAAATCAAATTTCTCCATTTTACTAAGGCACAAGTAAAATGGAGGCCTTTCTTTCTACATTTGTAAAATTAGTCCCATTTGGAATCATGGTAATAAATAAAATATTTATTTTGTCAAGAAAAATCCACTTATAAGCCCAAGACCAAGTCGTCTGAAGGAGAAGATCAAGTCAACCTTAAGGGAGGTAATTCAACCCTCAAGAAAGGCTATATAAGGAGAGGATCTCAACTCATTTGGACACTCATCACACATAAGTTTGATATGCAATAGCGAAGAAGATAAAGAATATTTGGAGGATGAAGAAGTGAAGTAGAACTCAAAGTTTTTCAAAAATTCTCTTTTCTTATCTCACTAGGGTTTTTGAAGCTATAGTTGCAGGAGGAAAAAATTCAGAATTAGTTGCTGGAAGCCGAAATTCTGTTGCAGGAGCTGAAGTTGTAGTAGCAAAGTTGCAGTATCGAAATTTTGGAAGCTCCCTCGGAAGAGATCTTTCTGGGGGTTGAATTGGGGCTTGGAGGGTTTGTTGGCTTTGGTCCAACTCCCATTACTATGGAAGAATAGATCAATCATCAGGAGGAAGGATTGGAAAATGACAAGATTTTGGTCTTTGAAGTATCTTTTGTAAGAATATTCTAAAGAAGAAGAGAAGCATTTTCTTGGGTTTTCCCCTTGGAGGGGTTTTACCCTGGCTTGGAGCCTATACCTTTTGTAGTTTGTCTTGTTGTGATCTTCATCGTTTTGGTAAATTCATGATGAAAAAAGCTCTAATAAAGTAATAAAATTCCAAAACATATCAAAAGTAATTTTACAGCTAAGGAAAATAATTTATAATATACAAGTCTCCATATTTTCCAACATGATATCAGAGTTAAGGTGCAAGAAGGAGATTGAAGATCACATCTTTGTTGGCACTATGGAAAGGGCTGTAAGGAATGTTTTCAAGGTTCTTGGAAATCTCACTACATCCATTAAGACTTGTCTATTGAAGATCATCTCCAAGCTTGTAAAATAAGTAATAAATGGAAGTTTGTTCTCCACTCCAACACTTTCAAAGATGAGAATGTATGGGTTATTGACAGTGGTACCTCTAGACATATGATGAGAGAATGAAATCAACTCCAAACCTTATCTAAGGGTAACTCATATCATTCAATCTAACTTGTAGATAAGAAGAGTTATCCATTGATAGGGGTTGGATCCATTTCGTCGGAGATCGAGTATGGTGGAAGCATTCACCTCAATAATATCTCATATATTCCAGGTTTGAAAGAAAACTTTCTTTCTATTTCCTATCTAGAGGATAAGGGTGACAAAGTTGCTTTTGTTGATGGAAATATTTTGGTTTGGGGTAAGGTCTCAAGTTTAATACGTTAAGGTAATTGGGATTCATGATGGGACATTTTATATACTTTATACACCTCTATTTAAAGCCCTAGTTCACTTGGAGGTGAGTTCTTTCGAACAATGGCATAAAAGGTATGGACACCTTCATTATAAGATTTTTCCATCTCCAAGTAAAATGGTCAATGAAATCCATGAGTTGAAGGAAGAACATGAAGGGACCTATAAGGGATGTGCTCTAGGTAAGAAAATAAAGAAACCATTTTCAAGTAGTGATGCCCAATCTAAGGAAATTTTAGATCTCATACACTCGGATGTATGTGGACCTCTGAAAGTCAAGTCTCTTGGTGGGCATCAATATTATGTAACCTTCACTGATGATTTCTCGAGGAATACTTGGTATACCTTTTAAAGAACAAGGAAAATGTATTTAAAAAGTTTTAGGAGTTAAAGAATTAAGTGGATAATCTAACCAAGAGAAATACCAAAATTACGAGGTCAGACAATGGTGGAGAAAACACCTCCAAAGAGTTAATAACTTTCTGTAAGGAAGAAAGGATTAAGAGGGAGCTCATTTTTCCCTATAATCCTGAACATAATGGTGTGGCAAAAACAAAGAACCGAATTATTGAGGAATGTGTCAAGTCTATGCTACATGATCAAGATCTTCCTCAATTCCTATGGGGAGAAGCATGCATGACAATTGTTTACTTGCAGAAGCGAAGTCCTCACAAGATTCTCGACCACATGACTCTAGAAGAAGAATTTAAAAGAAATAATCCAAATGTGGATCATATTTGAATATTTGGGTGTCATGTGATATTCATATACCCAAGGACAAGAGAAAGAAGTTATATCCTATTAGTCTAAGGGGCATATTTGTCGATTATGGTGCTTCATCTAAAGCATACAAAATCTATATTAAGGAGGATCATCGAATTGAAGTAGGCAGGGATGTCATCTTTGATCAGAGTATAACTTACAAGAAATCAAAGGATTTTCTAGTTGAATTTGATGAAGAAGAGATACCCATATTTGAGGATATCTCTAGGGATAATGATGGTCAAGGTCCGACACCTACTCAAGAAGATGTCGAAGGTTATTGTAAGCCTGTAAAAAAAATGATTGTTCCAGAAAATTGAAAGAGACATGCTTGGTCAAGGAATACTATACAATAAGAAAAAGGACATACATCATATGGGGCTATCACAGAAAGTAAAATACCAAAGAGGTATTTGGTAGAAAATCAGAAAGGCAGAAATATTTCCTTATCTTAATAATTACTTGTGATGTATTTGAATTCTTATTCGCTTATTTTATGTAGTATTTTATCTTCTTATCATCAAGAAACCATTAAAACCCAAAACAGGAATATGAAAACAACAAGTGACACAATATGTAGGCTCTCACCCAAGGAAAAACCCCTCTACAAGGGTAAAACACAAAAATTCTTTTCTCTTCCTTTGGAACCAAATCAAATGAGACAACCAAGACCTTTGACCAACAACAAGACTTCCTCTAATATACCAAGTCAACCTTCCAACTAATATTTCTTAATCAAGATAAATATTCCCAAATCAACAAGCCTTTAACCATGCAAAGTCAACACAAGTCAAAGTAATTATGCTCCAAAATAAGGTCTCAACCTTTTTTCCTATCTCTGCAATTTTAGCCTGCATCTTCGGCCTTGCAACTCGCACTGCAACTTCAGACTTATTCGCACGTGTGGCATAACATAGGTAGATTTTCGGTTCCTCTCTTCTTCGCTTGGATTCCTTCTTTCTTGCAATGATAAGGCCTTCCTTCCTGTTGTGGTGAAATCACAACACCCCCATTATTAACTTAATATTTCATAATAATAATGGGGACCCTTTTCGTAAATTTTGGCTAAATCACTCTTTAATTTTTTCTTTAGGTTAAGTGTCCAAAAATTTGGTGATATTTTGTATTTCTTTGGATTTTTATATTGACTGCTTCATTGCGTTCAATTTTTCATTAGCTTTCCATTTGTTCACTTTTCATCTCATTTTGATGCACCATTTGCAAATAGTGCTTATCCGAAGTTTGATGATTTTTATCGGCACGGCTATAAAATGTACAAAATGTATATTATTTTAATTTTTGTAAATTAAATGTAAATATTAAATTTTATTAATTTTATGTTACTTTTTTATTATTTATTATTTTATTCGCTAACGACCTTACAAAATCACCACAGCCAAATTATTAAACAATTAAAATTATGGTGTTTTTGGATTTTGGAAATCTAGTTTAAATCTCATTTTAAAAATTATGAGATCCGAAATCTCGATGTTACAAAATGGTTGCATTGTTTTTTGTTATCAAAACCTTAATTTTCAAGTGATTGTAGTTTTTATTAAAAGAGAAAGTCCCACTCCACGTGACCCTCCTCTCCTCACCTCACCTCACCATACCTTATTGCCTCACCTCTTCTCTCACCTCGGCACATTTCGAGACTTCTAAAATTTGTAACTTAATTTTTTTAAATAACCTCCAAAATAGTCCTTCTCGAAAACTCCCTACTCCCGAAATCTCAAACCTACTTATCTCTCCTCCCTCTTTCCATTTCGGGGGTTCCACTTTTCGTAACTTCAATTTAAATTCTCCTTCGAAAAATCCTTCCTCGCGAAATGTTAATTTCTAGATACTCCTTATGCCTCCTTCTTCATCAAATATAATAAAGCCTTCGAGACATCGAAAACTCTATTTCATAGCTCCTTTTTTATTTTTCTTTCCGAAACCTATTAACTCCCATGCTCAGAAAACCTTCTGATGGTTTATTAAATACATTGGTGATGGCCTGTTCGTTTGGGCTAATACATTTTGTTAAATAAAGTTTAGTTCCTATAATATTTTGATAATATTTAAATATTATTTAATTTAATGTTTTATAAATTGTAATACCATTAAATAAATTTTAATTAAATATATATATATTAAATAAAGTTTTTGTAAATGAGTAAATTTAATTCAATTAAATTGTATATTAATAATTTAATTATTTTAATGATTTTAATATGTTTATTAAATTAATTATAATTAATTAATAATTAATTAAATTTTAATTTTAATTAGAATTATTAATTAAATTTTCTTCTACGCATGCATTTTTCCACAATTGCAACAATTTTGACACTTCAACTTTGGAGGCTCATAAATTGAGTTTTACTTGGCCAAATGAGGCCAAGATGACTCGATAAAATTATGGAGAATATTTCTAAAGTACTTGCATGACCAGATTTGGTCATTAACCAAACCTAACAATTAACAAAAAAATAAACTCTGAATTTGCAATCAAAACTAATTTTTTGAGTTTTGATTTTTGCATTTGTATTTTCCCAAAACTTCTGGTGATTGCAGATCCATTCAATTCTGTCCTCTTTGACCAACAAGATCTTTACAAGGATCTATGGGAAGCTTTGATTCCTTTTTATTTATTTATTTGATTGAATTTTGATTGGAGAAGTTTGTTTTCCCAGATTTTGTATTTCTGATTTTGATTGGTTTTTGGCAGGAGAGCAGTTAAGGAGATTAAATAAAACATATTTGAAACAATGAGAAGAGACCAACATGGAGAATTTGGATCTGTAATTGAATACATGGATAATCACTCCTAACAACTCTCCTATTTTTTATTTTTGTAAATTATTAAATAACAGTGTAGAGAATGAATAAAGGGTTCCTCTTCTCTACAATTAGAGGCTCTAATGACACTATTGTTTAAGGGATTATCGCTGTAGGTGAGAGGAATACTTCAGAAATGAGGTGTTAGGGGAAATCTATGTAATTTTTGCTTGCTGGACATATGCACTTTTATAATGGACAAAAAGACGAGTTGTGGAGAGATAACATTTTTGGCTTTGAGAGGAAGAATTGTTTTGCATTAGTGTACAAAAATTTCTCAAGGAGCTTGTAAATATGCATTCAGATTTAATTCTGCATTCTAGCAGTCCCCTCACACAGGAGTAGATCTTAGTTATGGCTTGGCTAAGCCATAAAGTTAGCTTAAGGATATTTTACTTGCACATTCACATCAAGAGGGTAGATAGGATTTCTCTCTTTCTATTGGCAAGTTATTGACATACTATAAGATATCAGAAAGAGGGAGAGGGTATCTAGTCCCAATTGAACTAGTTAGAGCCATTACATAAACATATAGGAGTATGATTTGGGACTCTGACTGGGTGGTCTCTCTCACATGATGGGGTCATTTTTGACCATCAACATTTTTGGCGCTAGAAGGAGGGCCACAATAAACTTTGTCTTTGAATATTTTATGCTTTAAGATTTTATCTTATTACTATGGCTCCACTTAAAAGACCTCCTTGGAGTTGCTTTATTGGACCCCATCCAACTAGTACTCTGATAAAAGAAGTTCAAACCCTGTCTAAGGTAAAATATAATGGTACATCATTTGCTTTTAATCATATCCTTCAATTTATTTTAAGTTGAAATAGTTTCAATATTGATGAAGATATTATTTGCAGTATCTTCACTCTAACTTTGACAGGTAATGTCAAAGACTAGTGCTTATCTCTTCCATTTGCTTTTGTACATAATTGGGACGAATTTTTGAAGATTTTCCTTCACACATTTCAAGAATATGATTACGAAAATGCGTATGATCAGTTATAATAATTGCGTAGGATGAAAGGTGAGACTTTGGATAATTATTGCATTAGATTTAAATTAACCTTAATGCAATTTCGGTCCAAAGAATTGCCTCCTCAATTCCAATTAATTTGATGGTTTAGACATTTAGTGTCTTTTTCCTATGATAATTATGAAGAACCAGAAATTATATCCATTGTTGATAATGATTAAATTTCTCAGAATGACAATGTCGATAATCCACAAATTGAAATTGTAAATACTACTCATCAATCTTAATTACAAATTGTTGTTGTTGCTCAATTGAATGATGTAGTTTTCATATCTGTTCTGAATTTAAATCATGCGTCTATATCCAATGAAATGGAAAATCAACAACATGTAGAATACACTAGCAACAATCGACATCAAGTAATTCAACAATAATTAAATCAACGATAGTTAAATCAACGAGAGAATGTCATCAATGCACAATCTACTACTACAATTAATTTAGAATCCTCTTTTGCTGATAATAAATTGCAAGTTACGGAGCATCTTAATAACAATTTGCAGATCGATCAAATGCAAAAAGAATTTGATTTTTATGAGTACATTGATCAACAATATGAATTCTGCAATGGAACAAATGTGGAAGAGTCTATTTTGGAAAATGGGCAATCATCTGTACAGAGAGAAAACTTCAGGTATATATCTTCAAATTCTTATTTTTCTCTTCATCCTGATATTTTTAACAACAATAATACAATTCATAATCAATTTGCAGTCCCTTTGAGCACAAATTTAATTTTAGAAAACAAAGGAGTTGTCATTAATGATGAGTTATTATTTATTTCTGATATGGGTAGAGAAAATTCAATCAATAATAATTTCAATTATCATGAAGATTCTCTTAATGTGACAATTAATTACCCGCATGGTTTTCATTTACTTTATTCAGAAGAAGAAAACACTTATGAAATTATTTATGATGATGACTTGAAAATTGAAAATAATGAACCTTGTTCTTCAAAAATGATTTTAACTAACTCCTATTTTCCCAATTCCTTAAGTGAATCTATTTTTGAAAAGGATATTAGTTTAAAAATTCCACTTAATTCTCAATCATTTAATCATCATGGTCATTTCAGTAATCACGAATCCATTCCAATTTGTGATTCATACAACGATGACATAGCCTTCTTGAATCATAATCTTGAAAATTTCTCATCTTCGCAAGTGAATGCAAACAATGATTTTAACTTCATAATTTCTGTTGACACTTATGGCAAGGAAAATTTTTCAAATGAATCCCAGCCGTGTTGTACCATTATTTGTAACATTAATATAAATTTTAAAATGCTTCATTTTCATTTTCCTCAATTTGAGTTTGTTTTTCTGTCAAATTTCATTTTTGAATTTCTTAACACATTGTGTTGGCACTTTGAGCATTCAAACTCTAGACACTCACCAAGTACATTAATATGCATATATGAAAATCAATTTCATAATTTCAAGTATCATCAAACACTTCTTATTTTGAATTTTTATTTGAGAATCATGTTTGGAAAATTTATGTTTGGTTTTCAAATGAGTTCTTCACAAACCCAAGCACTTGAGAGTGGATCATTACATTCATGATAGAAATGTAATTCTTTTAGAAATCTTCTAAATTTCTACCCACACTTTTCATATGAAGAGAAGATTTATTTTCATGCCCTTTATTTTGCACATGATACACAAGCATCAACATTTGGAAATTCATCATTTAAAGATGCTTTGAGTTCCTTTCAATCATTAGTAGAAATACATGGTGATTTTTATGATCATGTAGGCATATGGTTGGAATAATTTCAAAGTATGAATTTTGCAAATAAGTTTATTTTTCTAAACTTGTTAGATGTAAATAGTAGGTTGAGTTTTTCTTCTAATAAATTAGCCGTAGTTTTACTTTTGCTGATTTTTGACGTTTTCATATCTGTAGAAATAAAACTGAGAGAGTGGCTTCACACGAAGTATGAGTATACTTAGTCATATGCTTTCTCAGTCAGTTAAATTAAGACTAGAATTAGTTTAGTTATATTTATCTTTTCTGTTTTTATTTATTTCAATATTGTTGATTTTAATAAACAAGTAATGGAGCCCGAACATTTACCTTAATATTCACTTAATTTTTAGTAAAGTGCGTTCAGAACATATTTACCAGCTAGTATTTTCAGATCATATTCATGCTTGTGGTGCACTTGTTTATCTTGCTCCATTACAGCTAGACACTTTTGAAATAATATTTCTCAAGAAGTGCTAAGTGATATTATTTGACATTCTTGCTCTTTCATCACTCTTGTGTTTCAATATGAAATGGATATAAAATAATAGTTCATAACTTAGTAATTAGTTTATAATGAATATATAGATGATGTTTGCGCATATGTAAAATCAAAGATAATACACAGGAGAATGTCGAGATCTATAAAGTAAATTTACAATGAGACTCTTCCAAGTATGTATAAACATCATCTTCATCTGTTGTTAATTTCTCTTTTCATAGTTAATTTCTTATTTTTGTTTTACTTCTTTTTGCAGGTCTTCATTAGCTTGATTTGGAGACTTGATTTTTATTACAAAATTTAATTAGCTTTAGAAGTAATCAAGCAACTAGCATATTTGAATCCACAAACATTGTTTATGGAAGTATTTCTTTTTCATCAAAATAAGTAATTTTGTGCTCCATATTTCCTTTTCTTTCCATAATTTTGAGATGAGTCATCCTTATTTCTTCTTTCTCATGGATGAAGTTTAAATGAAACAGTTGACTTTTATCATTCTCATTTTTCATGGCCCTGAAGATTCCTACAATTCAGATAATTATTCAAAGGGCCTACAAGCAAAGGAAAGTCAACAGTCTTGCAACAATTATAAAGTACTCCCATTCATGATTTTACCTTTTCCCATCTCGAAATCTTACATTTTCCAGGTTGATTTGAGCCTTTGCACTGCACTCGTTCATCTTGCATTCACTTTAGTCACGTTTCTCCCTCCCGAGATCAATTGGAGCCTCTATCTTGTAAATCTCAAGAATACCAATCCTCTGATTTTAGTTTCATTTTCAACAAGATAAATTTTTCGAGATCCTTTCTTCATGACTTCACACTTGTAGCTTTCTCGAACTCTCGGGTTTGTATTATATCAGAGCTATTTTATAAAATATTATGAAATTGTTTATCTCCGACCATCTAGTATTTTCGAGATCATATTCATGCTTGAATTCCTGATGTGTCGAAAAGGTAATATTCCCATGTGATACATTAAAAGCCTTTACTTTCAGACATTTTTGATATCATAAGTTTTATTTATGAAGTTACGAAATTTTTTTATCTCAAGGTCCTGCTTCCTAATGATTTCCCTATCGGGACTTTTGATATCGTAATTGAAATTAAATAAGACCTCAGAAATAATACTCTTGAGGTTATCAGAACCTTTATATATCATAACCTTTTTAGCAAATACTCCGAAATGCCAATACTGAAATCACAAAACTCGATATCATTTTATGTATAAATTATTTTGTTTTCAGGTGATTTCATTTCATAACTACACATTTCGGAAATGTTATTCTTTAATCCTTTCGAAAACAAACCTTCCAAAAAACTCTCTATATTTTATATAGTTTATATCAAGGATATTCATTTCGGGACTCTTTTTATCAGATTCTTTAGTATTTATGAGCTTCTCATTTCAGAGAATCATGATATCATAAGTTCAATTCGAATTGTTCTCTGATATTCCACTCCCGAAATCCTATGTGGCATCTTTCACATGGTTTCACTTAATAGATTTAAATGTGATTTTACGGGTCTCGAAAGCATAAACGATTCATATTTAATTTTTTTTGTTTATCTCAAAACTTCAGAATCTCAAAACATTTTTACAAACCTTATTTTAAGTCTTTCTGAGAACCCGACCTCCAAGTGATGCCATTTTCACATGGTTCATGTTTATGAGATTACAACTCCACTTATTTTCTTTCGCCTTGATTCCTACTTGCTTGGATAATGTGAATGATCATATTTTTATTGCTTCATATTGTTTATCGAGTTTAGCTACGTAATTTTCATTTCAAAGAATTCGATAGGGAAAATTAGTAAGAAAAGAAGATACATACAAAGGTAATGGGTCATTGGTTAATTTCGATTTTCGATGTTGAGTTATTGATATATCGCTCCACTTCAACGATATGCATCAATTTGAGTCTTCTTCATGTATATATTTACAAAACATTGTTACATTAATATTTGAGACTTTGAATTGATTTCTTGAGATTGTATGAATATTTTGGGACTGATATAAAATTAGAAGTAACACAAGAGAACAATTGCAGTACGCAATTAATTGAGAAGCACATCTTTATTTTCATTTTCGACGGACTTTATTTCTTCATATTTTTCGGAACATGAATCATTATTTTTCCCAACTTTATTTCTCATTTTAATTTAGATTTTGGGCCAATTAAAACTTCAAAGAATAGAAATTATTCATGCTTTTATTTGCGATCAAAAGAAGAGCTTATATTTTGTGAGAGAAAATAAACATCTTTCATATGCCCACTTTCATCCTTTTCCATTTCTTTACATTTTTTGTTTTAGTATTTTCTCATATTAAACTCTATTTTTGTAAGACTTCATGAACCTTTTTCACACCTCTACCAAATCAGATTTAGTATTCATTCTCCTTGTTGTTTTCTTTTGATTTTTGGAAGATAGGTTATAATGTTCATCAAATCAACTAAGTCGAGGGAGTCCACTGAACCTTCTATTTGTTTCATAAGCATTTCTTTTATCGGAAAATTGTTAATATGCTTTTATACAATATTTGCTTTGAAACAAGGAAATATGCAAAAGGAGAGACTTCTTATTTAGCTTATTATCTCTCATGATTGTTGTTCACCTTACGGTTTGAGATCCTAATTGCTTATAAATATGCAAGATAAAATTCATTAAAATCTTATGACGCACACACATGATTGTCTTAATTTTCTCTTTTTTTTGAGACATTTTATAATTAGTCTTGTTGGGGTTTTTCTTTTAAATTTGGGTTTTTTCTTTCGAGTTTTTTCTTTCCTCATTTTGACATTTTTTGGAGTTTGTTGATTTCTTCTTTCGCTTCGAGTTTGGATTTATTTTTTCTTTTTTTGTTATTCGCTATGGTTTGGTTTTGGTGATACCACTAAGATTTATTTGGAAGGAATTTTTCTTACCCAGTAGTGGTTGGAAGACATGAGAAATTTTTGCTCTGTCAATTTAATGAGTTTAATTTACCTTAAAGATATATTTTATGGAATCCGAAAGCCCTCTTTCTTTAGATATTTTTCTTGGAGGAACACACATTATTTCTAAGTAATATAGTTCATATTTTCAAATGAAAGAACTGAACTTGAGTTTAACTCAATGGATCCTTCCCATCCTTCCACTTCATACAAAAGCCTCTGAATGGATAGTCATCAGAAAATATTATGGAGTCAAAATTATGGAAGTATTATATCAATTTGCTTAAGTATCTTTTACCATCCCACCTCTTTCACTTAGGTACATAATAAACTTAGCTAACAAATGTGCTTATCAAAAGGGCGATCAAAAGGGGAAGCATGAGAAATACAAGTAAACCCGTCGGGGCTATGGACGCTCACTTTGGCGGTGGTCCATGCTTGTATGGCATAAAGAAAAACTTCGCCAGGGTATTGACCAGACTCGCTGGCAGTGAAGTAATATCAGAGACCATTCATATTGATGGATATATGCTTTATCAAAAACCCTATTTATACCTTATTATATTTGTCACACGAGGTAATCTTAAATATTATATATTTCCCAAAATTCGGATTCATTATTTTAGACTTAGTATGCTTTAAGTACTTATATTTTTGAACTTATATTGCTTGATTCACTAATGTGGAACCCATGCGAAATGTTTCTTGTTTGAAGAGTTAATAAAATTCCTTTGTTTTAACTTTTGGCTAAAGAGAAATTAATCATCTTTTAACTAGAGATAACAGATTCTTTCCGGTGTGTCTCCACTGTTGTGGTGAAATCACAACACCCCTATCATTAACTTAATATTTCATAATAATAATGGGGACCCTTTTCGTAAATTTTGGCTAGATCGCTCTTTAATGTTTTCTTTAGGTTAAAACATAGTTACCGATCAAACGATAACTATTACCTCAAAATGAGAACTCTAACCCAAAAAAAATAAAAAAAACATGAAAAAACAACCCAAAAATGAAAAATATGTCTTCCAGAATGCATGACTTCTTTTTTAGGGTCAAATTTCAACATTTTTTTAAATTATGCTAAAAACCAACTTTTTTTCTTGAAAAAGGGATTGAAAAAACACCCTTGAAACAAAAAGTGTTGATGGTGAAATAACATTGCCAATTTTTTTTGTGCAAAAAACAACCTGAAAATGAAAAATGTTGATGTTGGAATAATATCGTCAATATTGTGTGCAAAAAACACCTTGAAAACGAAAAGTGTTAATGTTGGAATAACGTTTTTTTTTCTTTTGTGCAAAAAAAAAACCTTGAAAACGGATTGTGTTGAAACAAAAAATTTAGAATAATAAAACTTCAACATTTTAAAATGATTGAAAAAAAACAAATTTCATTATTTTTTTTTTAAATTTTAAAAATTAAAAAAATATATTTAATAACTAAAATTTAAAAAATATATTAAAAAATTGGAAAAATAAAAAAAATAAAATAAAATAAAAAATTTAAATTTTAAAAACAAATAAATTTTAAAAAAATATTAAAAATTGGAAAATAAAAAAAATAAAATAAAATAAAAAAAATTTAAATTTTAAAAAACAAATAAATTTTAAAAATAAAATAAATTTAAAATATACCAATTAAATTTTAAAAAGAAAAATTAAAAATTTTATTAAATAAAAAAATAAATTAATTAAATTTTAAAATATACAAATTAAATTAAAAAAAATGTAGTAAATTCTAATAAATTAAAAAAAATTACAATTAAAAAAAAACATTATTTAAAATAATTTTTTTTGAAAAAAATCAAAAATTATTTAAACATGAAAAAATGAAAATAAAATAAAATAAAAATATTAAATTAAAAAAAATTATTACAAAAACAAAAAAATATTTAAATAAAAAAAATTGAATTAAATATATATATATATATATATATATATATATATATATATATATATATATATATATATATATATATATATATATATATATATATATTAAATTAAAAAAAATTCAAATATTAAAAATAAAATAAAATTTAATAAATAAATAAATAAATTTTAAAATAAAATATAAAATTTCAAAAAAAAATAAAAACACTTTTAAAAAAAAAATTAAAATTAAAAATGAAAAAAAAAAAAATATAAAATATAAAATAAAATAAAATAAAATAAAATAAAATAAAAACAAATAAATTTAATTTAAAATATAAAAAATAAATTTAAATAAAATAAATTTAATATTAAATTTTAATTAATTAAAAATAAATTACATGTTAGGAATTTTGCTTCTATGATCCATAAATTGTGATTGAAATCTTTCGGTGAAAATCACATCAAAATAGATTTGGTCGACGCGTTTCGAACCAACTAGTGTGGTTCATCATTAGGACAAGAGTAACCCCTTTAAATAGAAAGTAAAGCTCCCACTAGCCATTTGTAAAATAATGGCTAGTTTGACTCAAATAATAATAGTTCAAATATTTATAAAAAATAAAAATACAAAATAAAAAATAATACAAAATAAAAATAAAAATATATAAATAAATAAATAAATCAAATCATTAAAGTTTATAATTAAAATTTTATATAATTATATTTATTTTAATAAAAAATAATAATTAATAATTTAATATATTTACCATCTATATATTTTTTATAATAATAATTATTTATTTGTTTTTATTATCGAATAAATTAAATGTTAGAAATAATTAAATAATATTTATTTTTTAATTTTATATATTTATTTTATTTTTAATAATTAAATGCTATGTGATTCAAAACTCATCAAACAATTATCTTTTTGATAATTAATCTTAAAAAATAAATAAATAAATAAGTAAATAGATTCAATAAAATAAATAAATAAATAAAAATAAAATAAAATGAATAAATAAATAGAAATAAAATAAAGATAAAAATAAAAATAAAATAAAATAGATAAATAAAATTTTAATTAAATAAATAATAATAATAATAATTTTAAATTTATTTTAAATTAATTTTAAGTTTTTTAAGGAATGATAAATTACATTTAAAAAAAATAGAGAAAACAAAATTAAAATATATATATATATATATATATATATATATATATAATTAATTAAAAAAAATTATTTAATTTTTTAAAAAATATTGAATTTAATTGGCCTCATGTCGACACGTGGACGGGAGGTCGATTCTCGAAATCGACCTCCCATTAATGGTTGCTCACAAACCATCGGTAAATGAATGAATGAAATATCATTCGGTTTGTTTCCAATATAATCACGTGCATTATGCGAGGTAATTCATTCCCTCGAGTTGGTTGTCTATGAGAGAACGCAAGATGAGCGTAATGGAACTTCAAGGTTTACGAGTCTCGGTCTCTTCCAAGCTCGCATAGCTAAACGCCCAGTGAGCCCAAATCCTCATGTGAAATTTGAGCAACATGCTATTGCATCGCATTACGTCGTTTATTCTTGTTGCTATTCTTTATTTCGTTGCATGTTTGCATTACAAATGTGATGACTCCTTCAAGTGACATCAAGGATCGCTGTGACCATAAGCCTCGGTTGAAACCTCTGGGTCCCCCTTTACTTCAAATTCAACCATTTTTCCAGATACTATGTCACTCATAAGCTAAATGAAAGGCTCAACGATGGAAGAAGGTGCCAACCCATGAAGAAATCGAGCATATGAAATTCAATAGGTCAAACTCATAAGTCCATATATAACAAAGCGCTAACGCTAGATGCAATGCATTAGGTTGTTGTTGTTACAATATGGTCGAAATATCGGATGACATTTACACCAAATATATCCCCCTTGTCCGTAGATATACATGTGAAAGCTTTTCAAATTTTAATAGCTTTTTACTTTTTATTTTTATTATTTATTTATTTATTTATTAAATTTAATATTTGTTTTTTCATAAAAATTTTTAATTTAATAAATTTAATTATATATATATATATATATATATATATATATATATATATATATATATATATATATATATTTTAATTTTTTTTCATTTAATAATTTTAGGTTATTTATTTTTTTTATTTTTTATTTTTTAAATTTAATTTTAAATTTAATTTTTATTATATTTTTTTTAAATTTTTTTATTTTTAAAATAGTTTAATGTTAAAAAAAACAATTAGATTTTTTGTTATTATTATTATTATTATTTTAAAACGTCTTTTATCATATATATATATATATATATATATATATATATATATATATATATATATAATTTTAGTTATATATATATATATATATATATATATATATATATATATATATTTATATTTTAGTTTTAATTTTTTTAATTTCGATTATTTTTTAAATTTTTACTGTTTTAATTTTATTTTAATCATTTTTTTTAATTTTAATTATGTGGTTTTTTTTTAATAATTAAAAAAAATTGTTCTTGTTTTTTTTTAATAACGATTTTCCCGGAAGATTTATAATTAAAATTGTTCTTGATGTTTTTCAATTTTCAATTTTTTCTTTCAATTATGTGTTTTTTTGAATTCTTTCTCTATTTTTTTATTTAATTTTCGAAATTTTTTTGTTTTATTTTTTTTATTTTTTTTACAAGTTAATTTTGTTTTATTTTTTTACATTTTTATTGGGTTTTTTTTATTATTTTTATATATTTTTTTATATATTTGATTTTTTTTTGTCATATTTTTCAATTTTAATTTTATGTTTTATTATCAACATGAAAATCACCACTCTAAATAAAAAAGGTTGATGTTGCATCAACACTTTTCAAAATTGGCATGAAAATCACCACTCTAAAAAAAATGGTTGATGCTTTGCATCAACACTTTTCAAAATTAGTATGAAAATCACTATCGTTTTAAAACAAATGTTCATACTTCATAAATAAATAAATAAAATTTAAGTTTAAAAAAATATGCTCCAAAGAAAAGGGTGATTTGCATCACCACTTTTCAAAATCGGATGCTTTTTTTTGCTACCTCAAAAAAAGTAGGTACCGATTCGGTGACCTATTTGATCGGTAACTATGTTTTAAATGTCCGAAAATTTGGCAAGGTTTTTTTTATTTCTTCAAATTTTTGTTTTGATTACTTCATTAAGTTCGATTTTTTCATCAGCTTTCCATCGGTTCTCATTTCATCTCATTTGGATGCATAATTTGCAAATAGTGCTTATCCGAAATTCAATGATTTTTACCATTAAAACTAAAAAATATACAAATGTATATTATTTTAATTTTTTATAATTTAAATGTAAATATAAATTTTTATTAATTTTCAATAACTTTTTTATTATTTATTGTTTTATTTGTTAATTATTCTACAAAATCACGGTAGCAAAAATTGTAAAAAAATTAAAATTATGACATTTTTTGGATTTCGTAAATCTATTTTAAATTCCAATTTAAAAAAGTATTACTACATCCACAATCAAAATGTCACAAAAAAGACTGTAATGTTTTGTTTTTTTGAACAAGACCTTAATTTTCAAATGGATGTAGTTTTTTATTAGGATGGGGTTCCACTCCACGTGGCCCTCTTCCCCTCACTTCACCATACCTCGAAACATTTCGTGACTTCTAAAATTCGTAACTTGATTTTGCCTTCACGCGGCCCTCCTCTCCTCACTTCACCATACCTTATTAAATCACTTTTTCTCTCATCTCTAAACATTTCGGGACTTCTAAAATTCGTAACTTGATTTTTTAAATAGTCTTTCTCTAAAACTCCCACCTCCCGAAATACGAAACCTCCTTATCTCTCCTCCCTTTTCCCATCTGGGAGGTTCTACTTTTCTTAACTTCCATTTAAATTATCCTTCGAAATTTCCTTCCCTCAGAAATGTTCATCTTCATTATCATCATATACCCTCCCTCTTCATCATATATAATAAAACATTGGAAGCTCCATTTCGGAATTCCTTTTTATTTTCCCTTTCGAAACTTATTAACTCTGATGCTCCGAAAACCTCCAATGGTTTATTAGATAGGTTAGTCTATGACCTCTTCGTTTGGGCTAATGCATTTTGTTAAATAAAGTCGAGTTCATATAATATTTTGATAATATTTAAATATTATTTAATTTAATGTTTAATAAATCCTAAATAATTAAATGAATTTTAATTAAATTTATTTATATTAAATAATGTTTTTTTTAAAATAATTTAATTGATTTATAAATAAATTAATTTAATTAATTTAATTTAATTATATATTAATAATTTAATAATTTTAATATATTTATTAATTTATTTGTAATTAATTAATTATTATTATTATTATTTTAAGTTTGTCAAGTCTATATTTTTGTTATGTCTAATCTATTATTTTTATTGGGGTGAGGAATTGAACTGGTGACTTCACATCATGGAGTGTCTTAACAAAACACCTGATCACCGTTTATTTAAGACCTCATGTACAATAATTAATTTAATTTTAATTTTAATTAGAATTATTAATTAAAATTTCCTGATATTAGCTCAGAACTTTAACAATTTTGACACTTCAACTTTGGAGGCTCATAAGTTGAGTTTTACTTGGCCAAATGAGGCCCACGATGGCTCATTAGAAAAATAAAATCACATAGAATATAGAATATTTATGAAGTGGTTGTATGACCAAATTTTGTCATTAAGTGAGCCTAAAAATTATAAGAAAATTAAGCTCTGAATTTGCAATCAAAACTAGTTTCCGAGTTCGTTTTTTGCATTTTCATTTGTCCAAAGCTTCTGGTGATTGCAAATCCATTCGATTTCGTCCTCTTTGACCAAGAATATATTTACAGGGATCAATGGGAAGATCTTATTTCTTTTTATTTATTTATTTAATTGAATTTTGATTGGAGAAGTTTGTTTTCCCAAATTTTGTATTTTTGATTTTGATTTACAATTTAATTTTTTTTATTGGTTTTGGCAGGATAACAATTGGGGAGATTAAGTACAACATATTTGAAGCAATGAGAAAAGACCAACATGGATAATTTGGATCTCTAATTGAAGAGCTGGAGAATCATTCCTTACAACTCGCCTATTTTAGATTTTTGTAAATTATTAAATAACAATTTAGAGAATGAACAAAGGGATCCTCTTCTCTGCAACTAGAGGCTCTGATGGAACTATTGTTTAAGGGATTATAGTTTTAGGTGAGAGGAATACTTCAGATTTGAGGTGTTAGGGGAAATCTCTGTAATTTTTTCTTGCTCGACATATGCACTTTTGTAATGGACAGGAAAACAAGTTCCAAAGAGATATAACAATTTTGGCTTTGAGAGGATGAATTGCTTTGCATTACTGAGTACAAAATTTTCTCAAGGAGCTGAAGTTGCTCATGGACTGCAAAATTGTAGTGATATTATGGTATGATTTTAATAAATTTTCATTTCAAAGCATTATTGTCTTAAATGTGAGTTAATCTGCTATCGCTAGAATTACTCAAATTGATTTCAATCTCTGTTTTAAATAGTGTATTGCATTATGATATTGAACACTACTGTCGTATTGATTGTTTTATGTTATTGAAATTATATAAGAGATATATCTCAGGAGCAAAATAAAATTAGAATTAATCTGAATTCATTGAAATAGGAATGTGTTGGGCAGCAACTATTTATTGTTTAAAATACATTCCATTTTATTTTCTCTTTCATTAATTAAATGAACTTCTTTAATTGATGAAGATTATATATTGAATTCAATCATATAAATAGTCATTTTACCCTGGTTAGTTAGTCTAACTGCTCTCGAATTGAGAGAAGACTATCCTTTCTCAATTCCAGATAGAATTAGTTTTATTTGCATTTTAGAGTGAATATGCACTTAGATTTAATTATGCATTATAGTAGTCCCCTCACACAGGGGAGTATCTTAGTTGTGGCTTTCCCGAGCCATAAAGTAAGCTTAAGGATCTGTTTACTTGCATGTGCACAACAAGAGGGCATATCTGATTTCTCTCTTTCTATTGACAAGTAATTGACATACTATAAGCTAGCAGAAAGAGAGAGAGGGTAACTGGACCCAATTGAACTAGTTAGAACCATTACATAAACATATAGGAGTTTGATTTGGGACACTAACCGGGTGGTCTCTCTCACAGGTTGATGAGGTCATTTTTTACCATAAAAAATTCCCTAGCTTTATCACACTTCTTTTCTCACTTCAGATTGCAAATTAAATTATTCTTTTATGGATACCACAATAGGTTGAAGATGCTACTTGTATATAGTCTTCAAGGGTGGTTGAATCCCTTCAATGAGGCTGACTTGGCTGAGATAGGGCTAAATTGGTGAAAGAGACTTATTTTCCATTTTTGACACAAAAATAAATTTCTTCCTAAGAAGGGTCTAATACAAGATGACAAGGACAATGACTCATGGCACAAACCCTAGAAGCACACAATGGGTGCTTTGAACTAGAAATATAATAAATTGAGCATGAAACCCATGCTTATAAAATAACAATTTTCTTATTATTTACAATATTTTTTCTTATTTTTGAAAATACATATAAATTACATAATGTCATGGGTTAGACGACAATTATGAAGACCGATACTAGTTGCATTTTTCAACACTCCTTCTTAATTAGGGAGGTATTCATAATTGTTCAACCAGTACAAGGATGAACTCAATTTGAAGTGTTTCAAGAAGAGTAAAACAACATATCCAATGATAGATACCATCAAGGCCAAAACTGCCAAGATATCAAAGATCCAAGTGTAAAGACATAATTACAAGGATCCACATGTCATCACAAGAACACCAATTTGAGGATACAAGTGTCATTTCCAAGACACTAATTCAAGGATCTACTAACTCAACAAGGACTAAGGTGTCATCAAGGCAACTTGAAACTATAGGTACCATTAGGCTACAACCCTAGTATCAATCCAACAAGATATATATACCATCTAGGCCTCTATGCCAATACACCAACCCTTACATGGATCTATGTATCATCAAGGTCAACAATAAAATGAAGCTCCATGAGACCACGATACCCTCCCTCACGAGGATATAGACATCAAAAAGGCCAAACAATAAATGAGATCTCAATACAAACCAGGCCAAGGTGTCCTCCCAAGTACCATCATACATGCACACAACCTAAGGTACTCATCTCTCCCTCTCAACTAAATCAATCCAAGCATGCTTACCAAATATTCAAAACCTCCCAAGGAGAGATCAACACACCAAATATTTGTTCATCCATTAGAACATATTGTAGCCTCACAACCCCAACCAGTATCAAACTTCCAATATATTGGTTCTTATTAACAATATGCTAACATAAAATCTGGGGTCCTCAACTATTATGATGCTGTCTACTTCATTATAATATCCAAACAAATATCGACATAAACTTCCTTTTTACAACCTCTCAAGCACCACCAAACTCAACCTTAACACTTCTCAAAATATCTAAGTCTTTATTCACAACTTCATTAAAAAATAGTAACCATCAACAATGCTTTATCCATTCTTTGATCTTATTCTTTCTTCATAGTATTTACTACACATCATGTCATTCTTGTCAACTATGGAGGATATACAATTTCCTTCATCCAAGCTCCTTCTCAACTAGGGATAAGTCCATCATCAACAAATTTATTCTTACAACTACACAAGCTCTTTATTTTTCATTAGCATATCATCAGATAACTTCGACCTTCCAAAACATCATTCCTTTTATCTTCATATGGAAACAAGGTCATTGTTTAATCACCAATGTAAACTTCAATGTCATCAGGATTCTTACAACTCCCTCTTTCCATCATGCTCAACATCATCATAAAGTCATCATTAAGTATGAGGTAGGAAACCACTTGAAAATAATGTACCTGCAAATCTCATTAACAAGTAAAACCAAGCACAAATATATATGTACAAGAGCAGATAATTAACTTTATCAATCTAGGGTTAGCATATGGGGTTATCAAAAATTTAAACAAGAAATTAAACCTCAGATATCCAACAATTAAACCATGTTAGGGTTTCAATCATAGCATAAGAATTTACACCTAGTGTTAAACTTTTATGCCTTGGAATTTTACAACAACCTTTACTATGGTTTTGTCAGAATCCCTAAAGACTATCATCAAACCCTAAAAAAATAGGGTTTTATCATATGCCCTAGATATCATCAAAAAACCCTAATCAAAAGGATAGGGTTTTATCAAAAGATAGTACTGCAAGGGTTGATTTTAATCTAGAGATCAAACATCCTAACAATATAATAATATTCATGATTCTACAACAAAACCTTAGATATGAGAGAGTCATTGATTATAATCAAATTTGAAGACACAAATATTGTACCTTCTTATATGATGAAGACCTGCTACAAATTTTGTAATATTATACATACCTTGAGTTACTTCCTTTACAAACCTTATAAGGCTCCTTCTTGATGAGTTCCCTTTGCAACTAAGCTTTATACAAATCTCATTTTGAATGCTCCCTCTGAATCTAGCCACAATCCTTTCTTTTATCGACATTCCTACAAAAATATTTCTTTCCAAGGAAAACACAAGAGAAAGGATTATAATCAAGCAATAAAGCTATATATATATATATATATATATATATAGATGAAATCAACAACAATTTAAAATAACAATTTATATAATAAAACAACAAAAATTTTTCCTCTTTATACCCCTCTTCAATTTCTTTTTTTAACTCTATTCTGATAATGGACCATTTTAAGAGAACATCATGTGCATATTTTCGTGAAGAAATACTTACCTTACTTTGTGTGTATTCCCCTCTTAGAAAGAAGGTTTTCCACCTGATTCTCTTCTTTGAAGATTTGTGTGTAGAAAATGTTCTTAAAATTGATTTCCAATCTCCTAATACATCTCATCTAGTTGGAACGGATTGGGGTTGTGAAGAGAGTATGATCCCTAACCCAGTCTATGATGCTCTTGGCATTGTCATGAATGAAGATTTGTTCGAGTCTAAACCATTTGGTGAACAAAAGGATGCCCTATACAACAATGATCTCGACTCTGTTGTTTGTACCCTGTGCTCCCTTCCACCAAAAGTGGTAGTATCTCCCTGGTTCTAGAACGACGACAACACCGTACCCACAATGCCTCTGTTGGCTTGCCCTGTCAGAAATTCCTATTGGATATGTCCCCTTTATATCCTTTATTGTGACCTTTCTATTTTTGTTGTACCTCTTGTTAGGTCCAATCTTTGCGAAAAAAATTGACAACCTTTATAATAGGCTCCCGAATCTCGGGCATTTTGTGTTAAAAAATCATTGAGTTCTTGTTGCGCCAAATGGACCAAATAATATAAAAGGGTAAAGCACGATGCTTGTTTCATTTCAATAACCAGAAACGGAAGCATGAGATCAATGTTTGATGAATCCCCATTTGACCTAGCTGCTGGAAAGGCAGAAGAGTAAAGACACAAATAACACAAATAATTCACAGACAAAACACATAAGTTGCGACGCTTCTATTGATCAGACAAAATTTTATATGAATATAATGAACCCGATGAAGGGTATTTAAACCTTTTTGATTAACGACTCGCCTAATATAACTTAAAATGTACAGGCTTACTAAAATTCATCTATCACTTATCTCGACTTGACTCAACACTCAGTTAAATGACTCTCTAAATATAGTTAAATCTCCATGTGGGAGTTAATTAGCTATTTTAACGCTCCCCCTTAATTACGACTGCTAAACTAAAACATGACTCATGACAACTCAAACATGCATGTTGGTATTTGTCTCAACTAGGCTTAGAACACCCAAGTTTCTTTTGTGAAACTCAAACACATCTTTTGCTAATGACTTTGTAAATGTATCAGTTAATTGATCACTAGATTTACAAGGCTTCAATTGAACTTCTCCATTTCTCACAAGTTCTCTAATAAAGTGATATCTAGTATCAATATGCTTTCTCTTTGATGAAACACACTATTCTTGGATAATGCGATCGTTGAGGTGTTTCACAATATATTGTTGTTTCTACTTGAGTCCATCCAATACTCTTCTTAACCACACTGCGTGACATGTTGTTGATGTTGCTGCTACATATTCTGCTTCTGCTAATGATAGTGTCACAATATGTTGTTTCTTAGATGCCCATGAAATCACACCTGAACCAAGATGTAATACATAATCGAAAGTGCTCTTCCTATCATCCAAACTACGTGAAAAATCACTATGTGTTTATCCAATCAAATCTTTCTTTTATGTTGCATACATTATGCCACAATCTCTAGTTCCTGCTATGCATCTCAAAATTCTTTTTCCTACACTCCAATGTGTGTATTATGGAGTCTCCATAAATATGAAAATCAAAATCACTCGCATAATATCCGGTCTTGTAGATGTGAGATACATGAGATTGCCAACCAATATTTTGAATAGAGTTGGATTGACATATGATCCTTCATCATCCTTGCTTAACATTGTACCTGTTGCAACTGGCATAGGTACAATTTTGCAATTATCCATCCTAAATATTTTCAGAAAATCTCTAGCATATTTATTTTGGAAAATAAAAATTCCTTTTCAGATTTCTCAACTTCCATGCCAAGAAAATATTTCATGAGACCAAGATCTGTTATCCCAAATTCTTTCTTCATGACTACTTTAAATTCATTTAACTCAAGATTACTTGTAAAAATCATGTCATCAACATATAAGAAAAAAATCAAAATTTGTCCATGCTCATTTAACTTTGTGTACAAGGTAGGCTCAATGTTGCTTCTGCAAAATCCACTCTTAATCATGTAGTTGTCAATTTTGTTAGACCAACCTCTAGGTGCTTGCTTCAATCCATAGAGCACTTTCTTCAACCTGTAAACATTTTCTTCTTTTCCTTCAACTTCATAACCTAGGGGCTATTGCACATAAATTTCTTCTTCTAGAATTCCATTCAAGAAGGTTGATTTCATATCCATAGGATATACTTTCCACTTGTTCTGAGCTGTTATGGCTAGAACTTCTCTTACAGTATCCAATCTGGCTACCGGAGCAAACATTTCTCCAAAGTCTATTCCTGGTTGCTGTGAGAATCCTTTTGCTACAAGTCTTGCTTTAAATCTATTAATTTCACCTTTCTCATTCAACTTTGTCTTGTACACCCACTTCACATCAATGAGATTTTTGTCTCTTGGAAAATATACCAAATCCCATGTATTATTCTTTTCAATAAGTTTAATTTCTTCATCCATGACTTGCACCCAATTTTGATCTCTGATTGCTTCTTCACACGAAGAACGTTGGAATGAAAACAATGCAAAATTTGAACTAACATCCAAATCATCATAAATATGTTTCAAACTTCTCATCTTTATCTTACCATTGTTTGATTCATCACCTGATTGGCTACTGGGAGAATTTTGACCTATTGATCTGCTTGAAGATTCATGCTGCTCAACAAATATTTGAGTCCTTGCTAATGTGAATTTGTTTGGTGTTCCCTTTTTTTATTCTTGCTGCTCTTTTTCTGCTACATCATCTTCTTCCATCAATGGTGCTTGTTCATCAAATTTTTTGTCTATAATACCAATCCATGACTCTTGTTCTTTGAACACAACATCTCTGCTAATTATGGTCTTCTTGGTGACAGGGTTATACAATTTGTAAGTGTTTGATTGCTCACGATAACTAGTCAATGTGCCTTTTTCACTTTTATCATCCAATTTACCTCTTATCTGCTTAGGTACACGTGCATAGGACACACATGCAAAAACTTTGAGATGAGATACGCTGCATGACATACCTAACCATGCTTCTTCTGGTACTCTATTTATCGCACTCTTTGTAGGTGATCTATTTATTACATAAACAACACATGCAACTGCTTCTTCCCAATACTCATTAGACAAGTTTCTTCCTTTCAACATGCTCCTTGTCATGTTCATAATTGTTTTTTTCTTTATCTCTGCTACACCATTCTGCTATGGTGTGTACCTGGTTGTAAAATTTCTTCTGGTTCCATGTTATTGGTAGTAATCATGGAATGCCTTCGAATCATATTCTCCACCACGATCTGACTTCAATACCTTGATATGTCGATCACTTTGGTTCTCTGCTAAGGCTTTGAATTATTTTAACTTTTCAAAACTTTCATACTTCTACTTCAAGAATTAAACCCAACTCTTTCTGTTATAGTCATCAATAAAAGTGAGGAAGTAATCACTTCCACCCATCGACTGTGTCCTCATTGGTCCACACAAGTCTCTATGCACCGACTCAAGAGGTTGGTTTTCTCTGTATGCAACTCCCTTTGGAAAATTTTCACAGTGTTGCTTTCCCAATATGCAACACTCACAAGTACTTGCAGGTTATTTGATGGGAGGTAACCCTCTCACCATTTGTTTTCATTACAACAATATTAAACTAGAAAAGTGCAAGTGTCCAAACCGAAAGTGCCATAACCAGTAATCATTAGAACATGCAACTGTAAAATAACTAACCTGATCACTATAATTCATAATTAGAGAAAAAAATTTGTTCCTCATCATCTGCACCTTTGCTATCAGCTGCTTGCTTGGGTGTTTGTCATATATAATACACTCTATTCCCTGAAAGATAACTTTGTATCCCTTATGTGTCAATTGACCAACACTTATAAAATTATGTTTAAGATAAGGCACATAATATACCTCTAAGATTGTCTTTGGCTCCCCCTACTTGGTCAAAATGTTGACCACTCATTTTCCATCTACATCCGCAATTTCGTCAGTCCCCAAATTTACCTTTGTCTTCATAGATTGATCCAAATTTGCAACCAAACTCTTGTTTCCTGTCATCTGGTTATTGAAACAACTGTCTAATAGCCATATATTATTAGATTTTTCATGCATGTTATGGAAATCTAGGAGCATGGAGTTAGTATTCTCTATACTAGCATTATCTCTCTGGTTTCCTTAATCAACTATGGTCTTCTTGCAATCACAAGAATATTGACCAAATTTATTGCAATAATAACATCTCACCTTTGATTATCGTTGAAGTTTATGTTGTTGCTTCCACTTTCATGTTCATGCTCTTCTCAACCATCTCTCTTACCACCATATCTTTCGCCTCATCCTCTACCTATCGATCTACTTCTGCCTCGACCTTTGTCTCTTGAAATAGAAACCTGGATTTTGAAAACAGTTTCTACAGTGGAATCATTATTTATGTCTATCCTTGCTTCATGCGAATAGAAGTGATCCCGTCAAATCATCAACTATCAGTGTTTCGAAATCCTTGGCTTCTTCTATGGTTGCTACCAAAACATCAAACATGGTAGACAAAGATATAAGAAACTTCTCAATCATTGTATATCTCCACCATAAATTTTTAAATAATTTATGATAGACATGACCCTATTCATGAAAGAATCAATGCCCTGTGTCTCCTTCATCTGTAGACTTCCAAAATCTCTCCTAGTATTATGCAATTTAACAATATTGACTTTGGCCATACCTGTATAACATGTTGCCAAATTTTCCCATGTTGTCTTTGTTGAAGACGTAATCATAATCTTCTGGAACATTGCTCGGTCCACTCTCTTTTGGATAAGTAGCAACGCTTGTGCATTCTTCCTTTTGTCTTTCTTCCATTGTTCCCTCTCTGCATTAGTGAGAGCTCGTTCTTCTGCTTCAGTCTGAGGTTCTGAAAACCCAAAGTTGACATGATCCCAAACATCATGTTCTTTCAACAGGGTCTCCATATTAATGGCCCACACATCATAATCCTTCCCTGTGAAAGGAGGAATTTGTGGCTAGAAACTCGTTGTTGTCATTTTTCTTCAAAAAATTCACTTCTCTCATGAAACCCTAAGTTTCTCTTTTTATAAGCTTTTCAAAGCTCAAAAAATAACCCTTATAATAAAACCCTAAGTTTTATTTTATATATAAAAAACATTTTATATATAAAATAAAATTTTATATCAGTCAATTTTCAAAAATAATAAAATGGTCTCAACACAAAACCTTTTAAGGCCTTGCATTATTCAAAAACCTCCACCTTTAAAAATCAAACCTTTCAAAAAAGGTTGATACGAATAATCAAACCTCCTTTGTTTGATACGAATACTAACACGGCACATAGTGGAAGGCACCAGCGTGAATAACGCTCTGATTAGGTGGTATGATTGCTTGCTAACGATCCTCTCAAGGTACTATCTTGCGTCAGTGGCTAACACACCTAATAACCAAGGTTGTTGGCGTGCTTGAAAATTACGGTAATTTTTCTCTTTGTAACACAGTTCTTTGCTGAACCAACCAACATTATAACACTCTGACTATAACCTCACAGATGCGTTATAGATTCAAACAAGAGAGAAAACAAATTTCTCCTCTCACATGCGAATGATTGCTGATCCTTCCTCGTTGGCTCTTTGTAACCTCGCTTTGATACAATTTTTTTGAAAGGTAGAAGAGTAAAGACACAAATAACACAAATAATTCACACACAAAACACATGAGCTACAACTCTTCTATTGATCACACAAACTTCAATATGAATATAACGAACCTGGTGAAGGGTATTTAAAACTTTTCAGCTAATGACTCACCTAATATAACTTGATATGCACAAACTTACTAAAATTCATCTATCGCTTATCTCGACTTGAATCAATGCTCAGTTAACTGACTCTCTAAATATAGTTAAATATCCATGCAGGAGTTAACTAGCTATTTTAACACCAGTTGTAGGTAGTCCATAATGCCCACCCACACCTCCTTTGCAAATGGGAAACTCAGCAAGAGAAGATCAATCTCTTCATAATGGTTCCTACATAAAGGGAAAATGTTTGGGCCATGAAATCCCCTGCGTGTCAATATGTCCCAAGTAAGAACTTTGTTGTGTATAGCCAGCCATCCAAAGAAAATGCGTTTAGATGGGATCTCCCATCTCCATGCAACTTGGAACTAGATTTTGTAGTCAAAGTCCCTCTCTTCCAATGGGAGTCTGTTATAGATATCCTTTACACTTGGTAGTCCATTATTTAAGGTACCCTCCCACAACAATATATCTTCTCCCTCATTTATCGAAATACATGCGTCAAAAAGGTGAGTGAGATAATCCTCCCATTCAATGGAATTATTACTATATAAACCAAGCTCGTCTACCTTCAGCCAATATTATTGATATGGTGATATATCGTTCAACCTATTGATATGTGAAAAGTAATAAACACCCATGTTGTGGAGGGTGTTAAGAAGGTCAACCGATAGGGTGTGGATACCATGGAAACCTTTCAGTGAATCCAATCCAATCTCCACCAATCTACCATCCCTCACCTCCCATCTGAGGAAACCCATCATCCATTGACAGTTTTAAGTCATACCTTGCCGTATGTAGGAGGAAACAAAGGTCGTCCTTTCCCCTTCCGTGATCCAAGTCATGTATGGAATTCCCTGCATATATTTTTCCCTCATGAGATAACCCCATATACTGTCTTCTGCCAGTGCCCTCCACATGTTCTTGATGATCAATTCCCTATTAAATATGTGGGTATCTAAGATACCACGACCCCCTTCTTCAATCGGCCTTGTTATGGCTTTCCATCTCACCAAATGAAACTTCCCCTTCAATTCAGTCCCCAACCAAATGAATCTGGACATTATAGCATCAATCTTGTGATAAATCTCCATCGACAATGGAAAAATATGCATCCAGAAAACATAGATTTTTTGTAGGACAAATTTAGTGAGAGTCATTCTACCACCAATTGATAACCACCTATGACACTACCCAGAAAATTTCTTATTGAATTTTTCGACCAACTATACCCAATCCTTATTGCCATAGTTGTTTGGTTTGAGAGGAAAGCCAAGATAAGTGAACCCCTCTTCAAGAAGAACTATAGTGACCCCAAAAAGTTGGCATATCTCCCTGCACCGAGGATCCTCTTTGTCATCAAAAATAAATACAGATTTGGATTTTCTCATATATATACCTAATGCTTCACTAAAGGATTTGATGATCAGGTGTAGCATCTCCCGTTCCTCAAGATTATTCATTCCACTGAATAATAGATTGTTGAAAAACATAAGATGAAAAATTTGTGTATTCCTTGTGACCTTCACACCATTGAAATTTCCTACGATCCTTACAACACCTATCTTGCGACTAAGACAATACATGACCTGCAGGAAAAGCAAAGGCAATAAAGCACAACCTTGCCGAAGTCCCCTATATATGCTCTGAAGAATTTTTTCGGAGAACCATTGATGATCACTGCAAAATTAGTTCTTTGTGTGCATTCCATGATCCAGCTAATATTCTTAGGAGATATTCCCACCTTATGTAAGACCATTCTCAAAAATTCCCAACCTATGCAATTATATGCTTTGATAAAGTCTACCTTGAGCAAACTTTCCTTTTTAATTCGAGTTTTCATGGAATCTAAACATTCTTGCACAATTCCAATGGCGTCCAGTATTTGTCTTCCATCCAAGAATCCAAATTGTTCTAGAGAGATATGGATGGATAAGGTCTTCTTGATCCTTGTGGAAATCAACTTGGAAATAACTTTATATATTTCATTGCATAAAGTAATAGGCATGTAGTTCGAAAAGGCAACATGGACCTTCTTCTTGGGGATTAATGCAATGAAAATGGCATTCATGACCCTGAAATATGACCATTGACCCTGGATGTCTTTTGTTTTATCATGAATGTAATGCGTCTATCTGATTTATGTAGAGTTTTATGGGGTTCACTATTATGATGTATTGTGGATAGGTGTTAATGGCGAAATCTCTTTTAATGCCATAGTTTTGAACAAGTGAGAGGAATGAAACTCAATATTTTTTTAAATATTAAAAATTTATCTTTTTGTTTAATTTTTTAAAGTTGTGGTACACTTAAAATTAAATACAAAATTTTTATTATTTAAAAAATTCATAATTACACTAAATAATTGTATATCCAAGTCGTAAGGGGTCAATGGCCATCGTAATAGGATTGTGGTTCACTAAAATTAAAATAATTTAAAAATATTAATGTAGCATACTCTACGTGGATAAATGAAAATTTCAAAGTAATAAAAGGATAATGTCTCTTCTTGTTTCCATATATTTATATATTTGAAAAATATTTATAAACCAATAAATTCTTTAAGTGTCTAACATCTCCCTAATAGATATATAATGATGTCTTTATTTTTGGTTTCAACTCCAAGGTCCAATGCCTCTTTGTATTCTAATGTTTCCTTTTTATTTTTTTACATATTTACAAAATATTTGCAAATAACCAAATCCCCAAGGACTAGGAGTTTAGTCCGAAGGGGTGCTAGTGATCCCAGGCATCTTTCGAAAATTTCAAACTTTTTTCTTCCAAGTGTTTTGGTGAAGATATTTGTAATTTGCTCATTTTTGGAACAATGTCTTAGACGAGTTGTCTTGGCCTCCACATGATATCGAATCAAATAATAATTTTTAGTGTTGTGTTTGTATTGATCATGGAATCTATGATTCATGGCCAACTTGATTGCAGAAGCATCGTCAATCAGAAGAGGAGTATAATTCGATTATTTCTCCTGCAAGTCTTAAATAATTTTTTGAAGCAAGACAATCTCCTTTGTTCTTATAAAACTACCAAATATTCTACCTTTATCATTGAATCTGTTGAGACTTATTGTTTGCATGATTTCCAAGAGACAGCTCCTGATCCAAGACTCTTAAGATATCTTGAAGTAGATACTCCATTTTATTTTTATCCTTCAAATTATAAATGAAAATATCCAATAAAGCTAAAATTATCCACATGTGAACGTTTGAGTACAAATTCTTGAGTTCCTTTCAGGTACTATGAAACTATTTTTGTAGCAAACCAATGTTCTTATGAAGCATTTCCTCCCTCAAGACGAAATCTCCTTATGCAACATTGTCCCCCTCTCATGAACTCTTGATGACCTCTTCACTTCAGGAAGACCCTTTGAATGATGTGATTGGAAGGCTAAGCCCTAATGAAACCCCATATCAATCAACGGAAAAACCTAGACCATATTAGAAAAGTCCCTCAAAGTGGATCACCAAAAAGCTTGAAACTTATTGGGGTATTCTAGTACCAACAAGGCATATCATCTTTACGATGAGGTAAAAAAGAAATGCGTTATTTTCAGAGATGTGATTTTTCTTAAAATTTCTATGATTGACTACACTATTAAGTGTTTACTTGATCATTTGAACAAATTCAATCATGCAAAAACATTTCAAGAATTTCATAATGAGATTCCCAAATTGAACTCACTCACTGTGTAAATTTAATTATTGAAATATATTTCTAACATTCAATATAAATAATGTCATCTAAAATTCAATATATGGCTAACATTCAATATATTGCATTGTAGCACCAACCTAAAACACCTCAAATATCATGAAATTTTAGAAAAAATGACTTGGAAGGTTGTCTCTACACCAAATCTACTATTAAAAATGCATAGGATCAACTCTATCCAATATTAGATAGTACAAGGTTGGAAAGAAAAAAATTAAGGATGGCAATTTATCTTGAACTTTAGAAACCTTGGTGAATTTTATTAGTCTTTTATGTGTAATCTATAAAATGTTTGCTAATATTTTTGTAAAAATATTCCAATTTCTAATGATTTTATATAGTAACTATAAAATATTGGTGATTTTTAAGATACAATAATTTAATATTACAAAATTTGAGTGATTAAATTTTAGAGAAAATGGAAATTGGTGAATCTTTCTTCTAGAAAAAGCATGGAAAATTAGTCCACTTATCAATAATAGCCCCTAAAATTTTGCTTGAAAGTTAGCATACTTTGGATCTAAACCAAAGAAATACAACATGAAAATTAGGCCACGAGAGATGATATAACATAGCCTTCAAGGATTTGAAAATTGGGCACCAATCGAGTGCTAGAAAATTTGTGCAACATAACTAAGATGCATGATCCGGATTTATGCAGGAACACAATGAAATACATAAATACACATAAAATCAGAGATGCAACAGAAATAAAGCTTCATTTCATTAATAACAAATATGCTTACAAATAGAATGGAAATAAACTAGTTAGGGCGCTGGTATCTTATCTCTGAGAAGAGATGTGGCGGCTACAAGCCTTTGAAATGTGTTACAATGAGGCTTGAGGGCCTATTTATTATTTAGAAACAATGAATAACCATAAACATCCAAAAACCTAACCCTAGTAGATGAAACACCAAAACTAGGGCCCCGTTTAGGTAAATTGGTACATCAATCTTCCCGGGGATGTAATTTTGGCATACGATCTCTGTTTGATGCGCACAATACCTTGTTAGAAATATCTATTCGAGGACTACAAATTTTTATGGTGAGAAAAATTGAACAAGCTTCCATGTTGCTCCCGATTTTTCCAAAAAACGTTGTTTAGGGCCTCAAAACGACTCTGGAAGTTCAGGACCCGAAAAACTGCTAAAAATAGTAAATTGTGCCACAATTAAGGAAATTGAAAAACTAAAAAAAACAATGGTGGGGCCCCAAGTGGAATAGGAGGGTGGCCACCAATATCCACCTGGATCAATGCCTCTATTTGATGCATGATCATTCTTCAAGGTTTATAAGACCTAGGAGTCTTATCACACATTTACTAAAGGGAGTGGGTTCCCTTAATTATTTTGTTTATTTTCCTAAGTTTAGTTTTAGTTCTAAATATATTTAAATGTAATTTGATTAATGAATAATATCTCGTGAGTTGTAGAGATATTAGGGATGAGTGAGTAATCCTAGGAAGAGTGAGGATTTTATGGATCTAGAATATCTTGTGAGTTGTTAAGGAGGGTTTTGTGGATCTGAACCAGAATCTGGTATCATAATCCTTTTCTTTAAAAATGTAATTTTGTGAGCAATCAAGGTTAGTTGGTTGGGTTGTGAGAGTGAACTAAAGAGTGGAGAGAGGGCCAAATACAACTCGCCCAAATTGGGTAGATTAGGCCATTAATTTATTATAATTATTTTGATTGAATGAAGATTTTGTGTGCATGATTCCTGCAATTTAAATGTGTTTATGTACTGGAGTGTAAATTTGAGGAATTACTTATTTATTTGTGTAAAGGATGAGACGTTATAAGTAAAGGAACCTACATAATGAGAAGGAATTTATTATCTACACACCTATGTGTAGAGACGGAACATACGTTTGCGTCTCATAGAAAGATTCATTGTAGTGTAAAAGAAAGCGATGAATATGATTTTATGTTCAGGAATGTGAAGGCCATTTCTAGATTTCAAGTTGCTTAGCTATTGGATAATTGGAATGACTATTATTGGTCAAATGGTGATTGCACCTACTATGGATCTGGTGGACTTGTGATATAACTGAAATGAATCAATGAATGTATGAAGACTAAGTCTTTGATTCAAAAGAGCGGCCCATGTTGAAATAACTGAGGAGTCGTCAGTAGTGTGGCGATTTTCAAAGATCTCCATCAGTGAGAATCATTGAATGGGTTCACTGTTGAATGCAATAAAATGGGAATCAAGCCTAGAGTGAAGATAGATTGGTGATTGGCAAGAGTGCCTTACAAGAAACCTGAGTGTAATTTTTCACGATTTTCCCCATCCGAGTTGCAGACGCGTCGACTAGTGCCATTGATTATTTAAAGAAGGATTGAAACACTGTTTGCATAGATCATGAAATCGGATTAACATTAGAGTTGAGGCGCTACGCATTCGTTGTGCATGTGATGCGCACACACCAGAAATGCTACACATTCGTTTGAGGTGCTACGCATATGCTATGCATTCATTGGAGATGCTATGCTACCTTTACATGTTGCATTTTCACCTGCAAGTTAAACCTCACCTCAACAACAAACAAGTTGATCAATCCAAGCTCCAGGAAGTTAAAAAAGCGGATGATGGTAAGGAGTAAGGTATGGAAGATTGTATGTTGTGAATTTAATCCGTTTCATTTTTGATAAACATATCTGTGCATGAAAACGTAAGTTTACAGAGAACAAAACAGTCTTCGATCTAAGTTTGCCTTCCAGTTTGTTGTTGTGGAATCAGAGGAGACAAGTGATCTAGATCTGTAGAGAGGCTCACTGTATAGAGAGTTTTTTTTGTGAATTGAAAGGAAAAGGAAACAATATTGATCTGAGACTGATTTACCCTGCATCATTTGGTATCAGAGCAAGACTAGTGCTCTTTGGGGTTTTTTGTTCAAATACTGAATTTTATTCTCAGTGTGTGTAGAATTTTCATTGGTAATAGATCCAGATACAGAGGGTTATGATCTGAAAGGAATTGGTCATTGGGAGATCGGAACACAAAATATTTTATGCAGAAAAGAAATTAGAAGTGTAGGCAAAACAAGATATTTACATGTGTAAAGAAGAGAATAATCCTGAAATGCTGCAAGCAATGAAGACTTCAACCATTTCATTCAAGGCAGACTGTGGAAAAAGGTTTGAGGAAGACAAGATCAGGGAAGGATCTTGTAAGTTTTAAGAACTTTAATGATATATTTATGTGAGTGCAAGTAGCAACAAGAATTTGCAGCTAGGTAGCTGTGACAAAGGACAAGGGAGCAAGTGAAGAAATTGCAGCAAGAGATGTTGTAAGGCAATGAAGAGAACATGGATGTTATCAAAAGGAAAATAAAATTAGCTGGAAGAAGAACTGAATTGCAGACAGTGAACAATAAAGCAACATGTTTATTGTCCAAGCCAATGAAATATTAAGGAGATAATATAATTGGAATATCTCTTAGGTATGAGTTATATTTTGATATTTGGTCTAATTTGAATTATTTTCATAGTGAAGAGAATGATAGTAGCCAACATAGAAATAGACTGTGTAAAAGGAAGAGAAGTTTTGTTAGTGTCAAAACTTAGTAAAGAATATTGTTGTATAAAAGAAGAGAATAACAGAGTTTTCAAAACAGAGAGAAAGGCAGATGAGAAATGTTTACAAAATCCTGATAGCATTGGAAGCTGAGGAACAAGAGTGCTCAAAAGATGTTTTTTTGCGGAAACCCAAGGAAATATACCAAGATGATGAATTGGTGTAGGTGACAAGTAAAGACTTGTTACAAACAAATGAGAGAGGGTTATTGTAAGCTCACAGTGGGCAACGGAAGTCCACATAAAGAAGACAAGATGACTATTAGGGGTCATGAGAGAAGCCACAACAAAAGAAAGAAATATGCCAAGGAAAATGGCAAAGGAAAGAAGATGAGTCAAGAAGCACTTGAAAAAGAAATTGTATTTAAAGAAAGTATTGATGCAATAACAATGCTGCTAGAAGATTGTGAAAGGGGCCAAAGGTATGGTTGGACTATGAAAAGAAAGAAGATAAAATGGAAGTTGTTGCAGAAACAGATAAAGAGGAGAATGTATATTAGATTAAGAGAGGAACTTAAAGCAGTTGAGTTAAAGGTGGAAGATGGCTATTGTAGACCTAAGAAAGAGGTTTACCTTGAGGAGGAAGGAATTATTGATGATTTTCTGAACTGTTGAACAAGTTCAGATCACAGAGAGATGTGATGATTAAGACATCAAAGGAAGAGGAGCCTTGTATTTTTTAAACTAATGCTTTGTGTATGTTTGCAAGTGAAGAAAAACCTTTAGAATATTTTTTATGCACGTTGATGAAGAAATGAAGTTGTTAGAAGAGACGGCTGTAATAGAACAATTCTTAATTGAACATGTGTTCAAAGACACTAAAGATGGATAATTGTTGAAGACTACTATGGCAGTTGAAGATGATGAATCTAGTATTACTTGGAAAAAAGATGGCAGACAGTTTGAAGACAAAGGGAAATTGAAGATTACGAAAGAAGAAGTAGAAAAGAGGTATGAAGATAGCCTTATGATAGGATCACACAAGAGTATATGTATTGTGAAAACACTTGAGGTAATGGGATCATCTCTTCAATTTTTATTACAAAATTATGAATCTGTATTGATAGTTAATGGGAAAGAAATTGTCTTGAAAGGACATAATGGAGCATTAACAGAAAGGGATCTTACTAAATATTGCACTATGGAAGATGGTAGAACATAAATTTATAAGGAGAATTCAATCCAAGGAGGTACATCTAGTCTAGTAAAGGCTGTGAAGAGCAAAGGAAAAGAGGATAGTCAAGAACTTAAGAATAAGTTGGCAAAGGTTGATGCACAACAAAAAAATGAAGACAATGATATTTGTGCAAATTTCAAAAAGAGTAAAGGTGATTGTAATCAACAAACTAAAAAGAGACATGCAATCTCAGAGGATGAAGGCAAGGATGCTTTAGTGAACTATGAATTTGCAGTGAGCAGCAAAGGGGTTCAATGGAATGTGATATTCATGGTGTTAACAATAATTGAATATGGCAGTGCTAATTTTGAATATGATAATTTTGATTTTGGTGGGGGAGACCGGTGTATGGAGGTTATACGTCGGTGTATTGCACAGGGTTTCGAATTTCTCCGTTTCTGTAAAGAAAGACTTCCAAGGAATCGTAGCTCCTGTGTGTCTACCATCCGTTGCCATGAAAAAATTTGAAGAAATTATAAGTAGCAACATATTTTAGATTATAATAGTCACCCTGGAGATCTTGTACTCGACAGAAACTCATTCGTGCTCATAGTTGCACGAAACTCCACGCTATGTTTCCTTTGTCTTTCGTTTAGTTTGCCCATGGGAGGTTTTCAACCAGGTTATAAGATCAATACAACCAAGACCATGCTTCAATGTCTTTTGGTTTTTTGCAAGGAGAAAAAAACGCTTTCTTTTCTTATTAATAAAAAAGAGAGTATATTTGAGTACTTCTATTTTTCTCCTTTACATATGAGAAATTTAACCCAAAAAAAAACTATATGTCCATATATAGATAGTATGCTCTAGAAAATTTCTTACATCAATTTCAACAATTCATTATAAGTCATCATGAAAAATAGAGAACGGATACTCTATGTAGAGTTAAAGGATCGGGTATAAGTTGGGTTGTAATTATTATGATTCATAGACTTATCAAGGTGTATTGTGTGTGAAGATGTTGAGTCACTTTTGAGGATATGGATGTGAAAATATGAGCATTAAAGACTTTATATGTAATTGAATAATTTGGAATGATAAGATTTTCTTTAAGTGATCACAAATCTTCTTCTTTTTTAATTGTTAGTGGACATTGGTGGATGCTCACATCCACAAATTAAAATTAAAAAAAATTCATCACAAAAAATTCTAATTGAGTTTTTACTTTGAATTCTAAAATGAACCTAAATATAGTAAAACAACAAAATTTTCTCTTTATACCCCTCTTCAATTTTCTTTGACCCGCTCTATTTACAATAATGCCAACTGTAAGAGAACATTATGTGCATATTTTCTCGAAGAAATACTTACCTTACTTTGTGTGTATTCCCCTCTTAGAAAGAAGGTCTGCCACCTGATTCTCTTCTCAGTGTGTAGAAAATGTTCTGAAAATTGATTGCCAATCTCCTAATACATCTCATCTAGTTGGAACAGATTGAGGTGCTGAAGAGAGTATGATCCCTAACCCAGTCTATGATGCTCTTGGCATTGTCATGAATGAAGATTTGTTCAAGTCTAAACCATTTGGTGAACAAAAGAACTCCCCATAAAGCAATGATCTCGGCTCTGTTGTTTGTACCCTGTGCTCCCTTCCACCAAAAGTGGTAGTATCTCCCTGGTTCTAGAATGATGACAACACTGTACCCACAATGCCTTTGTTGGCTTGCCCTCTCAAAAATTCCTATTGAATGTATCATCATTGAACTGGGTGTAAAGGCGAGAGGGGGGGGGGGGGGAGGGGGGGAGGGGTAATCGGTTTAACACATTCACGATCTTTTAATTAGAACTTTCATTAAACTTATTTACACCTTCATTTCATATCCAATTTAATGTGTGTGAGTAATCTTAGAATGTAAAGCGGCGAGTGTTAGTATAAAATAGCGATAGACTTAGTATGAGAGCGACGGTATTAAGCGAGATGATACATATCAGATCAATACCATAAATATCATGCACGGAGACACAGGATATAAGTGGAACATAAAGGGAAAACCACATATTATTATAGTTTAAATTTTAATAAGTAAACTCAACTCCCTCTCACCATTTTTTCTGCGAGCACCAACCTATAGGAAGGCTCCAACCTCAATTACGCAAGCTACAACTTGCGAGGAAGCACCAACTCCCTTCAATTTTAGGGCACCAACCTACGGGAGGCTTCAACCTTGGTCGGCTACAGGCGACAGCTATCAAGCTGCAACTTGATAGGGAAGCTCCAACTTCCTCAGTTTATCAAACTGAATGTTTGCTGATTTACCTCAGATATCAGCTCTGTTCTGTAGCTTCTCTTTCTGCTCTTCTTTTCTTAATCTTCTCTACCTTACACTTCTATACTCTACCTTCACAATATTTGCTCTCTCTCCTTTTATTGATATTATATATAGAGATCCTCACATGACTGTTTGTATTTCACAAAGAATTTGAAGTGAACAGTCATGACTCTTTGGCTTCTATCTTCTCATTCCTTTATCCAACTCATTTTTAAAATTATAACAATATGTACAAATTTCCATGCTACAGTGGGATTTTGTATTTTCCTTAGGATACTTTCCTTTGCATCACACACAATAAAAATAATTACAACATTTACATTCACATTTTTAATTACACATTTCAATTTCACTCAGCTCCTTTTCTGGATTTTGGCTTTACTGGATTTGTCTTTTTCTGCTGCTGTTAAGAACCTGTTCTGCATACACTTTGTTCACTGTCATCTGCATATTCCCTGTTTTCTGTGCTTATTCACCTGTCCAAATCATTCCTGTACCTATTCCTGTTCACCGAACTTTCATCTTTGCATGCTCTCCTCTTCTTTTTCCTTTCCCATAATTGCATTCAAGTTTCATGCCCAATCATTTCCCAAGTCCGAGAAATCTCACAATCTCTGCTTTGTTCTACACTGGTAGTTCCAATGCTTAAATCTGAAGTGTTAATAAATCAACCATATTCCCAGTGCTTTTCAATATTTCACTTAACTGTGTGTAAATGCATCCCAAGCTTCATTTCCAATCATATTCCAACCTGGCAATCTCACTCTGCACTTATTCTACGCTAGAAAACTAAAACAAATAAGTCTGGTCATTTTTAATGTCTCAATTCAGAGAATTGAGATATTAATTCAACATTCCGCCATGGCTATAAAATCATACATATGAATTCATTCATATTTCGATCATTACAATTTTCGAACTTAATTTTGGCTCCCGGCTTATATATATATAACTTTCGAACTTTATATTATGCCGCCAATACTATTAACCTTGGTTAGACTCTTTTTAATATAACTCACCGGGCCTTATACTAAGATTACAATACATCGAATAACATTAATAAACCAAATTCATTATATATGACTCCACCCCGGGCCCACAATACAAACAAAGGACCAATCGAGTGCACACCGTACCTTTGTTAACCCACGCGCCCATCCGACGGTTGGTATTACGTTACCCGATCCAACGTATATCGCTCGATCAACATGCGCAAACAATAATGCGCGATGGCGCTCCATACTTGGGTTATCCTCCGCACACCTTGGTTAAACTCCAGGCAAGTCCGACGCACGATCACCGTCCGATGGCCCTCTTCCAGATCAACGGCTTGTGTCAATTTCTCTCCGCGTCCTGGTACGAAAGTTAATGTGCGAAGGCGCACGTTAAACGGTGGTTTTACTGTTCATCCAGGGACACGCGTCGATCAATCAATGGAATCGCTGCCAATTCGGGAATACCGCCTTCCGTATAATAGTGGTGCGATGAATACCACCGTTCACTTTAAACCGCCGTTACTGTTCATTCAGCTCTTGGTTCCACTTCTCCCTATGCTCCAGGTTCCGGTCCTCCACGATTTCAATTATATATATTCTTTGTTATGACTATGGTTCCGCTTCATTCACACTGCGCATTTGACTATGGTTCTGCCTCCATTCATACTGTGCATTTGACTATGGTTCTGCCATATATATAACTCACAGTTCTTCGGTGCATGCATATATATAAACCATATATATATATATAACGCACCTACCATATATACAACCTCCATGTCAATCGAATACAAGTGCTCTGTTAAAAATTGGGGATAATTTCAAACATAATTCAAACAGTGAATGCCAACTGATTCAAAGCATATCCAATCTCATTGCATTCCACTGCACATTTGAATATAAAGTCCGGAATGTAAATTATGTTATGTGTAACACCCGACTGTATAAAAGATTCTCAGAATTTATATATATATATATATATGTACATATTTTTGAAATAACAACTGTTTCTCTGCAATAACAGCTGTGGCTCTGCCTCTGTTGCTTCTGTTACTCTGCCTCTGCCTCTACTGCTGTGATAATAGCTCTATCTCCATATTGGCTTCCTCTGCCTCTGCCTTTCTCCTTTATATTCATTTCCTATTTGCTGCCTCCATTTTCTATCTTTGTCTCCTTGTAACTGTTCCTGTTTCTACATCTGCTACCTCCTTTGCCATCAATGGCAACATTTCCAACAGTCTCCCCCTTTGGCATTGATGGAAATACATTTTCTCTGTTTGCCTGCTCTTTCTCCTATTGCTTGCTCTTCCTGTTTGCCTGCTCTTCCTCCTATTGTTTGCTCTTCCTGTTTGCCTGCTCTTTCTCCTGTTGCTTTCTCTTCCTCCCCCTTTGACATCAATGGCAAAGGGTTGCTTTTTGCATTTCCTCTCTCTGAGTTATGTTTAGGTCCTCTACTGCTGACCTTGTACCATGCTGCTCCAAAGTGATGTATAAAACTTGTTGAGAGAACACTTTGAGGATTATCGAATTTGAATATACACGGTAAATTGATATAGTTCAAACACATAGAATTCTTTCACTTGTATAGAGCTAAAAGTGAGAATAATGATACTTCATAGAATACAGATGTATAAGCTTTTATCTAATCAGAGATGTATGATTGGATTCAAACTGGTGCTTTTTTTCTGTAATTGACCTTTTCATGCTTGAATAATGCAGACAACTCTAGGATAATAACTTGGTGTTCTTTTGTCTTAATCCTTTGATCCTGAGGACCTGATTCATGCTTTCCTTGCTGGCTGATCTCCCCCTGGAATGATATTATCATTTCTGTTCTCCCCCTGAGACTGTGCTTTCTCTTTATATTAGAGAGTAGCATCTACAGATACTACCCCTAGTTTATCCCTCAAATATTGGAATGGTTCTCCAGTAAGAGGTTTGGTAAATATATCAGCTGTCTGTTCTTTTGTTGGTACATATTCTAGTTATACTATCTTCTGAGCCACTTTTTCTCGGAGAAAATGATACTTGATTGCGATATGCTTAGTTTTTGAGTGAAGCACAAGATTTTTAGATATACTTATAGCACTTTTATTATCACATTTAATTGAGATGGGTTCATCAATGCTTACCTTCATGTCTTGTAGAGTTTGCTTCATCCACATGACTTGTGTACAACATGCTGCTGCTGCAATATATTCTGCTTCTACTGTAGATAGGGAGATAGATGTTTGTTTCTTGCTTAACCATGCCACCAGACTTTCTCCTAGATAGAATGCACCTCCACTTGTACTCTTCCTTTCATCCACACAGCTGGCCCAATCTGCATCTGTGTATGCTGATAAAGTGAAGTTTTTGCTTTTAGGATACCAAAGTCCATACTTTGTTGTTCCTTGTAGATATCTGAATATTCTTTTGACTGCAAGAAGGTGATTTTGTTTAGGTGCTGCTTGATATCTAGCCACTAGTCCTATTGCTAGCATGATGTCTGGTCTTGATGCAGTCAGATAAAATAGACTTCCAATCATGGATCTGTAGAGTTTTTGATCTATATCAGCAGACCCATCATCAGCACATAGCTTGCAAGCTGTGGTCATGGGAGTTGACACAGGTTTGTAGTCCTCCATTTTGAATTTTTTCAACATTTCTTTTAAGTATTTTTCCTGAGAGATGAAGGTGCCTGTGTTCTTTTGTTGAATTTGTAGTCCCAAGTAGAAACTGAGCTCTCCTATCATAGACATTTCAAACTCTTTTTTCATCTCATCAGCAAACCCTTTAGCTAGTTCATCTTTGTTGCTTCCAAACATAATGTCATCAACATACACTACAATAATCAGGAGTTCATTTTCATGGGATTTTATGTATAGATTGCTGTCTACTCCACCTCTCTTAAAACGCTGTTTTTGTAAATGTTTATCCAGTCTTGAGTACCAAGCACGAGGAGCCTATTTCAGTCCATATAGGGCCTTCTTCAGTTTGCATACATAGTCTTCTCTGTCTATCAATGAGAAGCCTTCTGGTTGTTCCATGTACACTTCTTCTTATAGATCTCCATTAAGAAAAGCAGACTTTACATCCATTTGATATACCTGATGTAAGGTTGTCTTTTCCATTTGTTTGCTTGAGGTAGTCTTTTCAATGTTTGCATCTTTTACTGGTTTGAATTACTCCTTCTTGCATGACAATATGCAACAATGTGTCCCAACTTGTGGCAGAGATAACAGGTGGTATTCTTCATTGGAGGGAAGAATCTCCTTTGATGTTTTCCAAATTTTACATATTCAGGGGTCTTAGTATTTATTACATTCTTTGCTACTAGCGGTTTCTTCTGATCTGTGTCTTCCTTATTGCAGATTTATTCTTTTGTAGGAATTGTTTGAGCTGCTTCATCATTCTTCTTTGCTTTTACAAAAATAATCTCTCTGTCAACCTTTTCTTTTCCTTTACTTGATTCTACTTCATAGCCTATTCCAGTCTTTATCATAGGGGATCTTTGAGCAACCAAAATTTCATTCAACTTACTAGAGCTTATTGTTTGGGAAGAGTTTATAACCATTTTCCTTTGAGCATTTACTAATTTCTTTCTGAGACATACTACTTCTTCTTCTAACTTTTCTTGTTCTTGAGTTTTTTCTTTGATTTGCTTAAGTAACATGTCCTCTATCTTCTTGGCTTCTTCAAGCTCTATCTTTAGCTGCTTAAGGACTTCTGAACTATGTTCTTCTCGTACATACTTGAGGAGAATGTCTTTTTGTTTTCTGCATTTCAGTTTGAGTCTATCAATCTCTTCTAGAGCACTTCTTAGCTCCCCCTCAAGGTCGACTTCACCTTCTTCTTCTTCATCTTCTAGCAGGAGACCTTCAAGTTCTTCTATGGCCATCAATAAGAATTTAGAGGTTCCTTCTTCATTTGAGGATTCATCTGAATCTTCAGATGTACTGCTGTCTTGTTGAGCATAGAAGGATTTTCTGCTGAACTTCTTTCCTTTCTGCCAGTTCTTTGATTTATTTCTCTCTGGCTCTTGAGGCTGATTCCTTACTTTCTTGTGAGGACACTTAGCAGCATAGTGTCCAACTCTTCCACAGTTAAAGCATTTGAAAGGAATTTTACCTTTATATTTACCTGATCCTCTATCCAATTTCTTGACAAATTTTGCCTCTTCTTCATCCAAGCAGGAGCATATGTCTCCTTCTTCTTCTTTCTAATTTTCTAATTTAAAAGCTGCCTCCCTCGTACTTGTCTTCTTCTGTGGGAGCCTCATTTAAAAGTCTGTTAGATTTCCAAGTAGCTGGTTCATGGTCAAGGTCTCCCAATCAGCTGTTTCTTCTATTGCAGACACCTTTGGATTAAACCTGGATGGAAGAGATTTTAGAATCTTTTGCACAATAATAATTTATGGCATTTTTTCTCCAAGAGATTTCATATTGTTAATAATTTCTGCAGCTTTTAGAAAGAAACTGGCAATGTCTTCATCATCATTCATTTTTAAGTTCTCAAACTGGGCTCTATAGACTTGAAGTTTGGCAGTCTTTACTTTCTTGTCTCCCTCATGTATGTTCTCAAGAGTATCCCATATATCTTTGGCAATGTCTTTGTGCATTACTTTAATAAATTCTGCTTCACATAATCCATTCAGGATGGCATTCATGGCCTTTGCATTAGCCAAAAAATCTTGTTTTGTTTCTTTTTCTGTGTTAGTTGCCTTTGGGGAATATCCTAATTCCACAGCAGCCCAGACTTCTATTCCTAGAGACATTATGTATGTCCTCATTCTGATTTTCCAGAAAGCATAATTTTCACCAGTGAAGAAAGGGGCTTTATTGGTTGAGCATCCTTCTTTACTAGCCATATTGGGAACCTAGGATCTCCTTTCAGTTGTTAGACTTGTACAAAGGAACCGGCTCCGATACCAATTGTTGAACCTTTAGTTAAACTGAGAGGGGGGGGGGGGTGAATCAGTTTAACACATTCCTGATCTTTTAGAACTTTTCATTAAACTTAATTGCACCTTCATTTCACATCCAATTTAATGTGTGAGTAATCTTAAAATGTAAGAAGCAAGTGTTAGTATAATATAGAAGTAGACTTAATATGAGAGCAACAGATATTAAGCAGATGATACATATAAGATCAATACATAAATATCATGCACAGAGACACCAGATATAAGTGGAAACCCATAAAGGGAGAAAACCACATCTTATTATTGTTGTGATGCAAAGGCAAGCTCCAACTCCCTCTCACCACTGTTTTTCTGCAGGCACCAACCTACAGGAGGCTCCTACCTCAATTCTGCAAGCTACAACTTGCAAGGAAGCACCAACTCCTTTCAATTTTCTGCATGCACCAACCTATAGGAGGCTCCAACCTCAGTCAGCTACAACTGACAGCTATCAAGCTGCAACTTGATAGGGAAGCTCCAACTTCCTCAATTTAACAAAGTGAATGTTTGTTGATTTACCTCAGGTATCAGCTCTGTTCTGTAGCTTCTCTTTTTGCTCTTCTTTTCTTGATCTTCTCTTCCTTATTCTTCTATACTTTGCCTTCTCTATATTTTCTCTCTCTCCTTTTTGTGCATATCAAATTGATATTATATATAGAGATCCTCACATGACTGTTTGTATTTCACAAAGAATTTGAAGTGAATAGTCATGACTCTTTGGCTTCTATCTTCTCATTCCTTTATCCAACTCATTTTTAAAATTATAACAATATGTACAAATTTCCATGCTACAGTGGGATTTTGTCTTTTCCTTAGGATACTTGCCTTTGCATCACACACAATAAAAATAATTACAACATTTACATTCACATTTTTAATTACACATTTCAATTTCACTCAGCTCCTTTTCTGGATTTTGGCTTTACTAGATTTGTCTTTTTCTGCTGCTGTTAAGAACCTGTTCTGCATACACTTTGTTCACTGTCATATGCATATTCCCTATTTTTTGTGCTTATTCACTTGTCCAACTCATTCCTGTACCTATTCCTGTTCACCAAACTTTCATCTCTGCATGCTCTCCTCTTCTTTTTCCTTTTCCATAATTGCATTCAAGTTTCATGCCCAATCATTTCCCAAGTCCGAGCAATCTCACAATCTCTGCTTTGTTCTACGCTGACAGTTCCAATGCTTAAATCTGAAGTGTTAATAAATCAACCATATTCCCAGTAATTTTCAATATTTCACTTAACTGTGTGTAAATGCATCCCAAGCTTCATTTCCAATCATATTCCAACCTAGAAATCTCACTCTGCACTTATTCTACGCTGGCAAACTCAAACAAATAAGTCTAGTAATTTTTAATGTCTCAATTAATTGAGATATTAATTCAACATTCCACCCTGGCTATAAAATCATACGTATGAATTCATTCATATTTCGAACATTACAATTTTCGAACTTAATTTTGGCTCCCGGCTTATATATATAACTTTTGAGCTTTCTATTTTGCCGCCAATACGATTAACCTTGGTTAAACTCTTTTTAATATAACTCACCGGGCCTTATACTAAGATTACAATACGTCGAATAACATTAATAAACCAAATTCATTATATATGACTCCGCCCCGAGCCCACAATACAACCAAAGGACCAATCGAGTGCACACTGTACCTTTGTTAACCCACGCGCCCATCCAACGGTTGGTATTACGTTGCCCGATCCAACGTATATTGCTCGATCAACATGCGCAAACAATAATGCGCGATGGCGCTCCGTACTCGGGTTATCCTCCGCACACCTTAGTTAAAATCTAGGCAAGTCTGATGCACGATCACCGTCCGATGGCCCTCTTCCAGATCAACGGCTCGTGTCAATTTCGCTCCGCGTCCTGGTACAAAAGTTAATGTGCGAAGGCGCACGTTAAATGGTGGTTTTACTATTCATCCAGGGACACGCGTCGATCAATCAATGGAATCGCTGCCAATTCAGGAATACCGCCTTTCATATAATAGTGGTGCGATGAATACCACCCTTCACTTTAAACTGCCGTTACTATTCATTCAGCTCTTGGTTCCACTTCTCCCTATGCTCCAGGTTCCGGTCCTCCACGATTTCAATTATATATATTCTTTGTTACGACTATGGTTCCGCTTCATTCACACTGCACATTTGACTATGGTTCCTCCTTCATTCATATTGTGCATTTGACTATGGTTCCGCCTCCATTCATACTATGCATTGACTATGGTTCTTCCATATATATAACGCACAGTTATTCGGTGTATGCATATATGTAAACCATATATATATATATATAATGCACCTACCATATATACAACCTCCATGTCAATCGAATACAAGTGCTCTGTTGAAAATTGGGAATAATTTCAAACATAATTCAAACAGTGAATGCCAACTGATTCAAAGGATATCCAATCTCATTGCATTCCACTTCACATTTGAATATAAAGTCCGGAATGTAAATTATGTTATGTGTAACGCCCAGCTGTATAAAAGATTCTCGGAATTTATATATATATGTACATATTTTTGGAATAACAACTGTTTCTCTGTAATAACGGGGGCACACGTGGCTACATCTGCGTATAACCCACATCCACTGCACTTACTCGCCTCTCAATTTGTGATATGACTCATCTCTGTGTTGCTTCCTCTGCCTCTGCCTTTCTCCTTTATATTCATTTCCTCTTTGCTGCCTCCATTGTCTGTCTTTGTCTCCTTGTAACTGTTCCTGTTTCTACATCTGCTACCTCCTTTGGCATCAATGGAAACATTTCCAACAATGTCCCCTTTATATCCTTGATTGTGACCTTTCTACTTTTGTTGTGCCTCTTGTTAGGTCCAATCTCTGCAAAAAAATTGACAGCCTTTGTAATAAGCTCATGAATCTCTGACATTTTGTGCTAAAAAAATCATTGAGTTCTTGTTGCGCCAAATGGACCAAATAATATAAAAGGGTAAAGCATTATACTTGTTTCATTTCAAGAACCATAAACGGAAGTATGAGATCAATGTTTGATGAATCCCGATTTGACCCAGCTGTTGGAAAGGCAGAAGAGTAAAGACACAAGTAACACAAATAATTCACAGACAAAACACATAAGCTGTGGTGCTTCTATTGATCACACAAAATTTTATATGAATATAATGAACCCGGTGAAGGGTATTTAAACCTTTTCGACTAACGACTTGCCTAATATAACTTAACATGCACACACTTACTAAAATTCATCTATCACTTTTCTCGACTTGAATCAACACTCAGTTAACTGAATCTCTAAATATAGTTAAATCTCCATGCGGGAGTTAATTAGTTATTTTAACACTCCCCCTTAATTACGACCGCTAAACTAAAACATGACTCATGACAACTCAAACATGCATGTTGGTCTTTGTCTCAACTAGGCTTACAACACCCAAGTTTCTTTTGTGAAACTCAAACACATCTTTTGCTAATGACTTTGTAAATGTATCAGTTAATTGATCACTAGATTTACAAGGCTTCAAGCGAACTTATCCATTGCTCACAAGTTCTCTAATAAAGTGATATCTAGTATCAATATGCTTTCTCTTTTGATGAAACACACTATTCTTGGATAGTGCAATCACTGAGGTGTTTCATAATATATTGTTGTTTCTACTTGAGTCCATCCAATACTCTTCTTAACCTCACTGCTTGACATGTTGCTGATGTTGCTGCTACATATTCTGCTTCTGCTAATGATAGTGTCACAATATGTTGCTTCTTAGATGCCCATGAAATCACACTTGAACCAAGATGAAACACATAATCGAAAGTGCTCTTCCTATCATCCAAACTACTTGCAAAATCACTATGTGTATATCCAACCAAAGCTTTCTTTTATGTACTTGCATACATTATGCCACAATCTCTAGTTCCTGCTATGCATCTCAAAATTATTTTTCCTACACTCCAATGTGTGTATTATGGAGTCTCCATAAATATGGAAATCAAACTCACTCGCATAATATCCGGTCTTGTAGATGTGAGATACATGAAACTGCCAACCAATCTTTTGAATAGAGTTGGATTGAAATATGATCCTTCATCATCCTTGCTTAACTTTTTACCTATTGCAACTGGCATAGGTACAATTTTGCAATTATCCATCCTCAATCTTTTCAGAAAATCTCTAGCATATTTATTTTGGAAAATAAAAATTCCTTGTCAGATTTCTCAACTTCTATGCCAGGAAAATATTTCATGAGACCAAGATTTTTCATCCCAAATTCTTTCTTCATGACTACTTTAAATTCATTTAACTCAAGATTACCTGTAAAAATCATGTCATCAACATATAAGAAAAAAATCAAAATGTGTCCATGCTCATTTAACTTTGTGTACAAGGTAGGCTCAATGTTGCTTTTGCAAAATCCATTCTTAATCATGTAGTTGTCAATTCTGCTATACCAAGCTCTAGGTTCTTGCTTCAGTCCATAGAGCACTTTCTTCAACCTGTAAACATTTTCTTCTTTTCCTTCAACTTCATAACCTAGGGGCTATTGCACATAAATTTCTTCTTCTAGAATTCCATTCAAGAAGGTTGATTTCACATCCATAGGATATACTTTCCACTTGTTCTGAGTTGTTGTGACTAGAACTGCTCTTATAGTATCCAATCTGGCTACCGGAGCAAACAATTCTCCAAAGTCTATTCCTGGTTGCTGTGAGAATCCTTTTGCTACAAGTCTTGCTTTAAATCTGTTAATTTCACCTTTCTCATTCAATTGTCTTGTACACCCACTTCACACCAATGAGATTTTTGTCTCTTGGAAAATATACTAGATCCCATGTATTATTATTTTCAATAACTTCAATTTCTTCATCCACGGCTTGCACCCAATTTTGATCTTTGATTGCTTCTTCAAACGAAGAACATTGGAATGACAACAATGCAAAATTTGAACTATAATCCAAATCATCATAAATATCTTTCAAACTTCTCATATTTAACTTACCATTTCTTGATTCATCACCTGGTTGGTTGCTTGGAGAATTCTGGTTTGTTGATCCTCTTGAATATCCATGCTACTCTGAAAATCTTGGAGTCTTTGCTAGTGTGACTATGTTTGGTGTCTGTTCTTTTGATTCTTGCTCCTACTTTTCCTCTACATCATCCTCTTCCATCAATGGTGCTTGTACATCAGTGTTTTTGTCTACTCCATGACTCTTTTTCTTTGAACACAACATCTCTGCTGATTATGGTCTTCTTGGTGACGGGTGTCTTCTTGGTGACGGGGTTATACAATTTGTAAGCTTTTGATTGCTCACTATAATCGGTAAATATGCATTTTTCACTTTTATCATCCAGTTTTACTCTTATTTTCTTAGGTACATGTGCATAGGATACACAGAAAAACTTTGAGATGAGATATACTACATGACATACTTGACCATGCTTCTTTTGGTACTTTGTTCATCACACTCTTTGTAGGTGATTTGTTTATCACATAAACAACACATGCAACTGCTTCTGCCCAATACTCATTAGAAAAGTTTCTTCCTTTCAACATGCTCATCGTCATGTTCATAATTGTTCTGTTCTTTCTCTCTACTACGCCATTCTATTGCGGTGTGTATCTGGTTGTAAACTATCTTCTAATTCCATATTGTTTGTATTAATCATAAAATTCCTTCAAATCCTATTCTCCACCACGATCTAACCTCAACACCTTGATCTATCAATCACTTTGGTTCTCTATTAAGGATTTGAATTCTTTGAAATTTGAAAAAATTTCAAACTTTTGCTTCAAGAAGTAAACCCAAGTCTTTCTACTAGATTCATCAATAAAAGTGATGAAGAACAACTTCCACCAATCAATTGTGTCCTCATAGGTCCACACAAGTCTGTATGGACCATCTCAAGTGGTTTCTTTGCTCTGTATGCATCTCCCTCTGGAAAAATTTCACAGTGTTGTTTTCCCAATATGCAACACTCACAAGTGCTAGCAGGTTCTTTGATGGGAGGTAATCCTTTGACCATTTGTTTCTACTGCAACAATAAAAAAACAGAAAAATGCAAGTGTCCTAACTGAAAGTGCCATAACCAGTAATCATTAAGACCATGTAAAACTAGCTGACCACTATAATTCATAATTAGAAAAAAATTTCCTCGTCAATAACATATTAACTCTTTCTTTGGTGTTTGTCATATATAATACACTCATGCAGAAAGATAACTTTTACATTCATATGTAAAATTGATGAACACTTATAAAATTATGTTGCAGACAAAATACATAATATACCTCGAGATTGTCTTTGGCTTCCTACTTGGAAATCAGAATACTGGGCTTCAATCCTTTTCCATCCTGACCTTTAGGTCCCCAACTTTACCTCATCTTCATGACACATGAGATTGATCCATTTGCATCAAAGACAGTGTTTCTGTCATGTGGTTACTACAGGCACCTCCTGACACTGTATCGGATGGTTGTGGCATTGTAACAAAGCTAGGAACATGGAGTTAGTATTCTCTATACTAATATTAGCTCTTTGGTTTCCTTGATCAACTATCCTCTTCTTGAAATCATGGGTATAGTGACCAAATTTATTGCAATAATAACATCTCACCTTTGATTTGTCAAATCTTTGAATATTGTTGAAGCCTCTACTATTGCTTCCAGTTTCATGTTCCTAACCTTCTTTGCCATATCTTTGATTGCCATATATTCTGCCTCCTCCTCTACCGCTTGATCTACCTCTGTCTCAACCTCTTGAAGTAGAAATTTGACATTTGAAAGCATTTTCTAAAATGGAATCCTTATTTCTGTCTATCCCTACGTTATGCAATAGAAGTGATCCCATCAACTCACCAACTGTTAGTGTTGTCAAATTGTCGGCTTCTTCTATCGCTGCTACGACAACATCCAACTTGTTAGACAGACATCTAATGACCTTATCAATCAATGTCCGATCTTTAATATTTTCACCATAATTTTTTAACTGATTTATGAAAGTCATGACCCAATTCTTGAAAGAATCGATGTCCTCTATCTCCTTCATCTGTAGACTTTCAAAATCTCTCCTAGTATTATGCAATTTAACACTATTGAATTTGGCCATACTTATATAACTTTTATGCAAATTTTCTGTGTCTGTTGTTGAAGACATCAATCACAATCTTCTGGAACAACACTCGGTCCAACTCTCATTAGATAAACAACAACGCATGCATTTCTTCCTTCTCCTTTCTTCCTTGTTCCTCTGCGTGGTGAAAGGCTTTCATTCTTTTACTTCACTCGAGTTACCGAAAACCCAAATTTGACATTATCCCAAACCACGTACTTTTAAACATGATTATCCCTATATTAATGGCCCACACATCATAATCCTTCCCCGTGAAAGGAGGAATTTGTGGCTAGAAACTCGTTGTTGCCATTTTTCTTCAAAAAAAATCACTTCTCTTATGAAACCCTAAGTTTCTCTTTTTACAAGCTTTGCAAAGCTCAAAAAATAACCCTTATAATAAAACCCCAAGTTTTATTTTATATATAAAATAAAATTATATATTAGTCACTTTTCAAAAATAATAAAAAGGTCTCAACACAAAACCTTTTAAGGCCTCGTATTATTCAAAACCTCCACCTTTAAAAATCAAACCTTTCAAAAAAGGTTGATACGAATATTCAAACCTCCTTTGTTTGATACGAATACTAATGCGACATGTAGTGGAAGGCACCAGCATGAATAACGCTCTGATTAGGTGGTACGATTGCATGCTAACGCTCCTCTCAAGGGTACTATCTTGCATCAGTGGCTAACACACCTAATAACCAAGGTTGTCGGCGTGCTTGAAAATTACGGTAAGTTTTCTCTTTGTAACGCGGTTCTTTGTTGAACCGACCAACGTTATAACACTCTGACTATAACCTCACAGATGCGTTATAGCTTCAAATAAGATAGAAAAAAATGTTCTCCTCTCACACACGAATTATTGCTGATCCTTCCTCCTTGGCTCTTTGTAACCTCGCTCTGATACAATTTTTTTGAAAGCTAGAAGATTAAAGACACAAATAACACAAATAATTCACACACAAAACACACGAGCTACGACTCTTCTATTGATCACACAAAATTCAATCTGAATATAATGAACCTGGTGAAGGGTATTTAAACCTTTTCAGCTAACGACTTGCCTAATATAACTTGATATGCACACACTTACTAAAATTCATTTATCACTTATCTCGACTTGAATCAACGCTCAGTTAACTGACTCTCTAAATATAATTAAATATCCATGCGAGAGTTAACTAGCTATTTTAACACCAGTTGTAGGTAGTCCATAATGCCCACCCACACCTCCTTTGCAAATGGGAAACTCAACAAGAGATGATCAATCTCTTCATAATGGTTCCTACATAAAGGGAAAATGTTTGGGCCATGAAATCCCCTGCGCATCAAGATTTCCCAAGTAAGAACTATGTTATGTATAGCTAGCCATCCAAAGCAAATGCGTTTAGATGGGATATCCCATCTTCATGCAACTTGGAACCAGATTTTGTAGTCAAAGTACCTCTCTTCCAATGGGAGACTGTTATATATATCCTTTACATTTGGTAGTCCATTATTAAAGGTACCCTCCCACAACAATATATCTTCTCCCTCATTGATGGAAATACATGCGTCAAAAAGGTGAGTGAGATAATCCTTCCATTCAATGGAATTATTATTGTATAAACCAAGCTCGTCTACCTTCAACGAATATTATTGATATGGTGATATATCGTTCAGCCTATTGATATGTGAAAAGTAATAAACACCCATGTTGTGGAGGGTGTTAAGAAGGTCAACTGATAGGGTGTGGATACCATGGAAACCTTTCAGTGAATCCAATCCAATCTTCACCAATCTACCATCCCCCACCTCCCATCTGAGGAAACCCATCATCCATTGACAATTTTAAGTCATACCTCGCCATATGTAGGAGGAAACAAAGGTAGTCCTTTCCCCTTCCTTGATCCAAGTCATGTATGGAATTCCATGCATATATTTTTCCCTCATGAGATGACCCCATATACTATCTTCTGCTAGTGCCCTCCACATGTTCTTGATGATCAATACCCTATTAAATATGTGGGTATCTAAGATACCACGACCCCCTTCTTCAATCAACCTTGTTATGAATTTCTATCTCACCAGATGGAACTTCCCCTTCAATTCAGTCCCCGACCAAATGAATCTGGACATTATAGCATGAAGCTTGTGATAAATCTCCATAGGCAACAGAAAAATATGCATCCAGAAAACAGATATATTTTGTAGGACAAATTTAGTGATAGTCATTCTACCACTAGTTGATAACCACCTGTGACACTACCCAGAAAATTTCCTATTGAATTTTTCGACCAACCATACCCAGTCCTTATTTCCATAGTTGTTTGGTTTAAGAGGAAAGCCAAGATAAGTGAACCCCTCTTCAAGAAGAACTGTAGTGACCCCAAAAAGTTGGCATATCTCCATGCACCGAGGATCTTCTCTGTCACCAAAAATAAATACAGATTTGGATTTTCTCATATATAGACCTGATCCTTCACTAAAGGATTTGATGATCAGGTGTAGCATCTCCTATTCCTCAAGATTATTCATTCCACTGAATAATAGATTGTTGAAAAACATAAGATGAAAAATTTGTGTATTCCTTGTGACCTTCACACCATTGAAATTTCCTACGGCCCTTATAACACCTATCTTGCGACTAAGACAATACATGACCAACAGGAAAAGCAAAGGCGATAAAGCACAACCTTGCCGAAGTCCCCTATATGCCCTGAAGAATTTTGTCAGAGAACAATTTATGATCACTGCAAAATTAGTTCTCAGTGTGCATTCCATAATCCAACTAATATTCTTAGGAGATATTCCCACCTTATGTAAGACCATTCTCAAAAACTCCCAATCTATGCAATTATATGCTTTGATCAAGTCTACCTTTAGCAAACTTTCCTTTTTAATTCGAGTTTTCATGGAATCTAAACATTCCTGCACAATTCCAATGGCGTCCAATATTTGTCTTCCATCCAAGAATCCAAATTGTTCTAGAGAGATATGGATGGATAAGGTCTTCTTGATCCTTTTGGAAATCAAATTGGAAATAAATTTATATATTTCATTGCATAAATTAATAGGCATGTAGTTCGAAAAGGCTACAGGAAACTTCTTCTTGGGGATTAATGCAATGAAAATGGCACTCATGACCCCCGAAATATGACCATTGACCCTGAATGTCTTTTGTTTTATCATGAATGTAATGTGTCTATCTAATTTATGTAGAGTTTTGTGGGGCTCACTATTATGATGTATTGTGGATAGGTGTTAATGGCTAAATCTCTTTTAATGCCATAGTTTTGAACAAGTGAGAGGAATGAAACTCAATATTTTTTTTTTAAATATTAAATATTTATCTTTTTGTTTAATTTTTTAAAGTTGTGGTACATTTAAAATTAAATACAAAATTTTGATTATTTTAAAAATTCATAATTACACTAAATAATTATATATCCAAGTCGTAATGGGTCAATGACCATCGTAATAGGATTGTGGTTCACTAAAATTAAAATAATTTAAAATTATTAAAGTAGCATACTCTACGTGGATAAATGTAAATGTCAAAGTTATAAAATGATAATGTCTCTTCTTGTTTTCATATATTTATATATTTGCAAAATATTTATAAACCAATAAATTCTTTAAGTGTCTAACATCTCCCTAATAGATATATAATGGTGTCTTTATTTTTGGTTTCAACCCCAAGGTCCAATGCCTCTTTGTATTCTAATGTTTCCTTTTTATTTTTTTACATATTTACAAAATATTTGCAAATCACCAAATCCCTAAGGACTAGGTGTTTAACATTCCCCCATGCCCCTCCCATAGTCCGAAGGGGTGCTAGTGATCCCAAGCATCATGTTGAAAATTTGAAACTTTTTTCTTCCAAGTGTTTTGGTGAAGATATTTGTAATTTTCTCATTTTTGGAACAATGTCTTAGACGAGTTGTCTTGGCCTCCACATGATATCGAATCAAATAATACTTTTTGGTGTTGTGTTTGTATTGATCATTGAATCTATGATTCTTGGCCAACTTGATTGCAAAAGCATCATCAATCAGAAGAGGAGTATAATTCGATTATTTCTCCTGCAAGTCTTAAATAATTTTTTGAAGCTAGACAATCTCCTTTTTTCTTCTAAAACTACCAAATATTCTACCTTTATCATTGAATCCGTTGGGACTTATTGTTTGCACGATTTCCAAGAGACAAATCCTGATCCAAGACTCTTAAGATATCTTGAAGTAGATACTCCATTTTATTTTTGTCCTTCAAATAGAAATGAAAATCCAATAAAGCTAAAATTATCCACATGTGAACGTCTGAGTACAAATTCTTGAGTTCCTTTTAGGTACTATGAAACTATTTTTGTAGAAAACCAATGTTCTTATGAAGCATTGCCTCCCTCAAGACAAAATCTCCTTATGTAACATTATCCCCCTCTCGTGAATTCTTGATGAATTCTTCACTTCAGGAAGACCCTTTGAATGATGTGATTGGAAGGCTAAGCCCTAATGAAACTTCATATCAATCAACTAAAAAACCTAGACCATATTAGAAAAGTCCCTCAAAGTGGATCACCAGAAATCTTGAAACTTCTTGGGGTATTCTAGTACCACCAAGGCATATCATCTTTACGATGAGGTAAAAAAGAAATGTATCATTTTCAGAGATGTGATTTTTCTTAAAAGTTCCATGATTGACTACACTATTAAGTGTTTGCTTGATCATTTGAACAAATTCAATTATGCAAAAACATTTCAATAATTTTACAATGAGGTTCCCAAATTGAACTCACTCATTGTGTAAATTTAATTATTGAAATATATTTCTAACATTCAATATAAATAATGTCATCTATAATTCAATATATGGCTAACATTCAATATATTGCACTGTAGCACCAACCTAAAATACCTCAAATATCATGAAATTTTAGAAAAAATGTCTTGGAAGGTTGTCTCTACACCAAATCTACTATTACCAATGCATATGATCAACTCTATCCAATATTAGATAGTACAAGGTTGGAAAGAAAAAATTTAAGGATGGCAATTTATCTTAAACTTTAGAAACCTTGGTGAATTTTATTAGTCTTTTATGTGTAATCTATAAAATATTTGCTAATATTTTTGTAAAAATATTCCAATTTCTAATGATTTTATATAGTAACTATAAAATATTGATTATTTTTAAGATACAATAATTTAATATTACAAAAGTTGAGTGATTAAATTTGAGTGAAAATGGAAATTGGTGAAATTTTCTTCTAGAAAAAGCATGGAAAATTAGTCCACTTATCAATAATAGCCCCTAAAATTTTGCTTGAAAGTTAGCATACTTTTGATCTAAACCAAAGAAATAGAGCATGAAAATTGGGCCATGGGAGATTATTTAACATAGCCTTCAAGGATTTGAAAATTGGGCACCAATCGAGTGCTAGAAAATTTGTGCAACATAACTAAGATGCCTGATCCGAATTTATGCAGGAACACAATGAAATATAGAAATACACATAAAATCAGAGATGCAGTAGAAATAAAACTTCATTTCATTAATAACAAATATGCTTACAGACAGAATGGAAATAAACTAGTTAGGGCGCTGGTATCTTATCTCTGAGAAGAGATGTGGTAGCTACAAGCCTCTAAAATGTGTTACAATGAGGCTTGTGGGCCTATTTATTATTTAGAAACAATGGATAACCCTAAAGATCCAAAAACCTAACCCTAGTAGATGAAGTGCCAAAACTATGGGCTTTGTTTGGGTAAATTGGTACATCAATCTTCCTGGGGACGTAATTTTGGCATATGATCTCCGTTTGATGCACACAATACCTTGTTAGAAATATCTATCCGAGGACTAAAATTTTTTATGTGAGCAACATTGAACGAGTTCCATGTTTCTCCCGGTTTTTCCAAAAAAAGTTGTTTAGGGCCTCAAAATGGCTCTGGAAGTTCAGGACTCGAAAAACTGCTAAAAACAGTAAACTGTGCTACAATTAAGGAAACTGAAAAACCTGAAAGAAACAATGGTGGGGCCCCAAGTGGAATAGGTGGGAGGCCACCAATATCCACCTGGATCAATGCCTCTATTTGATGCATGATCATTCTTCAAGGTTTATAAGACCTAGGAGTCTTATCACACATTTACTAAAGGGAGTGGGTTCCCTTAATTATTTTGTTTATTTTCCTAAGTTTAGTTTTAGTTCTAAATATATTTAAATGTAATTTGATTAATGAATAATATCTCGTGAGTTGTAGAGATATTAGGGATGAGTGAGTAATCCTAGGAAGAGTGAGGATTTTATGGATCTAGAATATCTTGTGAGTTGTTAAGGAGGGTTTTGTGGATCTGAACCAGAATCTGGTATCATAATCCTTTTCTTTAAAAATGTAATTTTGTGAGCAATCAAGGTTAGTTGGTTGGGTTGTGAGAGTGAACTAAAGAGTGGAGAGAGGGCCAAATACAACTCGCCCAAATTGGGTAGATTAGGCCATTAATTTATTATAATTATTTTGATTGAATGAAGATTTTGTGTGCATGATTCCTGCAATTTAAATGTGTTTATGTACTGGAGTGTAAATTTGAGGAATTACTTATTTATTTGTGTAAAGGATGAGACGTTATAAGTAAAGGAACCTACATAATGAGAAGGAATTTATTATCTACACACCTATGTGTAGAGACGGAACATACGTTTGCGTCTCATAGAAAGATTCATTGTAGTGTAAAAGAAAGCGATGAATATGATTTTATGTTCAGGAATGTGAAGGCCATTTCTAGATTTCAAGTTGCTTAGCTATTGGATAATTGGAATGACTATTATTGGTCAAATGGTGATTGCACCTACTATGGATCTGGTGGACTTGTGATATAACTGAAATGAATCAATGAATGTATGAAGACTAAGTCTTTGATTCAAAAGAGCGGCCCATGTTGAAATAACTGAGGAGTCGTCAGTAGTGTGGCGATTTTCAAAGATCTCCATCAGTGAGAATCATTGAATGGGTTCACTGTTGAATGCAATAAAATGGGAATCAAGCCTAGAGTGAAGATAGATTGGTGATTGGCAAGAGTGCCTTACAAGAAACCTGAGTGTAATTTTTCACGATTTTCCCCATCCGAGTTGCAGACGCGTCGACTAGTGCCATTGATTATTTAAAGAAGGATTGAAACACTGTTTGCATAGATCATGAAATCGGATTAACATTAGAGTTGAGGCGCTACGCATTCGTTGTGCATGTGATGCGCACACACCAGAAATGCTACACATTCGTTTGAGGTGCTACGCATATGCTATGCATTCATTGGAGATGCTATGCTACCTTTACATGTTGCATTTTCACCTGCAAGTTAAACCTCACCTCAACAACAAACAAGTTGATCAATCCAAGCTCCAGGAAGTTAAAAAAGCGGATGATGGTAAGGAGTAAGGTATGGAAGATTGTATGTTGTGAATTTAATCCGTTTCATTTTTGATAAACATATCTGTGCATGAAAACGTAAGTTTACAGAGAACAAAACAGTCTTCGATCTAAGTTTGCCTTCCAGTTTGTTGTTGTGGAATCAGAGGAGACAAGTGATCTAGATCTGTAGAGAGGCTCACTGTATAGAGAGTTTTTTTTGTGAATTGAAAGGAAAAGGAAACAATATTGATCTGAGACTGATTTACCCTGCATCATTTGGTATCAGAGCAAGACTAGTGCTCTTTGGGGTTTTTTGTTCAAATACTGAATTTTATTCTCAGTGTGTGTAGAATTTTCATTGGTAATAGATCCAGATACAGAGGGTTATGATCTGAAAGGAATTGGTCATTGGGAGATCGGAACACAAAATATTTTATGCAGAAAAGAAATTAGAAGTGTAGGCAAAACAAGATATTTACATGTGTAAAGAAGAGAATAATCCTGAAATGCTGCAAGCAATGAAGACTTCAACCATTTCATTCAAGGCAGACTGTGGAAAAAGGTTTGAGGAAGACAAGATCAGGGAAGGATCTTGTAAGTTTTAAGAACTTTAATGATATATTTATGTGAGTGCAAGTAGCAACAAGAATTTGCAGCTAGGTAGCTGTGACAAAGGACAAGGGAGCAAGTGAAGAAATTGCAGCAAGAGATGTTGTAAGGCAATGAAGAGAACATGGATGTTATCAAAAGGAAAATAAAATTAGCTGGAAGAAGAACTGAATTGCAGACAGTGAACAATAAAGCAACATGTTTATTGTCCAAGCCAATGAAATATTAAGGAGATAATATAATTGGAATATCTCTTAGGTATGAGTTATATTTTGATATTTGGTCTAATTTGAATTATTTTCATAGTGAAGAGAATGATAGTAGCCAACATAGAAATAGACTGTGTAAAAGGAAGAGAAGTTTTGTTAGTGTCAAAACTTAGTAAAGAATATTGTTGTATAAAAGAAGAGAATAACAGAGTTTTCAAAACAGAGAGAAAGGCAGATGAGAAATGTTTACAAAATCCTGATAGCATTGGAAGCTGAGGAACAAGAGTGCTCAAAAGATGTTTTTTTGCGGAAACCCAAGGAAATATACCAAGATGATGAATTGGTGTAGGTGACAAGTAAAGACTTGTTACAAACAAATGAGAGAGGGTTATTGTAAGCTCACAGTGGGCAACGGAAGTCCACATAAAGAAGACAAGATGACTATTAGGGGTCATGAGAGAAGCCACAACAAAAGAAAGAAATATGCCAAGGAAAATGGCAAAGGAAAGAAGATGAGTCAAGAAGCACTTGAAAAAGAAATTGTATTTAAAGAAAGTATTGATGCAATAACAATGCTGCTAGAAGATTGTGAAAGGGGCCAAAGGTATGGTTGGACTATGAAAAGAAAGAAGATAAAATGGAAGTTGTTGCAGAAACAGATAAAGAGGAGAATGTATATTAGATTAAGAGAGGAACTTAAAGCAGTTGAGTTAAAGGTGGAAGATGGCTATTGTAGACCTAAGAAAGAGGTTTACCTTGAGGAGGAAGGAATTATTGATGATTTTCTGAACTGTTGAACAAGTTCAGATCACAGAGAGATGTGATGATTAAGACATCAAAGGAAGAGGAGCCTTGTATTTTTTAAACTAATGCTTTGTGTATGTTTGCAAGTGAAGAAAAACCTTTAGAATATTTTTTATGCACGTTGATGAAGAAATGAAGTTGTTAGAAGAGACGGCTGTAATAGAACAATTCTTAATTGAACATGTGTTCAAAGACACTAAAGATGGATAATTGTTGAAGACTACTATGGCAGTTGAAGATGATGAATCTAGTATTACTTGGAAAAAAGATGGCAGACAGTTTGAAGACAAAGGGAAATTGAAGATTACGAAAGAAGAAGTAGAAAAGAGGTATGAAGATAGCCTTATGATAGGATCACACAAGAGTATATGTATTGTGAAAACACTTGAGGTAATGGGATCATCTCTTCAATTTTTATTACAAAATTATGAATCTGTATTGATAGTTAATGGGAAAGAAATTGTCTTGAAAGGACATAATGGAGCATTAACAGAAAGGGATCTTACTAAATATTGCACTATGGAAGATGGTAGAACATAAATTTATAAGGAGAATTCAATCCAAGGAGGTACATCTAGTCTAGTAAAGGCTGTGAAGAGCAAAGGAAAAGAGGATAGTCAAGAACTTAAGAATAAGTTGGCAAAGGTTGATGCACAACAAAAAAATGAAGACAATGATATTTGTGCAAATTTCAAAAAGAGTAAAGGTGATTGTAATCAACAAACTAAAAAGAGACATGCAATCTCAGAGGATGAAGGCAAGGATGCTTTAGTGAACTATGAATTTGCAGTGAGCAGCAAAGGGGTTCAATGGAATGTGATATTCATGGTGTTAACGATAATTTTTACTGTTGTAAAAGGGACTTTACAGTGGAATGAAAAATATGTTGTATATGGTGACTTTGTTTCATGTAGAGAAACACAGAGAACTTTAGCTTCTAAAACTAGAAATTGGTAGATTTTGATTGAAAAGAAAGAGGAATGGAAAGAGAAACTTAGTGGCTTACATATTTGTAAGGAAGAAAAAGGAAGAATGAAAAAAAATATGAAAGGAAGGAAGGCCAAAGAGAAGAACAAAGAAGAAAATTCAGAAATTGGACAACATTAAGAACAAAGTGAAGACAAAGAAAATTTTTCCAAGACAATAAAACATGAAGGAGGATATGACAAGTTTGACATGTCATATGCACATCAAGAGGATGACAAATCTGATAAAAATTGGAGCAGAGTTAATGAGGAAAGAGATGGAAAATTTAATGTGTTTTCTGATTTTGAATTATTAACTGTCGAATGCGTTTTTCAGTAAGAAAGACAAATTGTTCTGGGAGATATATTTGTTTTTGAAAACATAAAGGAGTATGTAATTTCTGGAAATGCAGAAAATCAGTTTTCCTTATGGAAACAAGAAGATGGGAGAAAGCAACTAGTTGGCTCATAAGCTTGGAATGGAGGAAAAAGAGTTGATATAACTCTTATACAAGTCATTGCAGAAGAGAAAGAAGATTGCAGGGGATGTGAAATTACATTCCATGAACAAATTTTTTTTTTGACCTAAAGAAGATTTGAATGTCAAGGGTTTATCTTGAGTTTGCAATTGAAAAATTGGGTGAACAGTTCAGTTAAATTTAATATGAATATGGAGAAAATCGAACAAGGTTAAATAGCTAAAATTATTGCAGTTGATGGACAGTATGTAGCTGGAAGGTCATATGTTCTTGTATCAAGAAAGGAATAATGTTCTTTTGAAATTGAGAGGATTCCACTCAAGAAATTGGATAAGTGGATGATGAAAACAACAAAGGTGATATGTATGATAATTTCTCAAAGTCAACAAGTCAAGAATAGATGGAATGATATGCAGGATAGTATAAAGAAAATGGTTTGGAAACAGAAGAGGATGCTGGTGATAGGGTCATAAATCAAAATATACAGTCAGGTACAAGATAATGGAGCAGTGAAAAATACATGAATTTGAAGTTCAATTCTGTTGAGATGATGACAAGTCAGCATCACATAGAGGTACATAAATTTATTATTTCTTGAGGATATTCTTATGTTGGATATCAATATCAAAACACTATGCAGTGGAGGTGCTCATGACATCATAGAAAAAGGAAATCCACAATACAGGGTTTGGTATCCAGGAGAAGGAGAGAATGCAACAAATACACTTGCAATTGGAAAAGTCCAGACACCCAGTTGGAAGATGAAATCTGATGAAATTTACAACAGAGGAAGTTGGAAGACTCATGAACAAGAGTCCATGAATTATTTCAACCTGGGGAGTCTGATCTAGGAGCATTCTTCAAGGTTTGTAAGACCTAGGAGTCTTATCAAACATTTACTAAAGGGAGTGGGTTCCCTTAATTATTTTGTTTATTTTCCTAAGTTTAGTTTGAGTTCTAAAGAGATTTAAATGTAATTTGATTAATGAATAATATCTTGTGACTTGTAGAGATCTTAGGGATTAGTGAGTAATCCTAGGAAGAGTGAGGATTTTTTGGATCTAGAATATCTTGTGAGTTTTTAAGGAGGGTTTTGTGGATCTAAACCAGAAGCTGGTATCATAGTCATTTTCTTTAAAAATTTAACTTAGTGAGAAATCAAGGTTAGTTGGTTGGGTTGTGAGAGTGAAATAAAGAGTGGAGAGAGGGCCAAATAGAGCTTTCCCAAATTGGGTAGATCAGGCCATTAATTTATTGTAATTATTTTGATTGAATGAAGATTTGTGTGTGCATGATTCCTGCAATTTAAATTTGTTAATGTATTGGCATGTAAATTTGAGGACTTACTTATTTAATTGTGTAAAGGATGAGACGTTCTAAGTAAAGGAACCTACAAAATGAGAAGGAATTTATTATTTACACACCTTTGTGTAGAGACGGAAAAGATGTTTATGTCTCATAGAAAGATTCATAGTAGTGTAAAAGAAATCGATGAATGTGATTTTTTGTTCAGGAATATGAAGGCCTTTTCCAGATTTCAAGTTGCTTAGCGATTGGATAATTGGAACGAATATTCTTGGTCAAATGGTGATTGCGCCTACTGTGGATCTGGTGGACTTGTGATATAACTTAAATGAATCAATGAATGTATGAATACTAAGTATTTGATTCAAAAGAGTGGCCCTAATTGAAATAACTGAGGAGTCATCAGTAGTGTGGCAATTTTCCAAGATCTCCATCAATGAGAATCATTGAATGGGTCACTGCTGAATGCCATAAAAGGGGAATCAAGCCTGGAGAGAAGATTGATCAGTGATTTGCAAGAGTGCCTTACAAGAAACCTGAGTGTAATTTATCATGATTTTCCCCATCTGAGTTGAAGAGGCATTGACTAGTGCCACCGATTGTTTGAAGAAGGATTGAAACATTGTTTGCAGAGATCATGAAATCGGATTCACATCATATTTGAGGTACTGCACATGTGTTGCGCACACACCAGAAACACTATGCATACGCTACACATTCGTTGGAGGTGCTACAAATTCACTGGAGATGCTACACTGCCTTTACACGCTGCGTTTTCACCTGCAAGTTAAACCTCACCTCAGCAACGAAAAAGTTGATCTATCCAAGCTCCAGTAAGTTAAAAAAGTGGATGATGGCAAGGAGTATGGTATGGAAGATTGTATGCTGCGAATTTGAATCCCGTTCATTTTTTATAAACATATCTATGCATGAAAATGTAAGTTTACAGAGAACAGAACAATCTTCAATCTGAGTTTGCCTTCCAGTTTGTTGTTGTGGAATAAGAGAATATAGGTGTTTTAGATTTGCAGAGAGGCTCACTGTATAGAGATTTTTTTTTGTGAATTGAGAGGAAAATGCAGCAATATTGATCTGAGACTGATTTACCCTGCATCACTATTCAATCTAGGAAAGTTCTTTAGAGTTGGGTAAAAAATAGGTTGAGTGAGGTTGCATTGATGGAATATTGATTTAATAGTCTGAAAATTTCTCTTGGAACCCTTAGTTTGAGAAAATCCTTTATCTCTTTGGTCATGCACGAGAGAACTAGGAAGGGTTATGGTTTTGAGCACAAAAATGGAGTAGGGATTCAAGCACAACCTAACAGAGGCAGGTCAAAAAAGTGGTGGGGTATGATGGAAGAGCCAAAGGAGGAAAATATAGACTAACTTGACGGTTTTTTGAGGGATATAGAAGCAAGGTTGTCAAGTGTCACTTGTGCATTGAACTATAGTATGGACATGTGCGAGAATAATGCCATGCCATGATACAAACCAAGGTTTGATTCCCAATTAGTGTTCTTAGTGTTTTGGATAGATGAAACAATTAGAGTATGGTGTTACAACCATAAATTATTTATATGAAATGGCGTAGGAAGGTTGCAGACTTGATAGATAGGGATGGAAGGTAACTAATTGATTGACAATCAGAGAAAGTTGTTATAAAGAGCATGCCAAAATTCCTAAAATTGGCTTTGATACCATGTCAAGCTAGGTGAAGTAACTCCCAAAAATTGACTAAATTTCCTTTAATTAAGAACACACATATACACAATGATGTTGTGACCTTTATCTTGAACTTTCAAGGTTTGATGTATCTTCATATTCTAACATTTCATATTTTTTATATTTAAATATTTACAAAATATTCATAAATCGCCAAATCCTAAGAACAAGGTTTTTAACAAAATGAATAGATAGAAATGTATACATAGTGTGGATAACTTTATATAAATTAGATAATTATTTTTTTCTCAAATACAAATAGTAAATTAGTATGGTAATGGAATAAGAAAATTATTTTAAGGAATTGAACCAATAAGAAATAATATGAAGACATGATGTAAATATATTAAAGTACATATGAAGAATAAATATATAGGCATCATACCAAAATTTGAAGAACTTTATCAATTTGAGAAGAATTACAAAGGATGATAGTGAAAAAATACATAAGTGTGCTTCTTCTTTCTTTCTCATTGTAACAAACGCACTATAATTCATTTTTTTATAACATCCAAAAGGGAATGGAGATATACGCAAACCTATCAATGATTTGACACATGATATAGCTCTAATGGTTAGCCCTTGTTGATGGTTTCCTTAGACAAAGCCAAGCCTTGGGATTTATGTATAGTTAAGGAGCATCACATAAGAACTTTATCAATTTGAGAAGAGTTACAAAGGATGATATTGGAAAAGTATCTAAGTGTACTTCTTCTTTATATATCAATGTAAAAAAGGCATTATAATTCATTTTTTCACAACATTCAAAAGAGAAGGGAGATATGCACAAACCAGACAATGGTTTGACACTCATTATAGATGTAAAGGCTAGCCCTTGTTGATGGTTTCCTTTGATAATGTAAATAATTGTGATTTATGTATAATTAAGGATCATGCCACATTGAATGGTATTTTATTTTTGTTCCATATTTTTTTGTGTGGAATTGGTACATTATTTTTGTTGATATGATCCCAGGGTGGACTAATATATGTTTTGAATTCCACAACAACATCGCCTAGAAAGTTTGGAGAGCCAATTCCCTTTGTGTAGGCCATTTGGGCTACCATTCCTAGTGCACCATTTACTAGTCTTCCTAACACATTGGCCAATACATTAAAATATTTTTTGTTCTAATCAATGGCATAATATTCCTTGGAGAGATGAAAAATAAGACATTCTTCAATACTACATGGTATTAGCTTGCTCAATGAATTTAACATTTGTTTTTTTATTTTGGGAGACCAAAATATTTGTTGAAAATATGTGTATTGTGGCATAAAATTATTTCATGATATTGTAGAGAATGATGTATCTTTTTGGTACTAAAGTATCTCACACTGCTTTTTTATTGGAGTTGCATTCATGATGCTTGTTAAGAGGCGATATAAATGGACCTGCTAATCATTATAACCTTGTTGGTGGAAATTATTCGTAAGTTTATAATAATGGTGAAGGAATTCCAAAAATACCTACCTAATGTTATCCCTAACATAAAAAGGGTGTCCATAAGAGGTGGTGGTTGTACTAGATCACTAACAATAATTATAGGTCAATGACGAAATGGGAAAATTTTCTTTTCTATAAATTCTTCAAGTGGGAATATTTCAATTTTCACAAATACGTTGTCCCCTCATTGAAGCTTATCTAATCAATGAGGGCACAACATATATGTTCCATCTCATCCTAGAAAACTGACAATGGCCATTATTATAAAGGATTTGATTGGAATTTTGAGTACTACATATATAGTTGTCGCATGTATGTTGAAAACCAAAATTACAATGGGGGGGAGAAGTAGCATTGTACTGTGGTCATAAGGTAAATGACAAGTAAAGAAGATCTAATGCAACTGATGTGGTAAGATTTTCCAATCCAAGTTTTTTTTTTGCATGATAAACATTAGGGGTTTTTATATTCCTTTTTATTTTATATGTTTTATTATGTCGTTGAATTCCTAATATTCATTTTGTGACAATGTATTAACACTTGAAACAACATGTTTATTTTATTTGTAACAAATCCATGCAAGCTTTATTGGTTTCATTAAAATGTGGTGTAGAAGTATGAAATTATTCTAGAATTTATATGTTGTCCCAACAATATTTTTTTGTAACAGTCTTAAATGCCAAGGATGTTTAGATCAATGAAGTCTATATTACCACCATGGATCATTCTTGATAATATTTTTCACTCATTTATCTCCATGTCAAGATGAATCAATGCATAATTATCTTTAGATTCATATATTATTGTTTCTTCAATGGATATAGGGCCACGGTCGACATGCCTTGTATGGTAGGTTCCTTTTATGTTATCCTAATTTTATATGATATTAAATTTTGTGAGGCATAGTTAAATTGTGAAGTTATATAATGATTTGTATACTATTAATTTACTCTAATATAACTATTCAAACGTATTGAAATATGGTGTAGGAACAGCTATAAGTGTGGCTATATGAAGATAATTACCTATGACTTTATTCTACACCATGGGCCATTAATTTTATGATAAATATATGACAAATAATTTTTAGTTTCAATGAGAGGGAGGCAATGAAATGAAGGAGTGAAATTGACACAAGAATTAATAAAGCTATATATAGATAAGCAATCATATATATCTTAGGAAAATCAACGAAGTATGTAGAAACCAACATTTAGAGTGATGATAAAAAAACTACAAGTGACAAGGGGTAACTTTTGTATCATATGGTATGATTTTTGGGCACCTATATCTCGGTCAATAATAACCTCTATGTGAAATCACCTATTGTTAGGTCCCTATATTACTAGTGTACTCCCTTATTGTTGTTAGTGTACCCCCCTTATTATTATTGTTGTACCCCTGTAACCCCAATATTGTTATTATTGTGCCCTTACATTATTATTGCTAGGTCGGCAAGGATTAAATTGTGACCCCATGGACTCCTATATATAGAATGAGGCTTTGTCATTTGTATCATCCAAGAACTGTTCATTTATGTAATGTATTGTAGGTTTCCCCCTCGAAGTGGCTTATTTATAAGGCGTTGATATCTCTTTTCTTCTGTTTTTAGAGTTGGTTTCCTAACATTTGGTATCAAAGCTTTGGATTCTTGGGTTTCGCTGATCTAAATAGGTAATCGTGGAATTTTAGTTATAATTTTTTTTTGTACGAAGTTTCAGAAGCTAAAATTTTTACAGAGCGAAGCCAAAATCCTAAGGAACATCGTGTAAAATTTTCATATCTTGGTTCGCAATATTTGCGGAGATATGATCTATGGAATTTATATTTTTTTCAGGCTCCCGAATTTCACCTAAATAGGTCATCGTGGAATTTTTGGTATAAATTTTGTTATACGAAGGTTCAAAAGCTGAAATGTTTACAGAGCGAAACTAAAATATTGAGGAACATCGTATAAAAATTTCAGATCCTAGTTCGCAATATTTTCAGAGATATGATCTGTGTAAGTTAGGGTTTGTTCAGGCTCCCGAATTTCATCTTAAAAAGGTGACCGTGGGAAAATAGTCATAACTCTCTCTTTGAGCATCTGATTGGAATTCTGTAAAAAGTGCCGCAAGTACACGGACTACAGTTTTATATGTATCAATTTCAGAGCCGAAGGAGAAAACAATGACATGTGGCACGCTGTACAATTTTACTCTACTGAACCAGTCCATAATTAGGTCATTGTGCGAGATTGGGCATAAATTTGCCTTGAAGAATCCAAATCAGGTCAAATACATGGAATTCGAAAGAATATTCAGAGGGCTACTACAGGACCAAATTTCAAATATTGAAGATCCGAAATCACAGAGATAATTTAGTTTCAATATCAAGCTCCTCAAAAAGAAGAAAAATGTGTGTATTTTTTTTCGAATTACATAAGTCTTGTTTGAAAAATTGGTTTGAATTATTCCAAGGGCGTATTGAAGAATAGATATCAGCATTGGGTTCTAAAATACCTCCTAAAAAGAATTCAACACCCATTAAGCCTTCCGAAGGCTTTACTATGACTCATGAAGACGAAGAAATGCAACATGAGATATCAAAATTACAAGAGCAAGTGCACCAAATTTTGCTATCACAAAGAGAAACAAAAAATGAAATGGAAGTTTTGAAGAAAGACGTGGAAACTAAGATGGATGGTTTGAAGAAAGGCATGGAAGCTAAGATGGATGGTTTGGAAGCTAATATGGATGGCATGGAAGCTAAGATGGATGACATGGAAGCTAAGATCTATGAAAAAAGGAAAGACAACATGGAAAACATGAAGAATGATCTAAAAGTAGACATCGAAGGTTTGGAAAAGTTGATCAAGAAACATTTCCTAATGGCGAAAAGATAGTAGAGGAAACTCATGATGAGAAAAAAATAAATGTTAGTCGTGATTTCATAAACTCTAATTTTGGATGGAAGAACCACCATATTCTAAAGATGGATATGAGGAATTTTGATGGCAAGGATCCCGTAACATGGATACTACAGATGGAGCAATATTTTGATCTCAATAATGTGCAAAACACACAAAAGGTATGCATTGCAACTTTACATCTAGAACAAAATACATTTGTATGGTATTGTTGGCTTTGCTACCGTAAAATAATTGTCACTTGGTCAATTTTTACGGAGGAAATGATAGCACATTATGAGGATACAAAGAGAAACACCTTCTTTAACCAATTTATAAATCTCAAACAAAAGGGTTTAGTGGTGGAGCACATTGAGGACTTCCAAAAATTGAATATAAGGGTAACTGATATTCCAGAGGAACACATGATTGATGTCTTCATAGGGACTTTAAAGGATAACATCCAACATGAGGTTCGCGTTTGGGAACCTGATTCATTGGAGAAGGCTTTCAGGTTGGCAAGAAAAATTGAATGTAAAATTATGGCGACAAGGAAGCCTACCACTCACATCTATAAATATGGAATTGTTGCTACTCCTAGACTTCCACAACCTGCAAGGTTGACACCACAACAATTGGAAGAAAAAAGAGCAAAAGGGATTTGCTATAGTTGTGATAGCAAATACACTAAAGGTCATAAGTGTGTTGATAAGAAATTATTTTACATAGATTGTGAAGAGGAGGAAGAAAATGAACAAGAATTTTAAAAAGAAGAGGATATACACCAGGAACCAACCCTAGAAGAAGAAGAAATGAGTCCGACCATATCGTGTAATGCATTGGCAGCAATTACCAATCCTCAAACTCTCAATATAGAAGGACACATCAAGAAGAAAAAGGTAATAATGTTGATTGATTTGGGTAGTACCCATAATTTTATTCATTGTAAGGTAGCCAAGGAATTGAATTGCTTCGTATACCCGACACCATAATGTCAAGTGATGGTTGCAAATGGAGGGACTATAAATTTATTTGGAAAATGCCATAATATCAAGCTAACCATGGGGGAATATGTATTGAATAGTCCAATGCTTTCCATTCCAATGGCAGGTACTGATGTTGTACTAGGAGTACAATGGTTACAATCTTTGGGGACGGTAGCTTTTATTTTCAAGAAATTTTCTTGAAATTTTTTTCGAAAGGAAAGGAAATCAAATTACAGGGTATCGCAGGGAATCTGGGAAAGATAATAAGCTATAATGTCATGACAAAGCTTCTGAAGAAAGAACAACGAGGCGTAATTGCACAATTATTCTCACTAGAAGTTCCAACATCAAAATCTTCTATTTCTCCAGATTTGCAAAAATTCTTGGATAATCATTCTAAGGTGTTTGAAACTCCCAAAGGACTCCCATTTATTCGTGATCATGATCATGCTATTCATTTAATTCCATGAAGTTTTCCTCCAAACATCAGGCCTTATAGATATCCTTATGTCCAAAAGAGTGAAATTGAATGTATGATTGCAGAAATGTTAGAGCCTAGTATAATTAAACCTAGTCAAAGTTCGTTCTCTGCTCCAGTAGTATTGGTGCATAAGAAGGATGGATCATGGTGATGTGTCTGAATTATAGGGAGCTCAATAAGCTCACTATTAAATATAAATTTCCCATTCCTGTGATTGATGAATTATTGGATGAATTAAATGGAGCAATTTATTTTACCAAGTTGGATCTTCGTTTAGGATATCATCAAATTATAACGAAGACTGAAGATATTCCGAAAAAAGAATTTCAAACTCATGAGGGTCATTATGAATTTTTGGTCATGCCTTTTGGCCTTACCAATGCACCTTCTACATTTCAAGGGTTGATGAATTCCATTTTCAAACCCTTCCTTAGAAAATTTGTGCTAGTATTTTTTTATGATATACTAATATACAACAATTCTTGGAAGGATCATGTTCAACATGTTGACAAGGTGCTCAAATTGTTGGAGGAGAAACAATTATATGCAAAAACATCCAAATGTTTCTTTGGAGTACAAGAGGTGGAACATCTGGGTGATATTGTATCTTACGAGGGTGTTAAGGTAGACCCTAGCAAAATTAAAGCCATTAACGAATGGAAAGTCCCCACAACAATAAATCTGTTGCGAGGATTTCTTGGGTTAACAGGGTATTATCGCAAGTTTGTTAAGAATTATGGGAGAATAGCAGCACCTCTAACAGCATTATTGAAGAAAGATGCATTTTCGTGGACTCCTGAATCAACTAAGGCCTTTGAACATCTTGAAGAGGTAATGTGCCTAGCACCGGTCTTAGCTACGCCAGACTTCACAAAAACCTTTATTGTGGAATGTGATGCCCCAGGAAATGGAATTGGTGTTGTTTTAATGCAAGAAGGAATACCCATTGCTTTTGAAAGTCATCCAATCAAAGGAAATTATTTACAGAAATCTATTTATGAGAAGGAAATGTTAGCAATACTACATGCACTAAAGAAATGGAGACCTTACCTAATGGGAAGACACTTCAAGGTAAAAATTGATCATGATAGTATTAAACACTTTTTGGAACAAAGACTATCTTCAGAAGAGTAGCAAAAAAGGGTCACAAAGATGTTGGGTTATGACTTTGAAATCATCTACAAAAAAGGGAAGCTAAATGTTGTTGCATATGCACTCTCAAGAAAGAATGAAGATGTGGAAGCATTGCTTTGTGCCATTTCTATTATCCAACCAGATTGGATAACCAAAGCAAGGGATGAATGTAAGAAGGATGAAGAAGTGTGGACACTCATTCAAAAGTTGCAGAAAGATCCTAGTACATATGATACATTTAGTTGGAAGAATGATTCCTTATGGTACAAATATCGCTTATAGCTTTGTAAGAATTCCCAACTAAAACAAAATATTCTTTTGTAATTGCACACTTCTCCTTTAGGAGGGTACTCAGGGATTTTAAAAACTTACCGCAGGGTGAAGAAATATTTTTTTTTGGGATGGCCTTAAATGTGATATTCAATATTTTGTGGCAGAATGTTTAGTTTTCCAGCAAAATAAAGTTGAGACAATTAAGACCCTGGGTCTTCTACAACCTTTATCCATTCCAAGTCAACATTGGGAGGAGATTTCGATGTATTTTATCACAGGTTTACCTAAGTCCAAAGGAAAGAGTGTCATCATGGTGGTAGTTGATAGAATTACCAAGTATGCACACTTTTGTGCATTATCTCATCCATATAAATCAAGTGCAATTGCTACTACATTTATGGAAACAATTCAAAGGATACATGGAAACCCAAATATTATTTTAAGTGACAAATATCCCATTTTTATTGGAAATTTTTGGACAGAATTATTTTCTTGCTTGGGTACTCAACTAGCTCATATCTCATCCTATCATCCTCAATCCGATGGTCAAACTGAGATAGTGAATAAATGTTTGGAAGGATATCTTCGTTGTTTTGTATATGATAAACAAACATAATGGGTCAAGTGGTTACCTCTCGTTGAATGGTGGTATAACACTTCCTTCCATACTACAGCAAATATGACCCCATTTATGGCACTTTATGGATATCATCCACCGTCAATCACATCATCTTTAAGAGAAAATTCTAAGGTTCAAGCATCAAAAAGAAGTTCTCCAACTCCTAAAGGATAACCTAAATTTGGCACAAAATCAAATGAAACAACAGGCCGATCAACATCACAGCGAGAGAAGTTTTGATGTAGGAGACTGGGTATTTTTACGGCTACAACCATACAAACAAATGTCCCTCAAGCAAGCTAAGAAGGATAATAAATTATCGCTAAAGTACTATGGTGCTTACAAGGTGTTGCAAAATATTGGTACTATGGCATACAAATTGGAGCTTCCTCCTTCGTCGCGAGTGCATCCAATTTTTCATGTTTCATGCTTAAAGAAGGTTATAGGTGAAAAACTTCCAGTTCAAACAATGTTGCCAGAACTTGATGAGGAAGGAAAAATCATATTGGAACCTGAAGAAGTCTTGGAAACAAGAACTCGACAACTACGAAATCGATCAATTTCAGAGTATCTCATCAAGTGGAAGAACTTACCCACTGAAGATTATACATGGGAAGATGATAATTTTATACAGAAGCACCAGAACTACTCGAGCGTTGAGGACAACACTTTTTGAATGAGAGTGGTATGTTAGGTCCCTATATTACTAGTGTACTCCCTTATTATTGTTAGTGTAGCCCCCTTATTGTTATTGTTGTACCCCTGTAACCCCAATATTGTTATTATTGTGCCCTTACATTATTATTCTTAGGTCGGCTAGGATTATATTGTGACCCCATGGACTCCTATATATAGAATGAGGTTTTTTCATTTGTATCATCCAAGAATTGTTCATTTATGTAATGTATTGGAGGTTTCCCCCTCGAAGTGGCTTATTTCTAAGGTGTTGATCTCTCTTTTCTTCTATTTTTGGAGCTGTTTTCATAACACCTATAGACAGATGAAGTAGGGTCTTGGAGATTAACTTTATTTTTTATTGTAGTCAACATATTATAATAAATCTCTAACCTTCCATCTACTTTAGAGGAATATTGGAAATGTATTTCACAATTTCATGATGGGAGAGGAAAGGTTGTAAATACATATCCTTTTCTATATCACATGTCATGATTATGAGTTTTTACAAAACTAACAATGCCACTGGGAAGGTTCATATTCTTTTGGACCAATATCATCTATGAAGAGTGATGAATTAGTAGACAGATTCCTTTGGCATTTATACCTACATTAAAGCTTTAAGCCTTTAGTACAAATACATGTAGCTTCATCACATTTTGTATGGCATTGAACTCAATTAAGTACTTTTTTGTAGTCCTCAAATGAGATGGAAGAAAGGATTTCTATTATTATTCTTAAACAATTATCATCCTAAATGGTGTAGTGTATGCATATATCTATGGTTATTTTTTTTTTTGGGAATCTAAGTTATTGCATATTTATAACAGAAATCCCTAACACAACTTATTTCATGGGGCCTTACCAATCCATTTTTTCCATTTATGGAGTAGCTTGTAGTGATAAAAGGGTATGAACATGCATTGAGCCCCTGTGTTTTAATTCATATCTACATGAAAGGCAGTAATATAATATTAGGGATGTGTTTTTATTGTACAATTTTCATAGAATATATGGGAATAATGTAAATATATTATAACTATAACAACAATCCTTTGCATGTAAGTATTTTTCTATAATATCTTTATTGAATATTTCAAACCTTTTATAAGTGTATAAAGTGATAACGTGGGGTTGTCAAATGATATTATTAATTATCAATATTTATTTCATTAATTGGTTAGAAAGTGCCGCATTATCCATTGGAGCATGAAAGTATGACCATTTTGTGTCTGTTACACTAAGTGTAAGGAACAATTTGAGATACCCTAATTGTGAAGTCATTTCTTTTAGTTTTCTTGTATGAGAAATATAGTGTGCCTGAGTCACTCATAGATGTGTCCCAAGTCACTTAACATGTTCTCCAAATGGATCACACCCAATTAAAAACACATGTTCTTCCAACTTTTATAGAAATGATTGGAAAGGAATTTGAGTTAGAATTTTTTTGTAGGACATCTTTATTATAGAACATCCACCATAGTGTAATATTAGCAATACATTATTACATATCCTTCAACTAATGGGTTCACTTTTCAATCTCAATGCCATTGTTCATTGGTATGGTGATTGATTGGGAAATAGATATAGCGACACCAAGGATGTCAACAAGAGGGCTATTAGGTAGGACTAATAACTCATTGATTGGAATACATTTAAATTTTTGGTTTGTAATCAAATTTATATCCTCAAGGAAAGGTTCTATTACTAAGATATTGTTTATAATTATTTCCAAATCTCTTTATAAGTGGTTGTAATCTTTGTTTATATGTTATATTATCTCTTTAGAGACTAGGTAAACTTTACCATGCCATATGGAAGGATGAAATTGTATTGATTTCATATTGAATCATGTAATGGACATCTCACTATTATCTCTATCAATAATACCAAATATAAATACTTTTTGAATGTCTCCCTTTGAATTTATAAAACCATGTAGCTTACGCTTTGAAATGATTCTAACTTTAATTTTCCATGAATGAATGTATGCATCCAAATATTTGATAGGAATTATTTTATTTGGTATGTCATTTTTTTTGCGATGGTTGGATGCAAAAATGTTGTTCAATGTTATTTCATTGTGGATAAAAAATAATGTCTACTTTCAAGTAAATAATTGAATATGAGTGACTATCACAAGCCTACAAAATAGAATAAATCATGGTAGTTAGTAAGAAGGGTTTGGTAGAATTTTTGGTAGTGTAAAGCATGTTCAATTTTTCTGTGTGAAAACTGCATACTTGTTGTATTGAGTAGATCTACAAGATGAATTATTTATTTTAACTAGTGATCCATTTTCATTTCTTCCTAAGGTGACTAAATAGTTTGAAAGGGTCGAAGATAATATACTCTATGTTGAAATTTGCAACAAGAAACATTGAAATTGGCATCCAGAAATAAAATCCAGAAAATGGCACCCAGAAATGGCTACCATAAGAGGCTTTTGATTTAATTTTCCCTTCATTAAATTGAAAGAAAAATTTAATTTCATCTCATAACAACTTGTATCAATTAACTAAGTGAGATAGACTTAGTTAGCTTAAGAATTTCGAGTTGATGGTCAAAGGTGAGGCATGTAGAGTGATTCTATTATTTTCAGGGTCTAGTTGTAGTTAATGTATTAGTTTGGTGTATGTGTAATAAGTTAACTCAAAGTAATTGAGTTAAAATCAGTTTAACTAGTTCTAACTGAGTGATGAGCTAGTGAGAGGTCAAGTGAATTAAATTAGATTTAATTCAAAAGTAGTGATCAATCAGATAAATGATGATTCACTATTAATAGTTGCATGCATGTCAATTCTGATGACGACCCAGTTGAGACAAAGGTTAAAGGGAAGTTAATTATCAGTTGTATTATTAACGAATTTCTCGGGCACAATTATAAAGTCAGAGGAAGGCTCATGAAGGATTGCGCATTCAAGGAAGGTTGATTATCCTATTTAATAGGGATTAATTGCCTAGGGATTGCGTGAGCAAGGCTGGGCTAAGTAGGGGTTGATAATTGGCTAAGTGTTGGTCAATTTTTCCTGAGAATTTGTAGTCAGTTTGAGCAGTATCAGGGTGAGACGATCGGTAGAGTGCATGATTTTCTCGGTGTGAGAAAGTATTGTATTGTTTCATGATTCTTTGACTATGTACAATATATGATAGATGGGTTTTGAGCAGGTGATTTACCCAAATGCATCTTGTGTTGTGTGATTGATAATTTTCTTTCTCTTACTTGCATGTGATTGAGCGATTATGTTTTATATTCTGCAAATATAGTAGAAGGATTCAATATCTTGTTTTAGTACATTACTACATGATTGGATTAAATCCATTGGTATAGATCTTCTATATGATATATACACGGTATTAGAGCGCCAAGAATCATAATAGGAGTGAATAAATTGATTTTGTCTTGAACAAGTTCAAATTTGCATATTTATTCTTCAGGATCCAGCAGCAGATCAAGATGTCTTTCAATGGATTGAGACTCGAATATGAAATCAAGAGAAATTCAAATTATATTGCGTGGAAGGACATGATGGAGGCAGTTTTGGAGGACAATAGGTTGAAGGAATTCATAGATTTTGATATTCCCAAGCCCATAGCAGTAGATGCCAAACTTCTTGATGCATGACAGAAGAAAGTAGCAAAGGCGAGAAGGATCTTGCAGGAGGGAGTTCGAGATCATATTTTCTTGAGTATCCATGGGAAGGTGACTCCATATGCTATGTGGAAGGCCTTGACAGATTTGTTTCAGAACAAAATCGACCAAAGGAAGTTGGCGTTGAAGGACAAGTTCAGAAAGATCAAGAAGGAGGAGGGCGAGACGGTACCAACATACTTGGCAAAGTTCACCCAATGTCGAGATGAGCTTCGAGGTGTTGGTGTGACCGTAGCCAATGATGAATTTGTGAGCCTAGCACTTCTAGGCCTTCCCAAGAGTTGGCATAGTTACCAGGACTTTATGAATGGGAGGGAGAAGTTACCAGACTGGGAGCGTTTGTGGTCCGACTTGGTAATAGAAGAGATAAGGCGGAGCACCAGAGACGGGACCTTCAAAACCAACAAAGAAGAAGATTGTGCATTGGTCGGAAAAGGAAAGACGACCAAGGGAAATAAATCCCAAGGCGAAGAGGAAAAGAGAGACTTATCCAAGATCAGATGTTTTCACTGTCACGAGCATGGGCACTATGCTTTGAATTTTTCACAGAAGAAGGCAAGCCAGAAGGAGCCTACACTTGCAGTGGGTGAAGTGTTGGCTTCATAGTTCGAGCTTGATTTTAATCTCATTGCATGCATGTCCAACACTCTAATGGGATGCATGTGGTATCTAGATAGTGGTGCCTCGTTCCATATGATGGGGAATAAAGATCTCTTCAGTGACTTGGAGGAGAAGGACCTCTAGCAGAGCATAGAGTTTGGAGATGACGAGAGGTATAGCGCGACCGACATAGGTACAATTACCTTTCAGAGGGAGTCTGGCTCCCCTCTTAGACTAGAAGATGTTTTGTATGCTCCAGGCCTAAGGAAGAATATTGTCTCCGTAGCGGTATTGGAAGACTGTGGTTATGAGGTGATGTTTAGAAAAGGAAAATATTTCCTTAAACAAATAGCCATGGGACAGGTGAAACAAGTCGGTTCTAGAGTCAAGAACCTATATGCTCTCGAGGTTAAGGATGCATTCAAAGCTTTGAGGAGAAAATTAGTGGTTAATGACTTGGTGGTTGAGAGGGAGAAATTATCTCTCAACATGCAGCCTCAAAAGCAGTATTAGAAGTTTGTGGAGCAACCACAAATGGAGAAGTAGAGAGGAGACCGAGTGGAAGAGTCCACTCAAGAAGAGACCTCCAAGAGGGGGAAATTTAGATCCATAAAGTCAGAGGGAGTACATGCAGCTATACCTCCAGGTGTGAGGTGGGATGACGTACAAAATTAATCCCAAGAAGAAATTTGGGCAGGGTCCATTGAGATGGTGTGTCTCATGGATCGAACCTGGCTACAAGGATCCCACAGTACAACAGTAGCAGGAAGGATCAGTTAGACTGATGCAATCAGATTTTAGGAAGACAGAAATCAGAGCGACAAATGTCAAATACTAGAGCGCAAATCAGAGTTGGCAACAATGCAGAGTGAATGGATGCATATTTCAGCAGCAACGCAGAGAGTCCGGTAGACATGTGCAGTAGCTAGCAGCAGTTAGAAGACTCTGATGATAGATGCATTATATTGATTCATTTGTTTGGAGGCTATTCAGTTTCAGGAGAGTTGCATGTGCAAACAAAACTAGAGAAGTGTTGCATGCAAGAACATTCCAAAGGTACCAGATCGGGATAGGTTGATTCCTTTCTTGTTGAGAGGGAGTGTTGAAATTTGCAACAAGAAATGATCAAATTGCCATCCAAAAATAAAATCCAGAAAATGGCACCCAGAAATGGCTACCATATGAGGATTTTGATTTAATTTCCCTTAATTAAATTGAAATAAAACTTTAATTTCATCTCATAACAACTTGTATCAGTTACCTAGTGAGATAGACTTCGTAAGCTCAAGAATTTAGAGTTGAGGGTCAAATTTGAGGCATGTAGAGTGATTCTATTATTTTCAGGGTCTAGTTGCAGTTAATGCATTAGTTTCGTTTATCATTATCCCTGTCAAAGAGAAAAGATGAATACTAGGGTTTTCATCTACGTCTCACTTCCCATTGCTGCCAAACCCTTGTTCGGCCTTGAGGCTCTTGGCAACCAGAGACCCGGAGAGCCACCGTTTCAGCAAGAGTCTATCAATGAAAGGAGTCATGATGGAGATATGGCGGAGAAGGTCGACAAGGTCCTTGATGGTCGGATCAGGATGGATCTCTACCCCGATGTAATACCGATGACAATTGTGACCTTCCGCTTGTTGTTTACTAGAGAGAAAGGCTCTGACTATTCCTGCTTGCCCCCACACTTCAATGGTTCTTTGCTCCACCGCATGACCCCAGGGTTTATATGCCAAGGCAGTCATTTCATAAGGGGAAACGAAAAATGTGAAGAGACAACCATGTTTAGCAACAATCCATCAGGGCTCGACAATCTGGCCTCAAGGATGAGCTCTGGTAGCTAGGGGTCCCCAGATCTTTCATCCCCCTCTTTTCAGATTCAGATCTCTCTTATCTCTAGCAAAACCATGCTTCTGTGGGTTCGCTCTACAGATTTGGTGAAGAGCCTTTCACATGCCCTTGAACTCAGGCTAGGGATCCCCTCTGCCTTTCAACGATTTCTCTATTGAGATAAACAACTAGAGGATTCTCTCCCGCTCTCATTTTATCAAATTGAAAAAAAATCCTATTTGGTTCTTACCCTTCGTCTGTGAGGAGGGGCAGTTGGGAAACCATATTTCACCCAAGATTTCTCTTACAAGGGTGTTGTCCATGCACATCTTCCCAAGAAAGCTGCTCAACCCTCGGAGGATCCCAAGCCTTTTTTGGTTGATAAATTGGAGGATGTTCCCTCTATATAAATTTCCCACCCAACACTTGAAAACCAATTTCAAATCTATGCAAAATCTGCCATTATTTGTTGATTCAATGGATTATGGCCTCGCAAAGCAGATCTCTACCAATGGATTCACTCCACTTGGACCAATAACAACACAATTATTTTCTGCTCGAAGGGTTTCTTCATAGTTTTGTTTTCTTTCAATGAAGATTATCAAAAATCCTTAACTGGTGGTCCATGGTTTTGGTGTAAAATAGGGCTATTCCTCACCACCTGGTTCGCAGACTTCGACCCTTCTATGACAATAATTACCAAGCTTCCTATTTGAGTCAGGATTCCAAATATACCTACTCATTTATGGCACTTTTTTGTCTTTCAAGGAATTGGAAACTCTCTAAGTCGCTTTTTGGCAATGGATCCCTCTAAAGGGTAGACGGGCATATACACCTATGGAAAAATATGTGCAGAAATCGACTTAAGTAAAGGTTTTCCCGATCAAATCAATATCAAAGTTGGTGACTTCCTTTAGACACATACCTTGGACTGTGAGAACACTGCCTTCTGATGTCGTCACTACCATCAAACATGGCATCTTCAGAACTCTTGTACTATGTTACTCACCCAAAAGAAAAGAATTAATCGCAAATAAAACTCTAAAAGCTGGAAACCCTGTGATCTGCCTCCCATGGATGAAATGGAGTCCTTCAACTCGGATGAGGATGAGATTGAAGCAAATGTGGACGTAGAAAAGCAGGAGAAGGATATGCCCTTGGCCGACCCTAGGGAGCCCCATGCTTTTTCGAGTGCTCAGAAATGAACTCATGAGTCCTCCTCCTTCGACTCGGATAAGGAGACTCCTCCTTCAATCAACAACAATCTTCAAGTGGTTCTTGCCCACTCGCTCCATGACGATTGGGTTAAAGTTACAAAAAAGAAAGGAAAAAAATGTTGTATTGAGGATTCAACCCATTCTGGGTAGATTCTTGTGTCTGTCTCTTATAGCACCAATGTTTCTCTTCATGATCCTCTTTGTTACTCTCTTGGTTACCTAATGGGGCCGAGGTTGATAGTTTATCATTTCCGGCTTCCCCGCTATCTAGCCTCTCTTGACTGTAACTCCAGATTGTACCATATGCTTTTTTAATAGAATTAGCCTTATTTACAAAGAAAAAAATGCACTAGTTTGGTGCATGTGTAATCAGTTAACTCAAATTAATTGAGTTAAAATCAATTTAACTAGTTCTAACTAAGTGATGAGCTAGTGAGAGGTCAAGTGAATTAGATTAGATTTAATTCACAAGTAGTGATCAATCAGATAAATAATGATTCACTATTAATAGCTACATGCATGTCAATTCTGATGACGACCTAGTTGAGACAAAGGTTAAAGGGAAGTTAACTATCAGTTGTATTATTAGCGAATTTCCCGAGCGCAATTATAAATTCAGTGGAAGGCTCATGAAGGCTTGCGCAGTCAAGGAAGGTTGATTATCCTATTTAATAGGGATTAATTGCCTAGGGATTGCGTGAGAAAATCTCGGTTAATTAGGGACTGAGAATTGGCTAAGTGTTGGTCAATTTTGCCTGAGAATTTCTAGTAAGTTTTGAGCAGGATTAGGGTGAGACGATCAGTAGAGTGTAGGATTTTATCGGTATGAGAAAACATTGTATTGTTTCATGATTCCTTGACTATGTATAATATATGATAGAGGGCTTTTGAGCAGGTGTTTTCCCTAGATACACCTTGTGTTGTGTGATTGATAATTTCCTTTCTCTTACTTGCATGTGATTGAGCGATCATGTTTTATATTCTACAAATATAGTAGAAGTATTCAATATCTTGTTTTAGTACATTACATGATCAGATTGAATACATTGGTATAGAGCTTCTATATAATTTCTACACTCTATATAGTATTACTTCATTAGAGGATGTGACACCATATCTTTCTAATGAACTTTGTATGAGGTCTAATATTTACAAATTAGATATGAAATTCTTTCTCTTTACCATTCTAAATTCTTGTAACTAAATTTTTTATTAAGATTGATGACATTATATTAGCATTCTGAAAAATAATATACAATAAGGAAAACTGATTTATACACACAATATTTCCACACCAATATATTAGGACAAGTATATTAATTAGTATGAAAGAAAAGAAAGAAAAAAACTATTGTATATAACACTGCTATTGTGTAACTTTTTTTGGAAGTTAGCTATTTGTAATATATTGGGAGGAGAGAAAAAAAGATATAATTTTATTTCAAAGTACATTAAAAAAAGGGTTTGATGTGAAAAATGAAAAAATATATTTAATTTAAAGACATAACACATGTTAAGTACTAATACTAGGAAGTAATATGTTAATCTTTGGCAAACGTGTTATGGGTTAGCTAGGGTTAATTAACTAAAATTAATAAATATTTCGATTAGAATCTTATATCCACTTGATCATGTTATTATTTAAGAAATCACAATTATGTTTTTTTAATTTAAAAGTAAGGTTTAAACTTCAGCATTTCATAGATACAAAATAATATATTTTATTCTAAATTTTAATCATGCAATTAAAAAAAAATTGCTAAATTTCAAAATGATATAAACCATGGATATTTATGTCCACATCATCAATCTCAATATCGTTTAGCTCTTTCGTTTTGTGAACGGATTATATATTAAATGCAATGACCAGTATTGTTTATATATATAAAGAACTATGGTCGCTGCAATGGCATGTGAATTTAATGATAAGTGTATGTTAGATTAAAAATATATATATTTATTGTTGTATAGAATGTTGTGTGAATTTATCAAAAATGAATATACCAAAAAATTATACTCAAAATATATTGAATTTTTTGTACTTAAATTTCAGAATTAAACATTTTAAAATTGATTTTTCATATTGTTTTCAACAATGTAGAACACACATAAATATAGCCAACTGACCAACGAAGTGATGAGAGACTAAGATTGATGTCAAATTAAAATCTAAGTAGAACATAAAAGGAGGTAAAAGTTAAATATGAAGATTGTAGCACGGGAGAGATTAAAATGTGGTTGAGAATCAAATGATATATAAAATTGGGAAAAAAAATCTTATACAACATGTACATGTACATGTACAATACATTTGCATTTGAAGTGAATTGAGAAATATAAGAGTTTATATTTGTTTTTTAATCCATGAATATTTTATCTCTACTTTCTCTTTCTTTAATATTATTTGTCAATACATGCTATAAGGCCATTTGGGAGCCGGTCATTGTTTTTATTCATTTTTCCATGCATTTAATATGCTCTCATATAGTATTCTAAAGCCATTAAACAATGGACCATTTGTTTTAAATACATAGATGAATATTGTATTATCTATGTGTGCAAGTTCTTTTATTTCTAGTCTAGATAGGTTAACTATTATAGGATGAATAATTTTGATTTAGAATTGTGTTTTATGTAGATACAGGTCGTCCAAAAGATGTCATGTGCAAATTATATAGTGATTTATTGAGCTCAAATTTATTTATTTATTTTTTTAATTATTGAAATTTTTTATCTAAAATAATATATTAAAAAAAGGGAAAACAAGATTAAGTTATGCACACTAATATTATTTTAGGAAGGGTAGAGGTTGAAGAATAATCTACCAATATTATTTTAGGTAGTGTAGAGATTGAGAAATAATCCAAAAAAATGTATAGGGAGAAGAATAAAGAATATGCAATTATATATAGTGAAAGAGAATAAATTAAAGGACAAGTCGTATTCTAAACACATATAGGAAACAAGAGGAATGATTTATAGTGAACAAATAATATAAATAAAATAGGTATTATTTCTAAATATAATGGATAAGTAATTTCATAATATATGGCTTTATGCAATTGATGGCGAGCCCCACATTAGATGGGTCTAAGAATTGGTAGTCTACCATTGACTTGGGATGTGTAAGGGATGTTTCATAAATCTACACAATCCTTATACTTGACGTGAGATAACATTTTTCACTGATCAAATTCCAAGTTTTAGTAGTAACTCTAAGTTCTACAATGTCAATTTATCTTAGTCATATTGTGAGGTTAGGATATGTTTATCACAATGTGGTGTCGGGATATGTTCATCACATTGTGACGTTAGGTTTTATTGAACTTGGTTTAACATGGTTGACTATGTTCAAATTTAATTGAATACAGTTAAATATAGTTGATTCATGATTGTCAAGGGCTTAATATGGTCAACATATGGATGACCATGTTTGATCACATTTGACCATGTGGACTATTCTTGACCATCTTTGACAAACCATCTCTATCACATTGCTCCATGTCTGGGTTGCATTAGAATGTGATGTTGGTGAAGGGCTACATTGAGTCAAACATCGAGATTTTTTCATCAAATTGCAATGAATCATTATCTTAGATTGTGTCATAATTTGACATTAGTGAAAGGTTGTGTTTGAGTGTGACATTATGACATGTGTTTGACATAATGATATCGTGTTTTGTTTGTCAGATTATGATGGTATGTTTTGTTTGACACTTTGCAGTGCTAGGTTATGTTTCCCAAATTACATCATTGGGTTACTCTTGTCACATTCTGATGTTTGCAAAGGTATTATGGATTTGTTAAGGGTGTTGTATTTTCAATTCTAAATAGTAAAGATGAAACCAATTACTGAGAAATACACTTCCTTCAGATCAATAACATTGGATATTAATATTTTATTTGTTAAAAATAAAAGGGAGTGAATTTATTATACTTTTCTAAATTTTTAAGGCTTGGTGTGACAAGCTTGTAGGCTTACATGTATTAGAAAAAACATTACTTTGAATGTTACATGCATTTTAATACTTACATATCAAATAAAAAACGATTTGGGTTGTCACAATGGTGAAAATTTGGGTAATGTGATGCGATATATGGGATATAACTTTAAAGAAATGCCAAAAGTCACAGATGTTAGATGAGCTTGACTTAGTAAAAGAGTAAAGGTTGTTAGGTTAACAATGGTGGTTTCAGGCACTTAGTGTTGGTGAAATCTAGTATTAATAAATGGTATTACATTTAGTTAAAGCGTTTAAAATTATTTGGGATTCTCTTTTGTAATGTGAAAAATTTGAGGAAGTAGAAGTGTCACATGGCCGACTTGGATAGGTTTAATAAAAAACATAATAGATCTATTATTAAATTGATTTTTCCCTAGTGGGGATCTTCCAGATTAAATCATGATGTGCAAGGTTCATGTGTGTTGTTGTTATGTATGATTTTTTACCACTCACTTCTCTAATTTTGTTTTTTATCTCTAACAAGTGGTATATGAGTTATTTGGTTAAAAAATAAATGTAGTGTTTGGCCAAGAAATGAAGGGGCTAAAATTTGTGCAATGATGACTCACCTAGATATGAGATCACTAGTTTAATAGGGGTATGCAAAAGGAAATACCAATGGAAATTGTAGAAATTATACAAAAAATATGTATATCATGGATTCAATCCAATCTAACAATTTACTAAATCTAGATACTGAATCACTTCCACAAATCAATTGCGGAATTAGAAACACAATCTCCAATCACATGAAGCAAAGAAGAATCAAACAAACCACAACACAGATAATTTCCCGGGGAAAGCTTGCTTCTCAAAACCCCAATATCTTATATTTTATATTAAACATGGATACATGAAGCAATTACAATACAAGTCTCCTCACAAGAGCCTCCTACACTCAACTAATTTTGTCACACTGTCCTGGACAAAAATGACCAACAATTAGCCAATTCTCAGCCTCTAAACAGCCTGCCTTGCTTGCGCAATTCATGTGGAATGAAATCCCTATTCCATAGGAATTTTGGGCTTCCTTGACTGTGCAAGGATCGTGGGAAATCCAATGGGTGTTTGGTTGCATGGGTGCAACCAATAATCCTGCAACTGATAGTCAACATCCCTTTCACCTAGATCTCAATTGGGTCTCCACTGGAAATGACATGCATGCAAATAATAATAGTAAATCCTATGTTTCTTGTTAGATCACTGATTGTGAATTAAATAATAATTAATTCGCTTGATCTCTCACTAGTGCAACAAATAGTTACAACTATCACAATTGAATTTAACTCACTTAACTAAGTTAAACTGATTAAAACATGCATTAACTAAGGCACCATTGCACTTCAAACTCTGTTACAACTAGAACTACTCTGCATGCCTCACCAAATAACCTCAACTTGAAATTCATGAGCTAACCAAGTTTATCACACTCAGTTAACTATTACAGGTTATTTTGAGATAAGATTACATTTTATTGTCCATCTTAATTAAGGGATAATTAAAATAGACATGCACCAAATTGAGCCCACACTAGTGTAGGTGCTGCTTGGACCTCCTGGTCCCACACTAGTGTAGGTGCTACAATTTCTTGTTGGACTTCAACGCTCCCTCTCAACAAGAAACGGATTATCCTTCACCCTGATCCTGCCTCTATGGTATTTGAATTTGATCTTGGTGAGCGCCTTCGTCGGGATATCTGCATCCTGATCTTTAGTGGGAATGTACTGAAGTAACATTATGCGCCTCTGCACACAATATCTAATATGGTGGTACCAGATGTCTATGTGCTTGGACCTATCATGAAAAATAGGATTAACCGAGAGTTTAATGCAACTCTGGTTATCACAATGTATCACTGTCGGATCCATATGAGAACCAAACAAACCAACCAAGATCTTTCTCATCTAGATGGCCTCACATGCAGCTTGACTTGCTACCATGTACTCTGCCTCCGTTGAACTGAGTGCCACAGATCACTGCTTCTTGCTATACCAAGAAATTGTTGTCGATACTATGCTGAAGATCCCTCCTGATGTGCTCTTTCTGTCTTATGGGCTGCTTGCCAAATCTGCATCTGTGAAGCCTTGAAACTTCACTCCCTCTATCCGTATGAACCATAATCCATACTATGATGTGCCCCTCGGGTATCTCAATACATTCTTCCTCGCCTTCCAAAAGAGCTTGGTAGGCTTAGCCATAGCTTGACTCAGTTGTTTAACTGCGTAGCAAATGTCTAGTCTGGTGTTCACTAAGTACATCAATGAACCAACTGACTGCCTGTAGACAGCAACATCCACTACCTCTCCAAAAGTAGCATCCTCTTTCCTCCAATTTCCTGGAAGAGGAGTGTCCATCGGTTTACAGCTCTCCATGTGAAACTTACCCAATATATCTTTGGCATACTTGCCTTGAGAAACAAAAATTTCACCATCCCGCTGCCATATTTCCAAGCCAAGGAAATAATGAAGGAGTCCCATGTCCTTCATTTTGAACTCCCTTGAAAGATCCTCCTTGCATGAGTGTATCAGTTTCTCATCACCAGTCAAAATTAGATCATCAACATAAAGTACAATAATCAATAGCTTACCCTCAACCACAATTTGGTATAGGTTTGCATCAGCTTCATTTTTGGTGAAGCCCGGTCCGGTGAAATACCTATCAAACTGAGTGTACCAAGCACAAGGTGCTTGCTTCAGCCCATCCAATGCTCTCTTGAGTCGACACACATGCGACTCACTGTCAAGATCTCGAAACCTTCTAGCTGATCTATGTACACTTATTCCTCAATAACTCCATTGAGAAACACACTTTTCACATCCATTTGATGAATGCGCCACCCTATCTGCGCTTAGAGTGCAAGGATAGATCTAATGGAAGAGTACCTTGCAACTGGTGTAAAAGTATCATCATAGTCGATCCCCTCAATTTGTGAGAATCCCTAGGCCACAAATATCTCCTTGTACTTCTCCACACTCCCATCAACAACTTGCTTTACCTTGTAGATCCATCTAGATCCAACCACTGATTTATCAGCCAGTCTTGGGACAATCTCTCATGGACTGTTCTTGACAATGGAGTCATACTCCTCCACCATTGCATTAACCCAAATTGGTTGTTGCACTGAGTCCTGAAAGGAAGATGGTTCTGTGACAATACACTTTCTCATAAGAGCCATGTATCCAGTAAACATGTCTAGAGACTGCCTCTGTCTGCGCAGTGAAGTAGGGGCTCCTACATTCTCTGCTGCATCAAGTCTCAATCTATCAGCTTCCGTGGTGCGCCTTTTACCATTTATGGTGGATGGCTCTGCATGAGTGTTTTCTGCCACTCCATGATCTGCCGCATGTGGCTGCTCCACATCTTGAGGCTCATCCTTAGATACCAAGAGTTCCTCCTCTGCATGCAAATCCAACTCCCTCTCATGGGACAATCGCATGGCTTTCTCCTCATCAAATTTTATATCGCGTTGCACAACAGTCATTCTGTTTTTTGGAAAATACACTCGATAGTTGTGGGGAGTACCAGTGTACCCCACAAAAATCCCAATCTCAGTTGTTGGTTCTAGCGTCTTCCTGGCATCTTTGGTCATATGCACATAAACAGACGAGCCAAAAATCTTAAAATGTGAAACATCAGGTTTCTTACCAGTAAAAGCCTCTTCTGGTGTACTCATGTCAAGTATCTTATGAGGACAACAATTCTGCACAAATACCGATGTGTTGCATGCCTCCGCCCATAGATGCATCGGTAGACCCTGATCATGCAACATCGCTCTTGCTACACCCACAATTGTTCTGTTATTTCTTTCATCGACCCCATTCTTTTGTGGGTTATGAGGCACTATTAGTTCTCTCTGAATTCCTTCTTTGCTGCAGAAGTTCTTGAATTAATTGGAGATGTACTCACCACCATTGTCACTCCTAAGAGCCTTCACATGCTTCCCCGTGTCTTTCTTCACCAGTGCTTTGAACTTAAGAAACTTTGAGAACCTCTGATATTTCTTCTGCATGAAGTAGATCCAGCACTTTCGAGAAATTCATCAACAAATATCACATAGTACTTATGCTTTGTTTTCGAAGTAACAGAGAATGGTCCACACACGTTTGAGTGAACTCTCTCAAGGATCCCCGAGGCTTGGTTCTACTTCTCATGAAAGGTGGCCTTTGCATATTTTCCCATAGTACATCCCTTGCATGTGTCTAACTGTGCAAGTGTACCCTTGGGAAGACCTGTAGAAACCTTCTGCATGACTTTTAAGGCTTCGTGGTGAAGATGGCCCAATCTCCTGTGCCATAACTCACCCTCATCCTGGCTCACCACTTTGTCCGACTTACCCATAAATGTTGTGCAGCCATCTACATCAATTTTATAGATATTTTTAACTCGAATCCCAATCTTCTTGGCTTGTCCTGTTGTTTTGTGTCGCAGGAAAGCTTTTCCTTCACTGAAAACAGCATCATAGCCTCTATCCTCTACTATTGAAACTGAGACTAATTTTTTCTTCACGCCTGGTACATGCATTACATCTTTTAATTGAAAGGGTTTACCTGACTGTCTCTGGAAGGTAATGGTACCAATCCCGGTAGCACTGTACTTCCCGTCATCACCCATTTCAATATGCATCTGGAGGTCCTTCTCCTCCAAGCTCCTAAAAAGTTCTTTGTCTCTCGTCATGTGAAAGGAAGCACCACTATCCAAATACCACACCGATCCTATTGCACTTGACACCATCCATGCAATGAGTGAGAAGTCAAGTTCAAATTGCGAGGCCAAAGCCTCACCAGCTGCAAATCCTGAAGCCTTCTTATTCTTCTTATTTTGTGGACAGTTAGTGGCATAATGCCCATGCTCGTGATAGTGAAAACACTTCACTCTTGACATGTTGCGCTTCTTGCCATATTTGGACTCAGATTTGGAATGGAATTTATTTCCTTTCGCCTTCTTCGCCTTGGCAGCCAAAGCACGATCTTCTTCATCTTCATTCTTAGATGAAGATCCATCTCTAGTATTTCTTCTGAACTCCTCTTGCACCAAATCCAACCCGGAGTTGTTTTCAATCTGGCAGCTTTTCCCTTCCATGGACAGAGTCCTGATAACTATGCCAACTCTTGGGAAGTCCCAGAAGAGCTATGCTCACCAAATCATCATTAGCGATAGTAATGCCAACGCTCCCCAACTCATCCCGACATTGGAAAAACTTTGCTAAATATTTTGGCATGGATTTTCCTTTCTCCATCTTGATCTTCCTGAGTTTATCTTTAAGTGACAATTTGCTATGGTCACTTTTGCTCTGAAATAGATCTGTCAAAGATTTCCACATAGCATATGGAGTCGCTTTGCCATGGATACTTGAGACAACGTGGTCTTGTACTCCCTCCAGTAAGATCCCCCGCGTCTTTTCCACTTTCTTTTGCCATGCATCAAGATTTGTAGCATCTGTCATAGCGGGTTTAGAAAACATCATTGTCAATTAATTCCTTCAAGCCATTGTCTTAAAGTACTGCCTCCATCCTATATTTCTAATAAATATAGTTAGATCCGCCCTTGAGTGCATACTCCAATCTCAAGCCATTTAAAGCCATTTCGATCCTGAATCACAAGTAGCACCAAGAAATTCTTCTACAAATTCGAATTCTATTCAGTCACAAAACCAACTCCTCCTCCACTATTGTGATTTCCTGCGCTCTGGTACCATGTAGAAATTATACAACAATTATGTATATCATGGATTCAATCCGATCTAATAATGTACTAAAGCTAGATACTGAATCATTTCTACAAATCAATTGCGGAAATAAAAACACAATCACCAATCACATGAAGCAAAGAAGAATCAATCAAACCACAACACAAATATTTTCCTGGGGAAACATTGCTGCTTAAAACCCCATTATCTTCTATTGTATATTAAGCATGGATACATGAAACAATTACAATACAACTCTCCTCACAAGAGCCTCCTGTACTCAGCTAATTGTCTCACACTGTCCTGGACAAAACTGACCAACACTTAGCCAATTCTCAGCCTCTAAATAGCTTGCCTTGCTTGAACAATTCATGTGGAATTCAATCCCTATTCCATGGGAATTTTGGCCTTCCTTGACTGTGCAAGGATCATGGGCAATCCAATGGGTGTTTTGTTGCATGGGTACAACCCAATAATCCTATAACTGATAGTCAACATGCATTTCACCTAGATCTCAATTGGGTCTCCACTGGAACTGACATGCATGTCGCTAATAATAGTAAATCTTCAGTTGCATGTTAGATCACTGATTGTGAATTAAATAATTTTTAATTCACTTGATCTCTCACTAGTGCAACAAACAGTTACAGCTAGCACAACTAACTTTAACTCACTTAATTGAGTTAAACTGATTACAACATGCATTAATTAATGCACCACTGCACTTCGAACTCTGTTACAACTAGAATTACTCTGCATGCCTCACCAACTACCCTCAACTCGAAATTCATGAGCTAATTGAGTTTATCACACTTAGTTAACTATTACAAGTTATTTTGAGATAAGATTGCATTTTATTTTCCATCTTAATTAAGGGATAATTAAAATAAACATGCACCAAATTTAGCCCACACCAGTGTAGGTGTTGCTAAGACCTGTGGTCCCACATTAGTGTAGGTGCTGCTTGGACCTCCTGGTCCCACACTAGTGTAGGTGCTTCAATTTCTTGTTGGACTTCAACATAAATATATATGGAAAATAGATGAGTATGTTTGTTGTGATGAATTGGAATGAGGAGAGAACATGTTGAGAGTAGCTATTAAATCAATAGGATGGTCGCATAAGTGTTGGGACAACAATAACCAATTTTTTTTTTTTTTTGGAGATGGAAATGTGTAAACTGCATATAAATGTGCATAAAATTGTAAGACATAGATATGAATGCAAATCGCTAGTAAAAAATTGACTAATAGGGGAGAGCATATTGTTATGTAAACTTGACTTGGAAAAAGATTCAAGGTTATTAAGTTAACAATGTTGGTTTCAGGAACCTAGTGTTGGTGCCCATGGTATTAATCATGTGGTATTACGTGTAGTTAAATCCTTTAAAATATTTTCATTGTACATTCTAATTTTCTAGAGTTTAGGAAGTGAAGTGATCACTTGGCCAGGGTTAGGAAGTTTCTTGTGTTGGCTAGATTTAAGCAAAAAAGTAATCGATCTATTATTAGTTGGATTTTCCCTTGCTTGACATTTTCCAAGGTGAATCATGGTATGCATGGTTCATGTGTGTTGTTGCTATGCATGATTTGTTATTTTTATTCCTCTCATTTTATTTTTTCATCTCTCACAAGTGGCATCAGATTTAAATAAATATATGTAAAGGAGAAGCGGCTACTTTGTAAAGAAGGAAATGTATCTTGTTTGGTCAATCCACGAAGGGCCTAACAATAGTGCATGTATGACCCACCTAGAGAAGATATGATATCTATTTTAGTAAGCATATGCAGAGATAAAGACCAATGTTAACATAAATGGAAACTAGATTAACATGTTGGTTGTGATGAAGTTGAATGAGGAAATAAAATGGTGTGAGTAAGTGTTAAAGTAAGAGGACGCTGACATAAGTGTTGGTACAATATTAACAAAAACAAATTTGGAGACGGAAATTTGTAAACTACATGTAAGTGTGCATACAATTGTAAGATGGGCATAAATGTTTTCTAGATTACGTCCAAATAATATCCCTAGTACAATTTAAAGGGGATTGCTATGCAAAATTGACTCAGTAAAAGAGTCAAGGTTGTTAGGTCATTAGTGGTGGTTACAAGAACCTAGTGTTGGTAACCCGTGTTACTGATCCAATGGTATTACATGTAATTAAACCCTTAACAAGGATTGGTGATTTTATACTATAATGTGATATAGTTAAGCAAGTGCAATTCTCACTTTGCCAAGGCTAGGGTGTTAGCCTGGTTAACTAGATTTAAGAAAAAATACATTAAATCTATTATTAGGCTATTTTTCCTTAGTTTGGATTTTTCAAAGTAAATCATGGTGTGCATGATTTATGTGTGTTGTTTCTATGCATTATTTGTTCTGAATATCTCACATATTTTATTATGATTATTTCTTTCATATTGTTTCTTTATCTCTAACAATAAAGAGATAAACTTTAAAGAAATGCAATGTAGGAGAATAAAAGTTTTGAGGAACGCAATCCATCACAAAGGAAGAAAATTTTGAATGTTGTGATATGTCATGGGAAAATATATTTGAAGGGTAATACATCATGCGAGTGAAATTATTTTGTGTCATATGAAAAATAAAAATTTGAAGCAACATATTGTGATGGCAAAATATTTGGGACATGCAATGTCTCACATAGGAAAGAAATTTAGAGCAATGCAAAACATCATGAAAAAATACAATTTGCAACTTCATTGCATCATGGAGAATGAAGGTTCTCAAGAATGCGAACAACACAAAGATAGAAAATTTTAAACAGTGCAATATGTCACAACAACATATATTTTAAGTGTGATATGTCACGTGACATGTTAATTGTGATATACATTTCGAAAAATAAAAATTTGATCGCTAAAAATAATTATCAAAGGTACTTCCACAAATTTTTATGACATTGAGTAAAAGAATGAAATATATAAAACTATTGTGTCTCCTAAATATATAACATTTATACATTTATTTATGGAAAATTGATATAATTATAAAAATGGTATTTCTTCTAAGAATCGAATGTTATTTTTTTCTAAAATGTAATGCACATGTATGCATTAGGCCCTAGGTTGGGTAGGTGAATGATAGAGTTGTTTAAAACAAATTTGTACAATTGTAGAGATTCTTGTGTGCCATTATTTTTCAACGATTATATATATATATATATATATATATATATATATATATATATTTGAAAACTTGATATAACAAGGTTGATTGTTATGTCTCATTATGAGGGTATTAAAATATTCATATATTATTATTTATTTAGCCATTTATCTCTTTATTTGCATTAGTGTAGGTTCATTTTTTATATCAAAATAGGTGCACCAATCAAATGCTATAGTAGAAATAAAATACATATGTTGTTTCTAAATATGATATGTTAAAAAAACAAATTACTTAATTTCTCAAACTTGGTACATATTTAGAATTTGCACATAGATTTCTATAAGTATGTATAGTTTCATTGGCAATGAACATGTTGAGAATACATATAAACATGGTTTAAAATTAGGAATTTGTAAAAATGGATTTGTTTGGATTATGCATACCAAACCAAGAGGTTTGTCAATCTAAACATAAAACCAAAGTGGCCACCTCATCGGCCATGTAATTGAAAACAGGTCTTCTCACGAAATATTTTTTCAATTTAGTAATATTTGTGTTTTAATAATGCATGCTTGTTAATAGCTTGCACATTTAACAATAATGTGCACATATTTTAATAGCACACATGTGTTTTGACAATGTACATGCATTTTTTATCTCCATCTCTAACCATCCTTCCCAACTCTCTTTATATCCCCTATGTCTCTCTCTCCACCTTTCCTTATCCTTTGTTCCTATCTCTCTTTCTACCCCCATGTCTCCCTCTAATATGTTGAATTTATGTAACTATGGTTTGTCTTCATAATGTTTCATTTGTACTTGTAATATTAAAATATGAATTATATTTGTAAAAGAAAATTGTATTTGAAGCAAGTTCTTCATGCTTGCAAGAAAAAAAATACATATATATTTTTTATATTCAAAATAAATTTTAAAACACATGTTATTAATGACCTTCTCAAGAGTGAGAAAAATGAAAATTTGAATTTGCATTTTTGGCACCAGAATCGGCTCAAGTTAGCCTCCCAATGATGAATTCAGCTTGGCCCAGGAGGCACCTATTCAACCCTACCCTAGCATGTATATATAATGAGCACTTTTCTCCAATACAAGAAAATTTGCATCTCTTCTCATCAAATAATTTCTGAGCTGACCTAGTGACGAAGCATTAAGAAGGAGAAGGACATGTCAAGGAAGGAGGAGAGGACGATCCCTAGAATAAGACACTTTTCATGTTTGACTTCTCTCTGTGCTTCCATCACAAGTGTTGTTGTTGAACTAAATTTCTTTAGCAAAAGACAACAAATATAAGGTAAAGGAGAGGTCAACATTCGACCCTAGTGCATACTTAGTGTGAGCTTGGGAAGAGGAATCTTGAAGATTTTTGGTGAATATTTGACTTGGCATCTTAGGCATCTTGTGGTTTTCATCTTGTTGGTTAGTTTTACTTTGATGTATCTCTTGTTGCATTGATTCTCTAAGGACAAGGTTGGTTGGGTTCCCCGCTTTAGTGGGTTTTCCTAGGGTAAAAAATATTCTTATCTCTTTGTGAATTATGATCTATATTGTTCTATTGTATATGGTTGAATTTCTTAATGCATAACTGCCTAATGAGACATTGAAAAAGAAAAATAATCATCTACATCATTGGAACTGATTATTAAGTTTCAAAAATAAGTACTTTGATTATACTTGAAAAATCAACATCATATCCCTCTCTCTCTCTTAATTTCCATAACGCCCCCCTCTACCTCTCGTCCCTTTCCCCTCTTCCTAAGCATCATCTCATTTTCCTCACTTTCCCTCTCCCTCCATCATCTCTTCCCCACCTTTGTCCTCTATCTCCCCCTTTTTTCACCACTCTCCCTACTTTTTGTTTCTCCCTATCTCTTTCTCTCTCTCCCCCCCCCCCTTATATGTCCACCCTATATCCACATATATCTATGCTTCCACAAGCCCCCCCAACCCTCTCTTTATTTCATGCTAACTCATTGCGCTCCCTCTCTCTCCTTACCTAAGTCTATTTATTGTATCCCTATCTCCCTCCCTCACCCTCTCTTTCTCACTAAGTTCCCACCTTCCTCTATGTTAGGTCCCCATAATACTAGTGTATCCCCTTATTATTGTTAGTGTAGCCCCATTATTGTTATTTTTGTGCCCACGTGGTCCCCATATTGTTATATTCTGACCCCTTATACTCCTATAAATAAAAGGTAGGTTTTTTCATTTGTATCATCCAAGAATTTTTCATTTATGTATTGTAAATGAGGTTTCCCCCTCGAAGAGGTTGATTTATAAGTGTGATCTATCTTTCTTCTATTTTGTGAGCTAGTTTCATAACATTTGGTGTCAGAGCTTTGGATTCTAGGGTTTCGCTGTTGCAAACAAGTCATCTTGGAATTTTTTCTATAAAATTGTTTCTACGAATGTTCAAAAGATGAAATGTTTACCATAAGAAGAAAAAATCCCGAGGAACTTTGTGTAAAAATGTTATGAAACCAGCTCCAACAATAGAAGAAAAGAGAGATCAATGCCTTAGAAATCAGCCACTTTGAGGGGGAAACCTCCAATACATTACATAAAATAATTCTTGGATGATACAAATGACCAAAACCTCCTTCTATATATAGAAGTCCATGGGCCCACAATATAATCCTAGCCGACCTAACAATAACAATGTAAGGGAACAATAATAACAATATTGGGGTTACAGGGGTACAACAATAACAATAAGGGGGCTACACTAATAATAATAAGGGACTAAACTAGTAATATAGGGAGCTAACATGCCCCTCTCCTTCAAAAAAATGTTGTCCTCAACGCTTGAGTAGCTTTGGGTGCTTCTGTATAAAATTCTCATCCTCCTATGTAGAACCTTCAGTGGGTAAGTTCTTCCACTTGATGAGATACTCTGAAATTGATCGATTTCGTAGCTATCGAGTTCTTATTTCTGTGACCGCTTCAGGTTCCAATATGATTTTTCCTTCCTCATCAAGTTCTGGCAATATTGTTTAAACTGGAAGATTTTCACCTATAACCTTCTTTAAGCATGAAACATGGAAAATTGGATGCACTCATGAAGAAGCAGGAAGCTCCAATTTGTATGCCATAGTACCAATATTTTGCAACACCTTGTAAGGACCATAGTATTTTGGCGATAATTTATTATCCTTCTTAGCTTGCTTGAGGGACATTTGCTTGCATGCTTGTAGCTGTAAAAATACCCAGTCTCCTACATAAAAAATTCTCTCACTGCGATGTTGATTTGCCTATTGTTTCATTCGATTTTGTGCCAAATTGAGGTTATTCTTTAAGAGTTGGAGAACTTGTTGTTGATGCACGATGTGATTTTCCACTGCTTGAACCCTAGAATTTTCCCTTAAAGAAGATGTGATGGATGGTGGATGATATCCATAAAGTGCCATAAATGGGGTCATTTTTGTTGTAGTATGGAAGGAAGTGTTATACTGCCATTCAGGGAGAGGTAACCACTTGACCCATTGTGCTTTCTTATCAGATACAAAACAACAAAGATATCCTTCCAAATATTTATTCACTTTCTCAGTTTGACCATCGGATTGAGGATAATAAGATGAGATATGAGCTAGTTGAGTACCCAAACAAGAAAATAATTTCATCCAAGAATTTCCTATAAAATGGGATCTCTCGTCGCTCACAATAACCTTTTGGTTTCCATGCAACTTTTGAATTGTGTCCATAAATGTAGTATAACTGTACTTGCTTTAAATGGAAGAGATAATGCACAAAAGTGTGCATACTTGGTAAGTCTGTCAACTACCACCATGATGACACCCTTTCCGTCAGACTTAGGTAAACCTATGATAAAATCCATTGAAATCTCCTCCCAACGTTGACTTGGAATGGATAAAGGTTATAGAAGACTCGTGTTCTTAATTGTCTCAACTTTATTTTGCTAGAAAACCAAACATTCTACCACAAACTTTTGAATATCAGATTTAAGGCCATCCTAAAAAATTTCTTTCTTCACCCTGTGTTAAGTTTTTAAAAATTCTGAGTGCCCTCCTAAAGGATAAGTGTGCAATTCCAAAGGAATATTTTTTTTAGTTGGAAATTCTTGAAATATATAAGCGATATTTATACCATAAGGAATCATTTTTCCAACTAAATGTATCAAATGTACTAGGATCTTGCTGCAATTTTTTAATGAGTGTCCACACTTCTTCCTTCTTCCATTCATCCCTTGCTTTGGTTATCCAATCTGGTTAGATAATAGAAATGGTACAAAGAAATGCTTCCACTTCTTCATCCTTTCTTGAGAGTGCATCTGCAACAACATTTAGCTTCCCTTTTTTGTAGATGATTTCAAAGTCATAACCCAACATCTTCGTGACCCATTTTTGCTGCTCTTCTGAAGATAGTGTTTGTTCCAAAAAGTGTTTAAGACTATCATGATCAGTTTTTACCTTGAAGTGTCTTCCCATTAGGTAAGTTCACCATTTCTTAAGTGAATGTAGTATTTCTAACATTTCCTTCTCATAAATAGCTTTCTGTAAATACTTTACTTTGATTGGACGAATTTTAAAATCAATGGGTCTTCCTTCTTTCATTAAAACAGCACCAATTCCATTTCCTGAGGCATCACATTCCACAATAAAGGTTTTTGTGAAGTCTGGAACAGCTACAACCAGTGCTAGGCACATTGCCTCTTTAAGATGTTCAAAGGCCTTAGTTGCTTAAGGAGTCCATGAAAATGCATCTTTATTCAATAATGTTGTTAGAGGTGCTTCCATTCTCCCATAATTCTTAACAAACTTGCGATAATACCTTGTTAACCTGAGAAATCCTCGCAACTACTTTATGGTTGTGGGGCCTTTCCATTCCTTAATGTCTTTAATTTTGTTAGGGTCTAACTTAACACCCTCGTGAGATACAATGTGACCCAGATATTCCACATCTTGTACTCCAAAGAAACATTTGGATGTTTTTGAATGAATTGATTCTCCTGCAATAGTTTGAGCACCTTTTCAACATGTTGAACACGATCCTTCCAAGACTTGCTGAAGAGTAGTATATCATCAAAAAATACTAGCACAAATTTTCTAAGGAAGGGTTTGAAAATGGAATTCATCAACCCTTGAAATGTAGAAGGTGCATTGGTAAGGCCAAAAGGCATGACCAAAAATTAATAATGACCCTCATGAGTTCGAAATGCTGTTTTTGGAATATCTTCAGTCTTCATTCTAATTTGATGATATCCTGAACGAAGATCCAACTTGTTAAAATAAATTGCTCCATGTAATTCATCCAATAATTCATCAATCACAGGAATGGGAAATTTATCTTTAATGGTGAGCTTATTGAGCTCCCTATAATCTGGACACATGCGCCATGATCCATCCTTCTTATGCACCAATACTACTGGAGCAGAGAAAGAACTTTGACTAGATTGAATTAACATTCTGCAACCATACGTTCAATTTCGCTCTTTTGGACATAAGGATATCTATAAGGCCTGATGTTTGGAGGAACACTTCCTAGAATCAAATGAATAGCATGATCATGATCATGAATAGGTGGGAGTCATTTGGGAGTTTCAAACTCCTTGGAATGAATGTCCAAGGCTTTTTGGAGATCTGTATAAATAGATGATTTTGATGTTAGAACTTCTAGTGAGAATAATTGTGCAATTACGCCTCTTGGTTCTTTCTTCAGAAGCTTTGTCATGCCATTAGAGCTTATTATCTTTCCCGGCTTCCCTGCGATACCCCGTAATTCGACTTCCTTTCCTTCTGAAAAAAATTTCAGGAAAATTTCTTGAAAAATTAAAAGCTACTGTGCTCAAAGATTGTAACCATTGTACTCCTAGTACAACATCAACACCTCCCATAGGAATGGAAAGCATTGGACTATTCAATACATATTCCCCCATGTTTAGCTTGATATTATGGAATTTTCCAGAGCAATTTATAGTTCCTCCATATGCAACCATCACTAGACATTCTGGTGCTGGTTATAGGAAACAATTCAATTCCTTGGCTACCTTACAATGAATAAAATTATGGCTATACCCGAATCAATCAACACTATTACCTTTTTCTTCTTGATATGTCCTTATATCTTGAGAGTTTGAGGAGTGGTCCAAATCATTACATGATACGGTCAGACTCATTTCTTCCTCATATAGGGTTGGTTCCTGGTGTATATCCTCTTCTTTTGAAGGTTCTTGTTCATTTTCTTCTTCCTCTTCACAATCTATGTAAAATAATTTCTTCTCAGCATGCTTATGACCTTTAGTGTATTTACTATCACAACTGCAGCAAAGCCCTTTTGCTCTTTTTTCTCCCAATTGTTGTGGTGTCAACCTTGTAGGTTGTGGAAGTATAGGGGTAGCAACACCTCCATCTTTATATATGTGAGTGGTAGGCTTCTTTGTTGCCATAATTTTACATTCAACTTTTCTTGCCAACCTGAATGCCTTTTCCAATGAACCAGGTTCCCAAACACAAACTTCATGTTGGATGTTATTCTTTAAAGTCCCTATGAAGACATCAATCCCGTGTTCCTCTGGAATATCGGTTACCCTTATATTCAATTTTTGGAAGTCCTCAATGTGCTCCACCACTGAACCCTTTTGTTTGAGATTTATCAATTGGCTAAAGAACGTCTTGCTTTTTGTATCCTAATAATGTGCTATCATTTCCTCCGTAAAAATTGGTCAAGCGACAATTTTTTTACGCGAGCAAAGCCATCGATACCATACAAATGTATTTTGTTCTAAATGTAAAGTTGCAATTCGTACCTTTTGTGTGTTTTGCACATTATTGAGATCAAATATTGCTCCATCTATAGTATCCATGTTATGGGATCCTTGCCATCAAACTTACTCATATCCATCTTTGGAATATGGTGGTTCTTCCATCCAACATTAGAGTTTATGAAATCACGATTAACATTTATTTTGTTCTCATCATGAGTTTCCTCTACTATCTTTTCACCATTAGGAAAAATTTCTTGTATCAACTTTTCCAAACCTTCGATATCTACTTTTAGATCATTCTTCATCTTTTCCATGTTGTCTTTCATTTTTTTATCGATCTTAGCTTCCATGTCATTCATCTTAGCTTCCATGCCATCCATCTTAGCTTCCATGCCCACTTCCATGCCATCCATCTTAGCTTTCAAACCATTCATCTTAGCTTCCACGCCTTTCTTCAAACCATCCATCTTAGTTTCCACGCCATTATTCAAAACTTCAATTTCATTTTTTGTTTGTCTTTGCGATAGTGAAATTTGGTGCACTTGCTCTTGTAATTTTGATATCTGATGTTGTGTTTCTTTGTCTTCATGAGTCATAATAGAGCCTTCTGAAGGCTTAATGGGTGTTGAGTTATTTTTAGGGGGCATTTTAAAACCCATTACTGATATCTATTCTTCAATATGCCCTTGGAATAAATTCAAACTATTTTTTTTTCAAACGAGACTTATGTAATTCGAATAAAAATACACACATTTTTCTTGCTTTTGAGGAGCTCGATATTGAAACTGAATTATCTCTGTGATTTTGGATCATCAATATCTCAAATTCGGCCTTGAAGTTTCCCTCTGAGTCTTCTTTTAAATGCCACTGGTCTGACTTGATTTTGATTCTTCAAGGAAAAGTTATGCCTAATCTCCCTTGATGACCTAATTATGGACTGGTTCAGTAGATCGAACTTGTACGAATTTCTAAGTGTCATTGTTTCCTCCTTTGGCTCTGAAATTGATATACCAAAAACTAAATTATGTTTACTTGCATCCACTTTTTACAGAATCCCAATCCGATGCTCAAAGAGAGAGTTATGATGTTTTTCCCACGGTCACCTCTTTGAGATGAAATTCAGGAGCCTAAAACAATCCTAATTTCCTTAGATCATATCTCCAAAAATATTGTGAAAAAATATTTGAAATTTGTATAGGAGGTTCCTCAGGATTTCGGCTTCGGATTTGTATGAAAGTTATAGCGAAAATTCCACGATGACCTGTTTTAGTTGAAATTCGGGAGCTTGAAAAAACCCTAACTTACCTAGATCATATCTACGAAAATATTGCGAACCAAGATCTGAAATGTTTACAGGAGGTTCCTCAGGATTTTGGCTTCGCGTTGTACAAATTTCAACTTTTGAACCTTCGTAGAAAAAAATTTATTGCGAAAATGCCACGATGACCTGTTTTGAGCAGCAAAACCCTAGAATCCAAAGCTTTGATACCAAATTTTATGAAACCAACTCCAAAAATAGAAGAAAATAGAGATTAAAGCCTTAGAAATCAGCCACTTCGAGGGGGAAACCTCCAATACATTACATAAATGAACAATTCTTGGATGATACAAATGACCAAAACCTCCTTCTATATATAGGAGTCCATGGGCCCACAATATAATCCTAGCCGACCTAAAAATAACAATGTAAGGGCACAATAATAAAAATAATGGGGTTACAGAGGTACAACAATAACAATAAGGGGGCTACACTAATAACAATAAGGGACTAAACTAGTACTATAGGGACCTAACAAAAAATTTCAGATCTTGGTTCATTATATTTTCGGAGATATGATCTGAGGACGTTAGGGATTTTGCAAGCTCCATAATTTCATCTCAAACATATGGCCGAGAGAAAAGCATCATAAATTTCATTTCAGATATCGGATTGCAATTATATAAAAAGTGGTGGAAATTTCATGGATTTTAGTTTCTTGTGTATCCATTTCAGAGTTGAAGGTCAAAACAGTGACACGTGGCATGTTGTACAAGTTAGCTCTAATGAAACAACCCATAATTAGTTCATGGTGGGAGATTGGGCATCAATTTATCTTGAAGAATCAAAATTAGGCCTAACCTATGGCATTGAAAAGAAGACTTGGAGGGATACCACAGGACCGAAGTTCATATATTGGATATCTGAAATTACAGAGTTACAACCATTTCAAGATCGAGATCCTAAAAGCAATAAAAAGGTGTGTATTTTTTAGAAGATTTTTGCATAACTTTTGTTTGAAAAATCCAATTGAAGTGATTCCAATGGCATATTGAAGCATAGATATAAGTATTGAGTTCTAAAATTCCTCTAAAACATAATTCCACACCCATTAAGCCCTCATAAAGCTATATTATGACATATGAAGAGGAATAATTGCAACATGATATCTCAAAATTACACGACCAAGTGCAACAAATTTCGCTCTCACATAGAAAATAAAAAATGAACTAGAAGCTAAAATGGATGGTGAAGGATGACATGAATTTCATGGAAGACAATATCGATGGTATAGAATGCAACATGGAATATTTGAAGAAAGACATGGAAGGTTTGAAGTAAGGTTTGGCAAAGTTGCAACAAGAAAAGCTTCTAATGGAGAAAAGGTAGCAGAGGAAACTCATGATGAGAACACAATAAATGGTAATCATGATTTCATAGACTCTAATGTTGGATTAAAGACCCACCATATTTCAAAGATCATTATGAGAGAGTTTGATGGCAAGGATATCGTAATATGGATACTATAGATGGAGCAATATTTTGATCTCCGAAATGTGCAAAACACGCAAAAGGTATGCATTGCAAATTTATATTTAGAACCCAATACATTTGTATGGTATCGATGGATTTTCTCTTGTAAAAAAATTGTCACTTGGCCAATTTTTACAGAGGAAATGATAGCACATTATGAGGATACAAAGAGCAACACCTTCTTTAGCCAATTGATAAATCTCAAACAAAAGGGTTCAATGGTGGAGCACATTGAGGACTTCCAAAATTTGAATATAAGGGTAAAGGATATTCCAGAGGAGCACACGATTGATGTCTACATCAGGACTTTAAAGGAAAATATACAACATGAGGTTCACCTTTAGGAAAATGATTCATTGGAGAAGTCTTTCAAGTTGGCAATAAAAATTGAAAGCAAAATTATGGTGACAAGGAAGCCTACCACTCACAACTATAAATATGGAAGTGTTGCTACTCCTAGACTTCCAAAACCTACAAGGTTGACACCACAATAATTGGAATAAAAAAGAGCACAAGGGCTTTGATATAGTTGTGATAGCTAATACACTAAAGGTCATAAGTGTGATGAGAAGAAATTATTTTACATCGATTGTGAATAGAAGGAAGAAAAGGAACAAGAAACTTAAAAAGAAGAGGATATACACTAGAAACCAACCCTAGAGGAAGAATAAATGAATCCGACCATATATTGTAATGCATTGGTAGGAATTACTACTCCTCAAATTCTCAAGATAGAAAGATATATCAAGAAGAAAAATTTAATAGTCTTGATTGATTCGAGGAGTACCCATAATTTAATTAATTGTAAGGTAGCCAAGGAATTGAATTTATTCCTATACCCAACACCAGAGTGTCAAGTGATAGTTTCAAATGGAAGAAATATACATTGCTTTAAGAAGTACCATAATATAAAGCCAACCATGTGGGAATATTTATTGAATAGTCCAATGCTCTCCATTCCAATGGGTGGTGCTGATGTTGTACTAGGAGTACAATGGTTACAATATTTGGGGACAATATCTTTTAATTTTTAAGAAATTTTATTTTTCGAAAGGAAAGGAAGTTGAATTACGGGGTATCACAGGGAAGCCAGGAAATATAATCAGCTATAATGTCATGAAAAAGCTTCTTAAGATAGAACAACGAGGCGTAATTGCACAATTATGCTTACTAGAGGTTCAAACATCAAAATCATCTATTTCTATAGATCTCCAAAAAGTGTTGGAAAATCATTCCAAGGTGTTTGAGACTCCCAAAATACTCCCACATATTTATGATCATGATCATGCTATTCATTTGATTCCAGGAAGTGTTCCCCCAAACATCAGGCCTTACAGATATTCTTATGCTCAAAAGAGTGAGAATGAACATATGGTTGCAAAAATGGTAGAGGTTGGTAAAATTAAACCTAGTCAAAGTTCTTTCTCTGCTCTAGTAATATTGGTGCACAAGAAGGATGGATCATGGAGTATGTGTCCTAATTTTAGGGAGCTCAACAAGCTCACTATTAAATATAAATTTCCCATCTCTGTCATTGATGAATTATTGGATGAATTACATGGATCAATTTACTTAATCAAGGTGGATCTTCGTTTTTGATATCATCAAATTAGAATGAAGACTGAAGACATTTCGAAAAAATCATTCAGAACTCATGAGGGTAATTATGAATTTTTGGTCATGCCTTTTGGCCTTACCAATACACCTTCCACATTTCAAGGTTTGATAAATTCCATTTTCAAACCCTCCCTTAGAAAATTTGTGTTACTATTTTTTGATGATTTACTAATCTACAACAAGTATTGGAAGGATCATGTTCAACATGTTGATAGGGTGCTCAAACTATTGCAGGAGAAAAAATTATATGAAAAAACCTACAAATGTTGCTTTGGAGTACAAGAGGTGGGATATTTGGGTCATATTGTATCTCATGAGGGTGTTAAGTTAGACCCTAACAAAATTAAATCGATTAAGGAATGGAAAATACCCACAACCATAAAGAATCTTCAAGGATTTATGAGGTTAACAGGGTATTATTGAAATTTTGTTAAGAGCACCTCTAACATCATTACTAAATAAAGATGAATTTTCTTGGACTCCAGAAGCAACTAAGGCCTTTGAACATCTTAAAGAGGCAATGTTCCAAGTACCGGTCTTAGCTACGCCAAACTTCACAAAAAATTTTTTATTGTGGAATATGATGCCTCAAGAAATGGAATTGGTGTGGTTTTAATGCAAGAAGGAAGACCCATTGCTTTTGAAATTCGTCCAATCAAAGGAAAGTATTTACAAAAACCTATTTATGAGAAGGAAATGTTGGCAATACTACATGCACTAAATAAATGACAACCTTACCTAATGGGAAGACACTTCAAGGTAAAAAAATATCATGAAAGTCTTAAATACTGTTTGGAACAAATATTATCTTCAAAAGAGTAGTAAAAATGAGTCACAAAGATGTTGGGTTATGATTTGAAATCATATACAAAAAATGGAGGAAAAATGTTGTTGAGTATGCACTCTCAAGAAAGGATGAGGATGTGGAAGCATTTCTTTGTGCCATTTCTATTATCCAACCTGAGTGGATAACCAAAGCAAGGGATGAATGGAAGAATTATGAAGAGGTGTGGACACTCATTCAAAATTTACAGCAATATCCTAGTACATCTGAAACATTTAGCTATAAAAATGATTCATTATGGTACAAAGATCACTTATATCTTTGTAATAATTCCCAAATCAAACAAAAGATTCTTTTGGAATTTCAGACCTCTCCCTTAGGAGGGTACTCAGGAATTTTTAAAAACTTACCATAGGGGCAAGAAGGATTTTTTTTGGGATGGCCTTAGATATGATATTCAAAATTTTGTGGTGGAGTGTTTAGTTTTCCAACAAAATAAATTTGAGAGAATTAAGACCCTGGGTTTGTTAAGATCTTTATCCATTTAAAGTCAACATTGGGAGGAGGTTTCCATGGATTTTATCACAGGTTTACCCAAGTCCAAAGTAAAGTTTTTCATCATGGTGGTAGTTGATATACTTACCAAGTATGCACAATTTTGAGAATTATATCATCCATTTAAAGCCAGTATAGTTGCTACTGCATTTTTGGAAACAATTAAAAAGCTACATGGAAACCCAAATATTATTGTAAGCGACAGAGACCCCATTATGTTATGAAACCAGCTCACAAAAATAGAAGAGAATATAGATCAATGACTTATCTATCAGCCTCTTTGAGGGTGAAACCTCATTTAAATTACATAAATGAACAATTATTAGATGATACAAATGACAAAACCTAGTTTCTATATATAGGAGTCTAAGGGGTCCCAATATAATGAGAGCCTACATAAGAATAATAATGTAAGGGCACAATAATAATAATAGTGGGCTTCTATGGGGTACAATAATATCAATATGGGGACTACATGGGCATAGCAATAACAATAATGGGGTTACACTAACAATAACAATAATGGGTTATACTAGTATTATTGGGACCTAACATGCCCCTCGCCTTCAAACAAGTGTTGTCCTCAATGTTTGAGTAGTTCTGGATGCTTCTGTATAATAATTCTCATCCTCCCATGAGGAATCTTTAGCTGGTATGTTCTTCCACTTGATGAGATATTTTGAAATTGATCGATTTCGTAGTTGTCGATTTCTTGTTTCCATGACTGATTCAGGTTCCAATATGATTTTTCCTTCCTCGTCAAGTTCTAGCAATATTGTTTGAGTTGGGAGCTTGTCACCTATAACCTTCTTTAAGGATGAAACATGGACAATTGGGTGCATTCAAAAAGAGGTCGTAAGCTCTAATTTGTATGCGATAGTACCAATATTTTGCAACACCTTGGAAGGACCATAATACTTTAGTGATAATTTATTATCCTTCTAAGCTTTCTTGAGGAAAATTTGATTGTATTGTTGTAGCCATAAATATACCCAGTCTCATACATCAAAAATTATTTTGCTGCGATGTTGATTTTCCTGTAGTTTCATTTGATTCTACGTCAAAGTGAGGTTATCCTTTAAGAGTTGGAGAACTTGTTGTTGATTCCTTATGTGAGCTTCCATTTCTTGAACCTATAGTGATCATAATTGTGCAATTACACCTTTTGTTAATTATTCATAAGATTTTTCATGACATTAGAACTGATTATATTTTCTGGTTTCCCTGCAATACCCCATAGTTCAACTTCCTTTCCTTCCTAAAAAAATTTCAAGAAAAGTTCTTGAAAATTAAAAGTTATAGTCCCCAAGGATTGCAATCATTGGACTCCTAGTACAACATCATCACCACCCATTTGAATAGAAATCATTGGACTATTCAACACATATTCCCCCATGGTTATCTTGATATTATGTCACTTTCTATAGCAATTTGAAATTCCTCCATTTACAACCATTATTTGACACTTTGGTGTTGAATATAGGAAGCAATTCAATTCCTTGGCCATCTTATAATTAATAAAATTTTGGGTACTACCTTAATCAATATGTATTATTACCTTTTTCTTCTTGATATGTCCTTCAATATTGAGAGTTTGCGGAGTGGTAAGTCCTGCCAATGCATTATAAGATATCGTCAAATTCATTTCTCCTTTCTCTAGGGTTGGTTCCTAGTGTATATCATTTTCTTTTGAATTTTATTGTTCCTTTTCTTCCTCCTCTTCACAATCTATGTCAATTAATTTCTTCTCAACACACTTATGACCTTTAGTGTATTTTCTATCACAACTGTAACATATCCCTTTTTCTCTTTTTTCCTACAATTTTTGTGGTGTCAACCTTGTAGGTTGTGGAAGGCTAGGAGCACCAATATTTCCATCTTTATAGTTGTGATTGGTAGACTTACTTGTTGCCATAATTTTGCTTTCAACTTTCCTTACCACCCTGAATGCCTTCTCCAATGAACTAGGTTCCCAAAGGTGAAACTCATGTTTCATGTTATCCTTTAGAGTCCCTATGAAGACATCAATCCTATGTTCCTCTGAAATATTATTTACCCTTATATTCAATTTTTGTAAGTCCTCAATGTGATCCATCATTGAACCCTTTTGTTTGAGATTTATCAATTGGCTAAAGAAGGTGTCGCTCTTTGTATCCTCATAATGCAATATCATTTCCTCCAAAAAATTGACCAAGTGACTAGTGGTTTACGAGAACAAAGCCATCGATACCATACAAACTAGTTTTGTTCTAAATATAAAGTTGCAATGTGTACCTTTTGTGTGTTTTTCACATTATCATTTGCTCCATTTGTAGTATCCATGTTATCGGATCCTTGCCATCAAACTTCCTCATATCTATATTTGGAATATGATGAGTCTTAAATCCAACATTAGAGTATATGAAATCATGATTAACATTTCTTTTGTTGTCATCATGAGTTTCCTCTACTACCTTTTCGCCATTAGGAATATTTTCTTGTAGCAACTTTGCCAAACCTTCCTTCAAAAACTCCACATATTTCTTCAAATATTCCATGTTAGCTTCTATACCATCGATATTAGCTTCCATTCCTTTCATGCCATCCTTCAACCCATCCATATTAGCTTCCATTTCTGATTTTAAACCATATATGTCACCTTTTAGTTCACTTTTGGTTGTTCTATGTGAGAACAAAATTTGTTGCACTTGGTCTCGTAATTTCGATATATCATGTTGCAATTATTCCTCTTCATACACCATAGTAGAGTTTTATGAGGGATTAATGGGTGTAGAATTATTTTTTGGAGGCATTTTAGAACTAAATACTGATATCTATGCTTCAGTATGCCCTAGGAATCACTTCCAACTGATTTTTCAAAAAAAAATTATGCAAATTGTTTTTAAAAAATACACACTTTTTTATTTCTTTTAGGAGCTCGATCTTGAAACGGTTGTAACTCTGTAATTTCGGATCTCAAAGATCTGAAATTTGGTCCTGTAGTAGCCCTCTAAGTCTTATTTCCAATGCCACATGTCAGAATTGATTTGGATTCTTCAAGACAAAGTTATGTCCAATTTCCCACAATGACCTAATTATGGAATAGTTAAATAGAGTGAAATTGTACAACATGCCCCGTGTCACGGTTTATTCCTTCATCTTTGAAATCGATACACAACAAACTACCATCCGTGCAATTTCTGCTACATTTTATATAATTCAAATCTGATGCATGAAACGAAAGTTACGACGACTTTCCCTTGGTCACCTATTTGAGATGAAATTCTGGAGCTTGGAAAACCCTAAATTCCTCATATCATATCTCTGAAATTATAGCGAACCAAGATCTGAATTTTTTACACGAAGTTCCTCAGGATTTCAGCTCAAATGGTTTTTTTTTAGCATCTGAACCTTCGTAGAAAAAAAGCTATAGTGAATATTCCAAGATGACTTGTTTGCAGCAGCAAAACCTTAGAATCCAAAGCTCTGATACCCAATGTTATGAAACCAGCTCACAAAAATGGAATAAAAGATAGATCAATGACTTAGAAATCAGCCTCTTAGAGGGGGAAACCTCCTTTAAATTACATAAATGAACAATTCTTGGATGATACAAATGAAAAAACCTACGTTCTATATATAAGAGTCTAAGGGGTCCCAATATAATCAGACCCTACATAACAATAATAGTGTAAGGGTACAACAATAACAATAGTGGGCTTCTACGGGGCACAATAATAATCATATGGGGACTACATGGGAAGAACAATAACAATAAGGGGGTTACACTAACAATACAAATAAGGGGTTATACTAGTGTTATAGGGACCTAACAAATTTTTACAGGAAATTTTTGGATGGAATTATTTTCTTGTTTGGGTACTCAATTAGCTCATAGCTCATCATATCATCCTCAATCTGATGGGAAAACTAAGATAGTGAAAAAATGTTTGGACATATATCTTCCTTGCTTTGTATCTAATAAACAAACACAATGGGTTAAGTGGTTAGCTCTGGCTGAATAGTGGTAAAACATTTCCTTCCACATCGTAGCAAAAATGACCCCTTTTATGGCACTTTATGGATATCATCCACTGTTCATCACATCATAATTAACATACAATTCTAAGGTTAAAGAAGTGGAAGATCACATCGAGCATCAACAACAAGTTCTTCCAACCTTAAAGGATAACCTCAATTTGGTGCAGAATCAAATGAAACAATAGGTATATCAACATCACGACGAAAAAAGTTTTGATGTAGGTGACTAGGTATTTTTACGGCTACAACCATACAAACAAATGTCCCTCAAGCAAGCTAAGAAGGATAATAAATCATCACCAAAGTATTATGGTCATTACAAGGTGTTGCAAAATATTGGTACTATGGCATACAAATTGGAGCGTCCTACATCTTTCCGAGTGCACCGAGTTTTCCATGTTTCATGCTTAAAGAAGGTTATAGGTGACAATCTCTTAGTTCAAAAAATATTACCAGAACTTGATGAGGAAGGAAAAATCATATTAGAACCTGAAGCAGTCATGGAAACAAGAACTCGATAGCTACGAAATCGATCAATTTCAAAATATGTCATCAAGTGGAAGAACTTACTCGATGAACATTTGACATGGGAGGATGAGAATTTTATACAGAAGCATCCAGAACTACTCTAGCATTGAGGAAAACACTTGTTTTAAGGAGAGAGGCATGTTAGGTCCCCATAATACTAGTGTAGCCCCTTATTATTGTTAGTGTAGCCCTATTATTGTTTTTGTTGTGCCAATGTGCCCCATAGGTGTAGCCCCATTATTTTTATTGTTGTGCCCAATGTGGTCCCCATATTGTTATATTGTGACCCCTTAGACTCCTATATATAGAAGGTAGGTTTTGTAATTTGTATCATCCAATAATTGTTCATTTATGTAATTTAAAGGAGGTTTCCCCCTCGAAGAGGCTGATTTCTATGTCGTGATCTATATTTTCTTCTATTTTGTGAGCTGGTTGCATAACACTCTACTCATTTTCATATCCCTTAATACAATTCTCCCTCTTCCCATGCATTCTTTTTTTATCTTTCTCTCCTTCTCTACATTACTCGCCCCCCTCTCTCTCTATCTATTTCTCTCTCTCCCTCCATATCTCTCCATCCTATATCCCCCACCTCTCTTCTTTTCCTTAAGAATCCCTCTCTCATTACTCCTTCTATTTCTCACCCTCACCCTCTCTCCTCATTTCCCATCGCTCACTCTCTTCCGCCCTCTCTCTAGCCCCACTCTATTTTCCTCTTTATCTCTCTCTATCCCCCTTTCCTTACCACTCCCTCTATGTCATTTCCTTTCCCCATCATTCACTCTCTCAATCGCCTTCTCTCTATCACTATGTCTCCCCATTTATATCTCTCTATCCCTTTCCCTATTCTCTAACATCTCCCTCCCTCTTCATTTCCCTACATATATATCTCTCCCTATTGAAAGTCACCCTCCTCTCTCTTTATCTCGCTTTTCCTATTCTCTTGTATCTCGCTCTCTCTTTCTGCATCTCTCTCTCTCTCTCTCTCTCCCATATCTGCCCCTATTTGTCTCCATTATATATTTGTGCCTCCCTCTTTGTACTTTTCCCTAATTGTTAACACCTTAAAAGTGATCACCTAACCATTTTCCACCACGATGATCAAAATACACCATGTAGTATAGGTTTTACACATCAAACCCCATTTTCACCATATGAAATAATTTATAAAACCATTTTTCTAAATTAATTTTGTTTAATTAATTTACCCACTTGAAAATAACCTATAAATTATTTATTTAATTTCATGTTATTTTAATACTTTTACCCATTTAGTGAAAAAAATTAAAAATATTTTCGCTTATCCATAGGAATAATTAAATAAACCACTATTTATTTATTATTCCTTAATTTTCACATTTTTCTCATATAAAATACTTATTAAATATCTATTCAGTAATTATTTCTAACTTAGCTTGACCATATCTTCTTAATGTAATTATAAATCTTCTTCTTCTTTTATTAATTACTTTAACCAGTTCTCTTAGTTAACTTAAATAGTCGTTATTTTTAAAGTTAGTTCACTAAAAAAATATTATTTACCATTTCATTAATCTAGTTCCCTCTTAAATATAATAAAATACTTGTGATGGTTAGATATTGATTTCGTCTAATAATATTTTATTTATTGACTATATCTAGATCTGTTATGAAACCAGCTCCAAAAATAGAAGAAAAGAGAGATCAACGCCTAGAAATAATCCACTTCGAGGGGGAAACCTCCTTTACATTGCATAAATGAACAATTATTGGATGATACAAATGAAAAAACCTCCTTCTATATATAGGAGTCCATGGGGTCACAATATAATCCTAGCTGACCTAACAATAATAATGTAAGGACACAATAATAACAATATGGGGGTTACAGGGGTACAACAATAACAATAAGGGGGCTACACTAACAACAATAAGGGACTACACTAGTAATATAGGGACTTAACATGCCCCTCTCATTCAGAAAAGTGTTGTCCTCAATGCTTGAGTAGCTCTGGATGCTTCTATATAAAATTCTCATCCTCACATGGAGAATCTTCAGTGGGTAAGTTCTTCCACTTGATGAGATACTCTAAAATTGATCAATTTCATAGTTTTCGAGTTCTTGTTTCCGTGACTGCTTTAGGTTACAATATGATTTTTCCTTCCTCATCAAGTTCTAGCAATATTTTTTAAACTGGAAGTTTGCCACCTATAATCTTCTTTAAGCATGAAACATGGAAAACTAGATGCACTCACGAAGAAGTAGGAAGCTCCAATTTGTATGCCATAATACTAATCTTTTGCAACACCTTGTAAGGACCATAGTACTTTTGCGATAATTTATTATCCTTCTTAGATTTCTTGAGGGAAATTTGTTTGTATGGTTGTAGCCGTAAAAATACCCAGTGTCCTACATCAATATTTCTCTCGCCGCGATGTTGATCTGCCTGTTTTTTCATTCGATTTTGTGCCGAATTTAGGTTATCCTTTAAGATTTGGAGAACTTGTTTTTGATGCTTGATGTGATCTTCCACTGCTTGAACCTTATAATTTTCTCTTAAATATGATGTGATGGACGATGGATGATATCCATAAAGTGCCATAAACGGGGTCATTTTTGCTGCAATATGGAAGGAAGTGTTATACCACCATTCAGCTAGAGGTAACCAATTGACCCATTGTGTTTGTTTATCAGATACAAAACAACGAAGATATCCTTCCAAGAATTTGTTCACTATCTCAGTTTGACCATCGGATTGAGGATGATAAGATGAGCTATGAGCTAGTTGAGTACCCAAAAAAGAAAATAATTCCGTCCAAAATTTTTCAGTAAAAATGGGATTTCTGTCGCTTACAATAATCTTTGGGTTTCCATGTAGCTTTTGAATTGTTTCCATAAATGCAATAGCAACTGTGCCTACTTTAAATGGATGATATAATGCACAAAAGTGTTTATACTTGGTAAGTCTATCAACTACCACCTTGATGACACTCTTTCATTCGAACTTAGGTAAACCTGGGATAAAATCCATTGAAATATCCTCCCAACGTTGAATTGGAATGGCTAAAGGCTGTAGAAGACCCGAGGTCTTAATTGTCTCAACTTTATTTTGTTGTAAAAACAAACATTCCGCCACAAAATTTTGAATATCAGATTTAAGGCCATCCCAAAAAAAATCTTTCTTCACCCTATGGTAATTTTAAAAAAATCCTGAGTATCCTACTAAAGGAGAACTGTGCAATTCCAAAAGAATATTTTGTTTTAGTTTGGAATTCGTACAAAGATATAAGCCATCTTTGTACCATAAGGAATCATTTTTCCAACTAAAGGTATCATATTTACTAGGATCTTGCTGCAACTTTTGAATGAGTGTCCACACTTCTTCGTCCTTCTTCCATTCATCCCTTGCTTCGGTTATCCAATCTAGTTGTATAATAGAAATGGCACAAGACAATGCTTCCATATCTTCATCCTTTCTTGAGAGTGCATCTGTAACAACATTTAGCTTCCCTTTTTTATAGATGATTTCAAAGTCATAACCCAACATATTTGTGACCCATTTTTGCTACTCTTCTGAAGATAATATTTGTTCCAAAAAGTGTTTAAGACTATCATGATCAATTTTTACCTTGAAGTGTCTTCCCATTAGGTAAGTTAACCATTTCTTTAGTATATGTAGTATTACCAACATTTCCTTTTCATAAATAGATTTTTGTAAATACTTTCCTTTGATTGGACGACTTTCAAAAGCAATGAGTCTTCCTTCTTTCATTAAAACAACACCAATTCCATTTCCCGAGGCATCACATTCCACAATAAAGGTTTTTGTGAAGTCTGGCGTAGCTAAGACCGGTGCTAGGCACATTTCCTCTTTAATATGTCCAAAGGCCTTAGTTGCTTCACAAGTCCATTAAAATGCATCTTTCTTCAATAATGTTGTTATATATGTTGCTATTCTCCGATAATTCTTAACAAACTTGCAATAATACCCTGTTAACCCGAGAAATCCTCGCAACTTCTTTATGGTTGTGGGGGCTTTCCATTCCTTAATGGATTTAATTTTGTCAGGGTCTACCTTAACACCCTCGTGAGATACAATATGACACAGATATTCCACATCTTGTACTCCAAAGAAACATTTGGAGGTTTGTGCATATAATTGTTTCTCCTCCAGTAGTTTGAGCACCATGTCAACATGTTGAACATGATCCTTCCAAGACCTATTGTAGATTAGTATACCATCAAAAAATACTGACACACATTTTCTAAGGAAGGGTTTGAAAATGGAATTCATCAACCCTTGAAATGTAGAAGGTGCATTGGTAAGGCCAAAAGGCATGACTAAAAATTCATAATGACCCTCATGAGTTCAAAATGCTATTTTTGGAATATCTGTAGCCTTCATTCTAATTTGATGATATCCTTAACGAAGATCCAACTTGCTAAAATAAATTGCTCCATGTTATTCATCTAATAATTCATCAATCCTAGGAATGGGAAATTTATCTTTAATAGTGAGCTTATTGATCTCCCTATAATATGAACACATGCACCATGATCCATCCTTCTTGTGCACCAATACTACTGGAGTAGAGAAATAAATTTGACTAGGTTGAATTATACCAGCCTCTAACATTTCTGCAATCATACGTTCAATTTCGCTCTTTTGGACATAAGGATATCTGTAAGGCCTGATGTTTGGAGGAACACTTCCTGGAATCAAATGAATAGCATGATCATGGTCACGAATAGGTGGGAGTCCTTTTGGAGTTTCAAAGACCTTGGAATGATTGTCCAAGACATTTTGGAGATCTGCAGAAATAGATGATTTGATGTTGGAACTTCTAGTGAGCATAATTGTGCAATTACGCCTCGTTGTTCTTTCTTCAGAAGATTTGTCATGCCATTAGAGGTTATTATATTTTCTGACTTCCCTGCGATACCCCTTAATTCGACTTCCTTTCCTTCCGAAAAAAAATTCAAGAAAAGTTCTAGAAAATTAAAAGCTACCGTCCCCAAAGATTGTAACCATTTTACTCCTAGTACAATATCAACAACTCCCATTGGAATGGAAAGAATTGGACTATTCAATACATATTCCCCCATGGTTAGCTTGATATTATGGCATTTTCCAAAGAAATTTATAGTTCCTCCATTTGCAACCATCACTTGACATTCTGGTGTTGGGTATAGGAAGCAATTCAATTCCTTGGCTCCCTTACAATGAATAAAATTATGGGTACTACCCGAATCAATCAACACTATTACCTTTTTCTTCTTGATATGTCCTTCTATCTTGAGAGTCTGAGGAGTGGTAATTCCTGCCAATACATTACATGATATGGTCGGGCTCATTTCTTCTTTCTATAGGGTTGGTTCCTGGTGTATATCCTCTTCTTTTAAAGTTTCTTGTTCGTTTTCTTGCTCCTCTTCACAATCTATGTAAAATAATTTCTTCTTAGCACACTTATGACCTTTAGTGTATTTGCTATCACAGCTGTAGCAAAGTCCTTTTGCTCTTTTTTCTTCCAATTATTGTGGTGTCAACCTTGTAGGTTGTGGAAGTCTAGGAGTAGCAACACTTTCATCTTTATAGATGTGAGTGGCAGGCTTCCTTATCGCCATAGTTTTACATTCAATTTTTCTTGCCAACCTAAATGACTTCTCTAATGAATCAGGTTCCAAAAGGCGATGTTGGATGTTATCCTTTAAATTCCCTATGAAGAAATCAATCATGTGTCCCTCTGGAGTATCATTTACCCTTGTATTCAACTTTTGGAAGTCCTCAATGTGCTCCACCACTAAACCCTTTTGTTTGAGATATATCAATTTCCTAAAGAAGGTGTTTCTCTTTGTATCCTCATAATGTGCTATCATTTCCTCCGTAAAAATTGATCAAGTGACAATAGTTTGACGGGAGCAAAGCCATCGATACCATACAAATGTATTCTTTTCTAAATATAAAGTTGCAATGCGTACCTTTTGTGTGTTTTGCACATATTTGAGATCAAAATATTGCTCCATCTGTAGTATCCATGTTACGGGATCATTGCCATCAAACTTCCTCATATCGATCTTTGGAATATGGTGGGTCTTCCATCCAACATTTGAGTTTATAAAATCACGATTAACATTTATTTTGTTCTCATCATGAGTTTCCTATACTATATTTTTTCCATTAGGAATAATTTCTTGTATCAACTTTGTTAAACCTTCCGTGTATGATTTTAGATAATTCTTCATGTCTTCTATTTTGCCTTTCAATTTTTCTTTGATCTTAGCTTCCATTTTTCCATGCCATTATTCAAACCATCTGTCACGTCTTTCTTCAAACCATCTATATTAGATTCCATGTCCTTATTCAAACCATCCATCTTAGCTTCCACACTTTTCTTCAAAACTTCCATTTCATTTTTTGTTGCTCTTTGCGAGAGCGAAATTTGGTGCACTTGCTCTTGTAATTTTGATATATCATGTTGCACTTCTTCATCTTCATGAGTCATAGTAGAGTATTTTGAGGGATTAATGGGTGTTGAATTATTTTTAGGGGCATTTTAAAGCCCAATACTGATATCTATGCTTCAATATTCCCTCAGAATCACTTCAAACTGATTTTTCAAACCAGACTTATGCAATTTGAAAAAAAAATACACACCTTTTTCTTGCTTTTGAGGAGCTCAATATTGAAACTGACTTATATCTATGATTTTGGATCTCCAATATATGAAATTCGGTCCTGTAGTAGTCCTATGAATCTTCTTTCTAATTCCACAGGTCTGACTTGATTTGGATGCTTCAAGGCAAATTTATGCCCAATCTCCCACAATGACCTAATTATGGACTAGTTCAGTAGAGTGAACTTGTACGACATGCAACGTGTCACTGTTTCTCCTTCGGCTCTGAAATCGATACACATAAAACTACAGTCCGTGCGATTTCGACCACCTTTTATAGAATTCCAATTCGATGCTCAGAGAGAGACTTATGACGATATTCCCAAGGTCACCTATTTTAGATGAAATTCGGGAGGCTGCCAAAATGCTAACTTCCATAAAGTTTCTCAGGCTTCATGTGTTAAAAATTTCAGCTTCTAAAACTTCGTAGAAAACATGTTATAGCGAAAATTCCACGATGACCTGTTTGGAGCAGCGAAACCCTAGAATCCAAAGCTCTAATACCAAATGTTATGAAACCAACTCCAAAAATAGAAGAAAAGAGAGATCAATGCCTTAGAAATAAGACACTTCGATTGGGAAACCTCCTTTACATTACATAAATGAACAATTCTTGAATGATACAAATGAAAAAACCTCGTTCTATATATAGGAGTCCATGGGGTCACACTATAATCCTAGCCGACCTAACAATAATAATGTAAGGGCACAATAATAACAATATGGGGGTTACAGGGGTACAAAAATAACAATAAGGGGGCTACAATAACAACAAAAAGGGACTACACTTGTAATATATGGACCTAAAAAGATCTATCATAGCATTTTTTTATAAATAGAGTGGTTTTTCCCTCACTACACACACATGATAATTATCATCCTCATCACTCTGATATTCTTACTTTCAAGCTCCACATTATGAGTTCATCTTACATTGTCTTTTTCTGCAATCGAGAAAGAGAGAGAAATAGCCAACAAAAGCGTGGGGATATCAAAAGAACCATCCCACAGAGGAGAGCTTCAAAGACCCAAGTCCATGTTCTTCTCCTCAAGTGATCATAGTTAATAAAAGTTGTATTCCTTTCCATTGGGTGTTTCATCTGCAACTTTGGCATATATTTTTGGATATGTTAACTTTTTTTTTGCAAGTTTCTAACAATTTTATGTAGATATAAGGATTGAAGCTAAAGATTGTAGGGTTTCAACATATTTTTCTATTTTTATTTCCTTAGGAGGATACATCATCGGACTTAAAAAGTATATTTTTTAGTCATATAATAAAAAATGTACACTTAACAAATGACGATTCCACTGATATTTTCTCGTTAGAATATCGTGGCTCCCTTGTGCTAAATCTACATATCCCTGTTGATTATGCTTTATTTTTAGTTTTCTCTCTTTATTATTTATAATTTTAGTTATTAATGGTTTTATTTTTGCAAAAATGTTTTATTTTTGTGTTTGCATCTCTGTTCAGCAGGTTAAATGTATCAACTACATAGGATACGGGAAAATATAGTTTGATCCTCGAATTAAGACCTTCAATAGAGCTAAAACAATTTTTTTGAGGAAAGCTTGTGTTTTAAAATGTAGGAACATGGCCACAACCTATGTTATAACATAGGAATAGGAGAGATATCTGTGTTAGCACCGTTTTCCTGTTTTTTACCATTTTTTTGCTCCACTCTAGTTTTTTCTTTACGTTATGAGGGTTGTCAATTATCCTATCATTCGAGTTAATTCCTTGATATCATCCCATTCCCTACTTTAGGAGGATAAAAAATAACTCTATGGTTTGAAGTATGCCTCCACCATAATAAAAGGGGTTTTGCTGATTTGGAAGTCTTCTGCCTAGATCTGAGAACCACTATTTTTTATACAACATTAGCCATTGGTTCATACTTTTGTTAGGCTTAGAAATTTCATTTGATCCCAACATGGAATTTTATCCTTTCTCCCTTATAGTCTTCATTAGTTGCACATTTTCTTCAATTGGTTTTTACTTCCATTTTCATCCTAGATATCAAACTTTCTTTGCTGGTATTTTCCATGTAAAGTAGTATTATAGACCTTATATCCAAGCCCCATTTGTAACTTGATATTTTGTCCCCATATCCTTGGATTCTTTTTGTCTTTTTGTGTTTCTTTTTTTCCTTTTTTGAGTGTGAAGTAGAGTGTCTTCAAAGTTGTCTATTTACTGTTTATTTCAGTTGAACTTATAATTCTGTCATTTACTTTCTAGCAACACCTTTTTACTGTTTATGCAAGACCAGTGACATTTCACACCCTAAGTGAATGATTGCTTGGTTACAACCTATGTAGCATACCTCAATTTCATACTCAATTTCTATTTTTTATATGACTGAAGTTTCTATATATTTCTTTTACTATGCTAGTACTTCAAATTCTGGTTATGATTTTCTCATTAGTACCCATTTATTTTCTCATCATCTATAATATAGTTTTCCTTTATTATTCCAAGCATGCTTGAATTCATTATGAGTTTTTTATTGCATAATCCTTAAAGAGCAATATTGTTTTTATTGTCTCTTAATCCAATACCTAGTTAACATAATAGTAAATATCTTCTAGTGACATGTTTTTCCTTCTTACTTTTCTATGTGTCATAGTTAGATGTAGCAATGATTTTATTCATGGTTATAAATAAAATTATTTATTTCATACCATCTCAACATGAATAAAAAGACATATGATATACTTTTATTTCAATTTCACATGGCCAATATACAATCATATGGTTTGAAACTTCTTATTGTCACAACCATAATATATAGTACATGTATCCCCCATCACATACTTTATAATATATTAACTCAACTATAACACATGAAAAAATATGGTATCTATATTAGAATATAACCCTTGGGGTTCATTTAAACTTGGTTACACATTTATAATTTATGAAGGTGGTATATTGATGAGCGTAGGCCCCTCAGTACACATGGAAAAACTTGAGAAGCACCACATTAGGCTTTCCCATGTGAACTCCACATGGTCTACCTACCATAATAACTTTCAACAGTCTTGATCCATTAAGTGGATCTAAATATGGAGATAAATTAGGGTTGTTAATACGACTAGCCCTAAATTTTCACACTCATTGTTCTTTGTTTCATTTGTTTCTCTTACATCCATAGCTTCACTATGTTGGTGTCCCACGTCGTCGTAGTTATTCTATCCACTGCCAAATTTCTCTTGCTACACCAAATTTTCGAACTGATTTGTGTGGCTTCATGGATCCATCTAGAACAAAGTACTCAAAGGCAATCCTTTTCATTTGGAAATCCACACTGTGGATTTTTTTTATACACTCTCAATTTTACTACAAAAAGGGTCTCAATTGTTACTATTTTCCTTGGAAGAAACTTTGATAGCATTTGGTTGGTGACATTATGAATTCTGAGAGTTTAGAGCCTCCTTAGAATTTATAAAACCATGTTATCATAGCTATTTTTTTTTTCTTTTAATTTCTCCACTTGTTTCATGCAATTACTATTTAGGTTTTCATGGTTGGATTTCTAGAATTTCAAAGCCTTGTTCATTTTCCATTTTTAGTTAATCAAAGTCTATCAAATAATAATTCTTCCAATGTTTCAAAGTCCAATGGAAGATAGGGTAATTTACTTTCCTTCCTCAAAATATTAGTATTTTTTTTTTTTGGTGCACATTCAGTTTGAGAAAAATCAAAACCCCTTGAATTTGGTTTTTTGGCATCCTTTGTACTTTAATAATTTCAATGGAGATAATTAGCACCTATTTTATATATAGTCTCTCCTGACAAAAGTGAAGAGATGGTTATTTTGAGGTGTAAATCCTCTATACAATTTGTTTCCTTAATTCTATATACATTGTTTTTATTTCCAAAAATTTAACTCTTAAATTTGTGTGATGTAATTCATAGTTTGAAGAAAAAGGCCAGGTTTGCACACATCTCAAGTAATACTCTCTTATTTTCAATTATTCTTCCTTATGCATTGCATATTTATTATTAGATAACTCAATCGGTCTCCTTAATTGCATATGGAATCCCGCGGTATTTGCGACAAAAGAGAAAAGCATGGTTTGATAAGAATATTCAGCCAAGTCATACCAAGATTTTCCAACCTTAGCTCGACACTTGATTTTAGTTTCATTGGGTTTTTAGTGGTCGCTACTTTACCAATTTCCCTCTATGTGAGGTTTCCATGCTGCATGGTTCCCATTTTTTTTTAATTTTAAATTCATAACATGGTTTTATCTCTCTTGTTACTTTAGTTAAACCCTACAAGGTTTTGACATTTTTAAATATGATACGGCCTTAGGCCTTAATGACTATAATCAGTGGTCGAATTCTAGTTTGTTGTTTTTGACGTCCTTCCTTTTTTGTTGGTGGCCTTTAGTCACCCTGCATTGTCAATCGTCTACCAGTGTGGAGTCATGGTTTCTCTAACGCGACTGGGAGGAGACTGGCAAAGTTGAGGCTGGGGCGTTAGGCAATCTGTGGCTTTGACTCATCCAGTTGAACGTAGTCTCGTAGAGAATTGGTGGGAAGAGGCTCCAATTTGGTGGGTAAGGCCCATCTATGCTCAGTGTGCTTACAAAGCGGGAGGGGTTCCTCCGTTGAGTGGCCTAGAGGGTGGAGTGGGCTAGCTACACAACATTGGAAATGGCTTGTCGTCATGGTAAGGCAAAGAGGGAGGGCTCAGTGTGGAGTCGGGCACCATGGGCAATGTTGGGCCTGAGATGCGCAGGCAGAGGAGCGAGAAGATGAAGCAGGAGCTCCAGAGGAAGGGGTCGCCCAGGGCCCATTGCCAAGGAGCGTGGTGCAACCCCCGACATTGCAGTCAATCGTTGTACAATTGCGTGGTATCCATGCAAGCGTGGACATTATTCGAGAGCAAAGGTATGACGATAGGAATGAAGTAATCACATCCATAAATGACTTGCAATTTTCTCAAGGGAAATCTTGGAACTGTTGAAATTTGGTACCGGAGGACAGGTGGTTCCCTAAGGCTTTGATCTTTGGCCTAGGGAAAAGTGTCCAAAAGAATTTAATTTTTCTCCTAAAGTGACTTTATAATTTTTATAAAGTCAAATCTAATTTAAAAGTGACTTTATGTGATAAAGTCACTAAAGTCTAATTTTAAAGTGACTTTAATAAAGTCAATGTAAAATTAGAAAGGAAAAGTGACTTTGGAAATAAATGACTAAGTGGGTCTTTATTAAAGTGAGGTGAATTAAAAAATAGAAAGTGAGATTTAAATGAGCATTTAATCTCAGCCCTAGATCTCAATCTATTTCAGCCATTGGATTTAGGGATTCCCCAAAAGTCACTTAGGGTTAGGTTAAAGGTGGAAAAGGAGAAAAAGGTCATTCATTCTTTCATGAGCAGATTGGGAGAAGGAGAGCAAGAGAGCAAGGGAGATTTCAGGGCAGTGAGGAGAAGGAGGCAACAGCTTGGCACACATTCCAAGGCAGCATTTCAGCAAGACCGTACAGCTGAGTTAGCACAGTGAAAGGCAGATTTTCTAGGCACAATTTTCTAGAAAGGGAGGTCGTAAAGCAAGGTCGTACAACAAGGCCGTACAGCAAGTTTGGCACAGAAATCGAGGCAGCAGAAGGCTGGTTTAGTTGGCACGAATTTCGAGGCAGGTCATACAACAAGTGGCTGTCCTCTTGCACGAAAATCGAGGCTGATTCCGTACAGAAAAGTTCTGCTGTGTTTTTTGGCACAAAAATTGAGATTTTGGATAACAGCATTTATTGCTGTTTGCACAGATTTTGAGGAGGCCGTACAACTGCATTTATTGCAGATTTTTGGGCACGAAAATCGAGGAGAACGTACAGCATTTATTGCTGTTATGTTTTTTTTTGGCACATTTTCCAAGGCGGTGGTTAAGCACGGAAAACGAGATGAGTTGTAAAGTCTGTTTGTTGATTTTTTGTTGAATATTTCTCTCATTGTAAAAAGCATTTTTCAGAAATAAGGAGCTTTCGAACTAGTTTTCCCCAAGAGTTGTAGGGGGTTTTTCCAGGGTCACATTGACCAAAAATCACTGTGTTTAAATGTGTTGAATGGCCGTTTGCATCTGCTAATTTTTATTTCTGTATTTTCAGCATTCTGTAATTTTTTCCAGAATTTGTGTTTTCAGCAAAATTTATTTTCCAGCTTGTTAAATGTATGGATATGGGAAATGGCATTTAACTATTTTGGAGTAATAAGGTGAAACTGAAAACCGGGGTGGGAAATGAGAAATTTCTACATGGTATCGGAGCTTGAGTGCTGAAGTGCAGTTTGGGACAGCAAGGAGAAAAATACAGCCTGCTGATTTTTCACTCAGAAAATTCCAGCAAGCTGATTTTTTCACAAACAGAATTTTTACCTTTACTACAGCAGTGCTATTTTTCAGTTTTAGGACAGCAGGATGTCTTTGGGACTGAGGGTGGAGGATAGGTTGGATGGGCATACCAATTACAATGTTTGGAAGGAGAGAATGCAGAGTATCTTTGAGGAGGTGGAAGTCTGGGACATAATGGTGCATACCGCACAGAACCCTGTAAATGTGCCTACTGATGCTACTCAGTTGGCAGCATATAATAAAAATAACAACAATGGTAAGAGAACGATTCTAGACGGAATCAAAGACCATTGCATTCCTCATGTGAGAGGAAAGAGAAATGCTCATGAGATGTGGACAGCATTGACCAACCTCTACCAGAGTACCAATGAGAACCGGAAAATGGTCCTGAAGGAGAAGCTGAAGAACATTAAGATGGGTAAGACTGATAGTGCAGCTGGATATCTCACAAAGATTACTAATGTGAGAGATGAGTTGGCAGCGACTGGAGAGGCCATTCCACCCACCGAGTTGGTGCGGATTGCAGTAAATGGCCTCCCCAATTCATGGATGAACTTTGTTGATGGGGTTTGTGCACGTGAGACCCTTCCCACATGGGAGAGGTTTTGGGATGATTGCATTCAGACAGAGATCAGGAAAGGTCAGCTTGGGGCAGCCAAGCCAGTTGAGCAGGATGAGGATGTAGCACTGTTGGCAGGACGCAAGAAAGGCAAAGGGAAGAAGCAAGCTTCCACAAGCAATGGTGGGGGCAAAGGCAAAGGTAAAGGTAAACAGGATAACTCACAGAAGGACTATTCCAAAGTGAAGTGTTGGAATTTTCAGAAGATGGGACACTATGCAGTTGTGTGTCCGGAGAAGAAGAAGAAGAAGGGGAAGAACCAGAGCATGGCAGCTTCAGCAGAGGTTGAGGACTTTGCAGATCGTTTTGACCGGGAGTTTGGGTTCATTGCGTGTGAGTCCTCTAGTGCGGGATCATTTGTCATAGAGGTTCAGAGGGAGCATGCATTTCCCTCGACTAGCGAAGCATCTTCGAGTATCTGGTATGTGGACAGTGGGGCTTCACGTCACATGATAGGAGTCCGTGAGTACTTCTCAGAGCTTTCAGAGAGTGGCACTGATATAGAGGTAGTACTCGGTGATGACAGAGTTGTTAGAGCAGTCGGTGTGGGAACACTGACATTTTAGAGGGAGTCTAAACCTCCCTTGAAGGTGTCAGATGTTCTTTATGTGACAGGGATGAGGAAGAACCTCATATCTGTCTCAGCTTTGGAGGATAGAGGATATGAGGTACTGTTCAGGGGAGGACAGGTGATGATGTATCCCAGGGGCACTCCAGCTGATTCAACTAGAGTGATAGGTGTACGCCATGCAAAGGTGTACAAGTTTGCATTTCAGCCCCTTTTGGCATTGAGCAGTAGTACCGACAGCAGAGCTAGCAGTTCTGAGCTGTGTGAGATTTGGCACCACAGGATGGGACATATGTATCATGGAGCCTTGAGGACCTTGCGGGAGATCACTACAAGTATGCCAGATTTCAGTACTGATCACTTTGATACTTGCAGAGGATGTGCGATGGGCAAGTTTGTCAAATCCCCTTTTCCCAGCAGTGACAACAGAGCGACTGGGATACTTGATTTGATTCATTCCGATGTGAGCGGTCGGATGTCTCATGTTTCCTTGAGTGGATATGAGTACGATGTTTTATTCGTTGATGATCACTCTAGGAGGACCTGGATTTACTTCTTGAAGACCAAGAGTGAGGTCTTCAAGCAGTTTTAGGAGTTCAGAGCTCTTGTGGAGACACAGACAGGTCGGAAGATCAAATCCCTGAGGTTGGACAATGGGGGAGAGTACACCCTTGGAGAGTTTGTTGACTATTGTGCGGAGGCAGGTATTAGGAGGGAGTTCACTGTTCCTTACAACCCCCAGCAGAACGGGGTTGCGGAGAGGAAGAACAAATCCATCAGAGGGGCTGCCAAAGCCATGTTACATGATCAGGGGTTGCCATTGTTTTTGTGGGCAGAGGCCTGCAACACAGCTGTTTATTTGCAGAACAGGAGACTTCCGCATCGTGCCTTGGGGCACATGACTCCGGAGGAGGCTTTTTCTGGGAAGAAGCCTGATATTGGTCATCTTTGTATCTTTGGGTGTATCACATACTCCTACATACCCAAGGAGAAGAGGACCAAACTAGAGCCCACCGCATAGAAGGGTATCTTTGTGGGCTACAGTGAGACCTCCAAGGCCTTTCGGATTTACATTCCTGCACAGAGGAAAGTTGTTGTTAGGCGGGATGTGAAGTTCGAGGAGGACAGGGCCTTCAGGAGGTCACGGGAGTTAGAGTATCTGGATCAGCCAGACCCTCAGCAGCAGTTGAGTCAGTCACAGGGATCCAGTGGGCAGGGATCAAGAGGATCCGGAGGTACATCTATGACGATGTCAGGTCCGTCAGTGGGGAGTGGCTCGCAGAGTCAGAGGGGTGGTGCTATGGGCAGCACGCAGAGCAGTCCACAGAGCAGTTCACTGGGGAGTCCACTGATGGACAGTTCACACGGTACCTCAGCATCTACAGGTTCAGGTGCAGGCAGGAGGACAGCAGACAGACAGTCAGGAGTTCAGGCTCCTGATGTTGAGGAGGAGGAGTTTTATTCTCCAGCGGGAGAAGTGTGCTCAGGGAAGAGGATGCCCAAGTGGCTTCAGGACACCTTGAGAGATGCCACATCTGTTGCTGAGCCTAAGAGGCCGGTCAGAGAGAGCAGACCACCTAAGAGGTTTTGTAGCTATATGGAAATGGCTACCAGCATCCTTGACTCTGAGCCTTCTAGCTATGAGGAGGCAGCTAGCCAGCAGGTCTGGAGAGAGGCCATGCAGGAGGAGTATTCTTCTATCATGAAGAATGATGTTTGGGAGGTGGTGCCGAGGCCTGAGGACAAATCCGTGGTTACTTCTAGATGGCTTTACAAGGTAAAGCATGCTGCAGATGGCAGCATTGAGAAATTCAAAGCGAGGTTTGTGGCTAGAGGGTTCTCCCAGGTAGAGGGAGTTGATTATGAGAAGACCTTCGCTCTCGTGGCTCGATATACTTCGATCCACTCCATTATATCGATAGCAGCAGAGATGGGTTGGAAGATCCACCAGATGGATGTGAAGACCGCATTTCTCAATGGCTTCATACAGGAGGAGGTGTACATTGAGTAGCCACAGGGCTTTGAAGTGCATGGGAAGGAGTCCCATGTGTGCAGACTGAAGAAGGCCCTTTATGGCCTGAAGCAAGCTCCCAGAGCTTGGTACTCCAGGATAGATACTTACTTGCAGAAGATGGGTTTCACAAAGAGTGAGGCAGATCCGAACCTTTACTTTATTGTGATAGGTGAGGAGCCTCTCATTCTGGTGCTGTATGTGGATGACTTAGTCATTACAGGTGCAGAGAGACTCATAGAGCACTGCAAGAGAGATCTTGCGGCGGAGTTTGAGATGAAGGACATCGGCTTGATGCATTACTTTTTGGGTTTGAAGGTGTGGCAGGAGGAGGGGCATTTCTTCCTGGGACAGGGGAAGTATATTGTGGACATCCTTGGCAGATTCCACATGGAGGATTGTAGACCCATGTCGACACCGATGATCACCAACCGGAAGAAGCTTCATGCTTCGGATTCCGAGTTGGTGGATCCCACATTGTACAGACAGCTGATTGGTTCCTTGATGTATTTGGTCAACACTAGACCAGATATTTGTTTTGCAGTCAACACGATGAGTTAGTTTATGTGTGAGCCTAGGAAGGTTCACTGGGTGGCTGCAAAACACATTTTGCGGTACTTGCAGGGGACAGTGGATTATGGTCTGGACTACAGGCAGGGGGATGGAGTGAGATTGGCAGGTTACACTGATTCTGATTGGGCAGGTTGTGCTTCTGATAGGAAGAGCACTTCAGGGTGTTGTTTTGGGTTGGGTTCGGTAGTAGTGTCATGGTTCAGCCGAAAGCAGCAGTCAGTAGCATTGAGTTCAGCGGAAGCAGAGTATATGGCAGCCAGTCTAGCTAGTTGTGAGGCCATCTGGCTTCGCAAGATGTTGCTTGGCTTATTTGGTCAGCCGTTGAGACCTTCAGTGATTTACTGTGATAATCAGAGTTGCATTAAACTCACGGAGAATCCAGTATTTCATGACAGGTCAAAGCATATCGGGATCAAATATCATTTCATCAGAGACTATGTTCAGAAAGGAGCTGTGAAGCTTGAGTATATTCCCACTGATGAGCAGGTTGCAAATATTCTTACCAAAGCCTTACCACGGGGCAAGCATGTCTACTTCAGAGACAAGATGGGTGTGGTGAGGAACACCTTCCTCGGTAAGAGGGAGTGTTGAAATTTGGTACTAGAGGATAGGTGGTTCCCTAAGGCTTTGATCTTTGGCCTAGGGAAAAGTGTCCAAAAGAATTTAATTTTTCTCCTAAAGTGACTTTATAATTTTTATAAAGTCAAATCTAATTTAAAAGTGACTTTATGTGATAAAGTTACTAAAGTCTAATTTTAAAGTGACTTTAATAAAGTCAATGTAAAATTAGAAAGGAAAAGTGACTTTGGAAATAAATGACCAAGTGGGTCTTTATTAAAGTGGGGTGAATTAAAAAATAGAAAGTGAGATTTAAATGAGCATTTAATCTCAGCCCTAGATCTCAATCTATCTCAGCCATTGGATTTAGGGATTCCCCAAAAGTCACTTAGGGTTAGGTTAAAGGAGGAAAGGAGGAAAAGGTCATTCATTCTTTCATGAGCAGATTGAGAGAAGGAGAGCAAGAGAGCAAGGGAGATTTCTGGGCAGTGAGGAGAAGGAGGCAGCAGCTTGGCACACATTCCAAGGCAGCATTTCAGCAAGACCGTACAGCTGAGTTAGCACAATGAAAGGCAGATTTTCTGGGCACGATTTTCTAGAAAGGGAGGCCGTACAGCAAGGCCGTACAACAAGTTTGGCACAGAAATCGAGGCAGCAGAAGGCTGGTTTAGTTGGCACGAATTTCGAGGCAGGCCGTATAGCAAGTGGCTGTCCTCTTGCACGGAAATCGAGGCTGATTCCGTACAACAAAGTTCTGCTTTGTTTTTGGCACAAAAATCAAGATTTTGGACAGCAGCATTTATTGCTGTTTGCACAGATTTTGAGGAGGCCGTACAACTGCATTTATTGCAGATTTCTGGGCACGAAAATTGAGGAGGACGTACAACATTTATTGTTGTTCTGTTTTTTATGTTTGCACATTTTCCGAGGCGGTGGTTAAGCACGGAAAACGAGATAAGTTGTAAAGTCTGTTTGCTGATTTTTTGTTGAATATTTCTCTCATTGTAAAAAGCATTTTCCAGAAATAAGAAGGAGCTTTCGAACTGGTTTTCCCCAAGAGTTGTAGGGGATTTTTCCAGGGTCACATTGACCAAAAATCACTGTGTTTAAATGTGTTGAATGGCTGTTTACATCTGCTGATTTTTATTTCTGTATTTTCAGCATTCTGTAATTTTTTCCAGAATTTGTGTTTTCAGCAAAATTTATTTTCCAGCTTGTTAAATGTATGGATATGGGAAAGCGCATTTAACTATTTTGGAGTAATAAGGTGAAACTGAAAACCGAGGTGGGAAATGAGAAATTTCTACAGGAACACCTTGCTTCAGTTTGTCGCAGCCAACGTAGGTCCGATGCAAGGTTGGCACACATTGATTTTCATGTCCGCAAGGGGCATAGTCAGCATGTGGCCCCTAGAGATGCTCAAGGGATGATTCCTCCAATGTAGTATGGTTGCTACTGGTTACTTTTTAGTTGTCTTTATTTTGAGAGATAGGACTAGTCTGTCTTTGGGGTTCTTGCGGATATAATCTCTGTGTTTTCAAATTTTGCAATGCTCTCCTAGCTAAAAAATCCAGTCGAAGTGAGGCCAAGAGAGCAAAGATATTTTGGCACAGATGTAATCTAACTTTGACGAATTAATACAAGTTTTTCCATTGACAAAAAAAATGGGGTGTTCTAGACAAAAACCTTGGAGGGACACCTAAGCATACCACTTTTTTTCTTTTTGGGAGTGGGGGCACAAGTGGGTGAGCACCTAGAAGCTCCCAATTTTGCCAAACATGTCCCACACATTGGTGAAACATTTCACGAAGTTTCGCAAAATGGAGGGCATGGGCAAAACATTTCACCAAGTACCCCCTATCCCAAGGGTGAGTGGTATTTCTTCCACACTTTTTTAATCAAGAAAAAACAATGGCACGAGCAGTTAAAGACCCAAGTTGTTGTCTTCAACTTTGAGATCACATTTTTCTTCTCTTTTGTCCTTCTCTTTCTTCCTCTTATCCTTTCTTTTTTCTTCTCCTCTTTCACCGAATCACCTCTTATCTTCCTTCTTCTTTCCTCACAAGCAACTCACTCTATTTCTCACTAAAAGACTACTATCCCTAAAATGATTAGTGACTCTTTTTTCTACCGATTTAAAACAAAGTGATTATCTTCTATTGACAAAGTCATTCTTAAAAATTTTCTCTGAAAATGTACTCTTCTTCCCTACAAAGAGCCATAATTAAACATTTTCTCTAAAAACATGGTGACTTGTCTTCTCTAAGCAATCTCTTGCTTAGGCATTTCTCCAAAAAATGAAGTGGTTAGCTTTAATAGATAAAGTCATATTTGATTTTTCTCTGAAAACAGTATGATTCTCTTCATTGGACAGCATCATAGACTCTCTAACGGAGTGATTCTCTTCACCAGACTAAGTCATATTTATACTTTTCTCTGAAAACAGAGTAAGCTATTCACTAGAAAGAGTCCGAATGCTTCACTGAAACCAAAGAAGCTGAAAATAGAGTAAGCTGTTCACTAGAAACGGTAAGATTGTTTCACAGAAAACAAAGTGATTCTCTTCACTGGCACAAGTCATATTTGGAAATTTTCTGATTCTTACAGTGATTTTGTTTTCTTTATAACAGATTCATACTCAGTGAATTTCTTCCCCGCTTTTTAGCAAACCTGCCCCTTTTTTAACTCTTTAGAAATACACACGTTATGTTTTCTCTATAAAATGGACTCGTACTTGTTCAATTTTTGAGCAAATTTTGAATTTAAAGCTACAGTTTGCCCAAATTTAGTAACCATGTTCGGAACTCAAAACCCATTACATTTAGATATAGATTATTAACCAGAAAACCAACCTAGGACCTTTAAGTAGTCGTTAACATGGGGTTCCTATAGATATGGATTTTTAAAAGTTTAATCAATAAATAAAAATAAGTTTTCAGCAAAGTACCCGCTATCATGGGTTCTTGGGGTTGTGGACCCTCAATCAAAAGATATAAGACTGCCATTAATAGAAATTTGCTTTGTTGGGGAAAGAAAAATGTAGTCACTGCTACACTATGGTTTAGTTTCCTCACGTTACGTATTCAGTTTGATGGGCCGAAATGCCTCCTTAAGGGAAACCATTTATTGCCAATGGAACCAAAGGTAATTTCTATGCAACTTTGGCTAAACAGCTATCCTAGTCATAACAGCTTTTCCAAAGAGTCATTTCCCTGACTTGCCAGATGTTTTTACTTAATTGTAATATCCCACATTAAATAGTAATAAAAAATTATTAGAAAAAATACATGGTTTTACTTAATTGTAATATCCCACATTAAATAATCATTTTTATTATAAAAAAATATAATAATAATAATAAAACCAACCTGGGTGCACAGTATGAACGAATAAATCTTAAATGAAACAGCTACAAACGTTAGTCAAGTCGATTTTTTCGCTGCAAATAGGGTATGCTCCTGTGTATGTCTACTTGTCAAAATTAGAGAGCAGACCCAAATCACACAAATGTTCCGAGATACAGGAGCAAAAAGTTTTACCAGAACAACCAGCAGTTTGAGTCCGCATATACTCCATCGCACAGAGCCAAGGACCTTCTTGGAAATCGGGATCATCTTCTCCCGGCGCATTTGCTGAACATCGGATATTCTGTGGTCCTCTCGCTTCATCCGCAATATCCCTACCATCTCCACCGGGTTTCCTGTGTAAAGCTCTCTGAACGGCACCGGCTGGACCGGGAATTATGCGACGAGTAATTTTCTCCGCTACATTTGGTACCCTCAGCTCTGCTTGCGACTCGCGTGGTGGCTGACGATTAATTTTCTCCGCTACATCAGGTGCCCTGGGCTCTTCTTGCGAATCGCGTGGTGGCCTGCGAAGTCCTGGCTGGGATTGCACTTGCTCCCGCAGATTCGAACCCCGGGTAGCTTCATGGGTTCGATTGTGAATTCCATTACTGTTGCGTGGAGGTGAAGATATGGAACAGGGCTCCAGCGAGGGCAAGTCAGAAGGAATAGAAAGGATTTGGGAATTGGTGTTCTGCTTCTTAAATCTGTTAAGGATACCCACTGTGGGTTGGCATAATTGGGAATCCGAAGGACGCTTTGAAGGCAAAATGTTTGAACAGGTCTGCTGCTGCTGGGTGGGGCATGGTGTAGGAGCGTGTGAAGCGCGGGACTCCGGTTGTTTTATGATGTCAGAATCATCGATGTCCAGCGCCTCCCACTCATCTAAGCCTTCCATCGAGCTGAGACAGTAGTATTTGTGGTTAGGATGAGAATATTTATATGCTGCTTCAGTCTTTTTTAGTTCAAACTTCCCGCCACGATCTCAACAGATTGGCAAAGTGCGGTTTGCATCCGACGAGTTGTAAACTTTGAAAAGTCCATGGGCCCATCAACTACATTTTCTTAGTTTTGGTATAGCTACGCATCTACGAGCGTAGTCTAATTAATAGAAGTCTTGCAGCTTTCTTGTTTTTTAAATATAATTATCAATTTTGTTTAGAAATTGATATGTTTTTTTTTAAATGGTAAGTTTAGTATAGAATTTGAAGTTTGGGAATATTTTTTTTCAAAGAGTGAATTTATTTATGTAGATATTTTAAATAGTAATAAGAAGTTATTATCAAATGTTGATAATAAAATATTTTAGGTATTTGTGAGTGTCTTTCTAATCTTGGGGTATGGAAGACAAGTTTTAGAATACGGCTTAGGTTTTCGCCTTGATCTCTGCCATGACATTGTCAGTAGGGGGTTCACGTGCCCCCCTTCAGTAAAGTAGTCGATGGCAAAGGGAAGGAGCAAGAGACCTCCTTCTTCACTAAGCTCATTGATTTCAACGCTTTCAAGAAGTCTCCAGCCAATCACTCGAGAGGGAGGGGTAGGAAAGGGAATAGGGCATCAACCAATCAACCAGTCTACAAGCTCCAGTGAAAAGCCTTCAGCTCAGCCACAAACAGTTAGTCCCTGCAAACCAAAGACCAAGAAAATGCCAACCCTAGAAATAGCAGACTTGGATGTAGCGGCCCATACGGAATACATGCAAGAGCATGCAATTATCTACAAATTTATGGGCTTCTAGCCTGCAAAGAAAGCCCTAAATTGGTGGATTCAAGCGAAATGGTGCATGAATAGAGGAATCAAGCTTCAGCTTGGCTCCAAGGGCTTCTTTACAGTAATATTTGATATGTTGGAAAACAAGGAAATCATATTTGAAGGAGGACCCTATTTCTTCAACTCGACCATATTATATATGACATATTGGAAAGAAAACTTCACCTCGAAGAAGGAAGACTTCACCAGAGTTCTAGTCTAGATTCGATTGTATTCCCTACCCACTGACTATTGGTCTCCTTCCATCCTTAAGGGAATTGGAGACAAGCTAGGTGAATACATCAAGATATTGGAAGGAACACGAGCAAGCCATTATGTTTCCTATCCCCGCTTATGTGCCTACATGGACGTTTATGGGGCTCTCCTAGAGGCCATAAAACTAGTGTTCGCGAATGAAAGTTGGCTCCAGAGCATGGACTATGAACACATTCCTTTCAGATGTCGCAAATGCCATGAACGCGGGCATATTTTCCAGGATTGTCCACAAAATGCCTCACACGCAACCAACTCTGTGGCTCAGAAGAAATGGGTGAGCAGGGCTTCACAAGGGTAGTTTCCAGGAACAAGAACAATCAAAATCCCCAAAGTAAGCAGGCTTCAGTGAGCCAAGTCAACAAGAACAAGTTTAGAATCTTGGGTGAAGATCAAGATAAGGAAGATAATGAAACAGGAGGCACAATAGGGAACATACCCTTCCCTCAAGCGAATAAGGAAAAATAAACAAGCCCATAGTCATCCCAAGTCCTATAGCCATCCCAAGTGAAATCGGGCCAGGAACATAAGACATTGAAATGGAGCAAGAAAGCACCAATGATCTAGCAAAGGAAAAGGCGATTGAAGAAGTCTTGGGGGACATGGACCACAACAAAATCGTAGAAGTTTGGGAAAAGAGGGTACTGGAAGCCATCCCGGAGGAGTTCCTTCAAAAACTAAAGAAAGTGTACCTCTATAAAGAAGAGCTTAAGCAAGCAACGACCAAAAGACAATACGAGGACCTCAACAATACTGGAATCAAATCCAATGTCCTAGCAGATCAATACTGTAACCTCCTCCTCCCACATTTACCCGCTTTCATCAGGTAAACATGAGCTGAGGATCATTATGATAAGACTCAACCTCCTATATGACCTTAAGGAAATGGAGTTGACAACTTAGGACCTTACTGACTTCCCTCAACTGCTACAGGACCTCCGAGGGAAACCCAACCCTTCCAAGTGTCCAACCCCTAAGATAACTCTCTTTTTCACTGAACTAGAGCCTTAGTCGCTCCCTTTCCAAGGCATACAAGCGACTATAGTCCTCCAGTCGCTCCCATAGGCCTACCTGCCAGCGACTATGGACTTTTCTAGTCAATTTTATGTTAGTGACCCCAAACTCTTAGCCACTTTTTAAGGGCTACGACTCAGGCCTCTTCCCAAAACTCAGTGAAACTTCCATAAATGATGAATGACATAGAAACAAATCTTATAAATCAAAACTTGAACCAAGACTTGACCTGACCTCTCCCAATTGGGACTAATATTTCGTTAAACACTTGGTAAACATGCAACCTACAGGTCATGAATGCAAATCTGAACATAAGGATCTGGAAACTTATATGAGATTTAACAAGAAGAACCAATTCCTTCTCACAATAGCTATCATAACACCAATTAGGTCTTGCATTCATTATTCATTCAGTTACAAGTAAAAACATGAAGAGATCCATGACTAAGATCTGTCAGTAAACCATGCTTATAACCAGATAAATAACAATGATAGAATAGGAATTAAATCCACATAATAACAAGTACATTTTCTCATCAAAAGCGAGAGAAACTTAGCTCTTATTAAAGATAAGCAAAAGCCAACCATGTATGAGACTTCCACGTACCACCCGACCCTAGATTCAGTTGAACTAAATATTTTGTTCAGCCAATCACCCTTGTGTCATATTCCAAGCATGAATGTGGGATCTCATGGGATAAACCAATCCAAAAATAACCAAGGGGATCCAGAGGTTAAACCACCTCCACCCTTACCATATCATGATCTCTCCTAAATCGATGTCGAGATCACAAAACCAAACCAAGCTTGGATGCCTCATAATTCCTTGACCATCCCTTCAGGAATTTTCCTATCTCCACCCACCTATTGAGGGCTTCCCCAAGAAAACCATCTCCACCCCCAACCCTTAGGATCTTCCTGAGACCACCTCACCCAGATCCAAAATCTTCCCACAATACAAAGCTCAAACCGATAAAGAATCCCATCACACCATGGTTATCCAGAAATGGCAAGGCAAGGCTAAAATCCATTGTCGAAACCCGGCAAAATCCATGCCAATGATGACAAAAGAACCAAATACCAACATGCACATACCATGCATGTCAAAACCATCTAGGAAATCATGCATGCAACATGTTACCTGCAAGTATTCGTGTTGAAGCTACTTGATCCAAATTTTCCTTGTTTGATCCTTGTTTTCCTTTACTTTCCTTGTCCTTCCTTGGTTTGCTTGCTTTCCTTCTCCTCTTGGTGCTCTTCTCCTCTCTGAAACCAATTCCAAAACTGAACTGAAAAAAAGGCTACCAACTAATGCTCTTAGGTCTTTTTATTATTGAAGCTTCTAATTTCTTCATTTTTCCTTGAGTTTCCTTCAATTTCCCCCTCACATGCAATCTGTGACCTTTCACCTTCCTTTTCTCCATATTTCCTTTATTTTCATAAAATAAATGCCAAAAATACCTTTTTGCCTTTCCAAAGCCTTTGTCATTGCCTTTGCGAATTTATCTTTAGCCGTAAACACATAAAGTGATGCCCACTAGGATATTTTTCCTTTATCAACTTTTATCACATAAACTGTTAACCCGAGGTTGTCATAGAGCCTTCCCCCTCAGGGAGCTTATGGAGCTTTATAACCTATCTCATTGCTTTAAAATATACTGTTTATGGAGCTTTATAACCTAGCTCGTTGCAGTATTTACAATAACATTCTGCTCAAAAGCAAAAACCATCATGACATACATGACAACATGACAACCATACCGCTTATTTGAGCTTTATAACACAACTCATTGCGGTATTTACAATAACAACCATACATAAATATGTACAAATACCAAGAACTTATTTGCCTCCACTAGAAAATAATAAAGGATTCATTGCCCGCATTTGATCAATCATCTCTCATGTAGCTTCATCGAGCCCAAAGTGCTTCCACTGTAGTTTAACCTGCTCGATTGCTTGGTTCCGGAGCATGAGTTATTTCTGCTGCACTATACACTGAGGTTTCGGCTGGAATTATCCTTTTGGTTCCACCTGCAATACAGACCAATTAATAACATGATCAACATCCTTTACATACATGTTAAGCAACGAAACATGGAAAACATCATGTACTTTCATTGTCGGAGGCAGTGCAAGTCTGTAGGCCACTGGTCTAATCCTCTCAAGGATCTCAAAAGGCTCGCAATACTGTGGTGCAAACTTGGCACATGATATAATCCTCAAGGAACTCTTCTTGGGCTTGATGCGCAAATACACGTGCTCCCTAACCTAAAACTCCTTAAATTCCCTATGCTGGTCTGCATAACTCTTATGCATGTCCTGTGTTGCCTTTGTATTCTTCTTGATAACCTGCATTTCCTATTCCATGTCTGCCAACAAGTTTGGTATAATAAGTACTATGTTCACTGGAACACTCTAGCTGATGGGAATGTTACAACTCCACCCATAGAGTGCCTCAAACGGACTCATCCTCAATGACTCCTTATAACCATTGTTGTAAGCAAACTCGAGCAATGAAAGATATTCCTTCCATTTCCTTTATTGATGCATGACATGCATCTTCAACGTATACTCCATTATCCTGTTGACCCTCTCTATCTGTCCATTCATCTGTGGATGATAAGTTGTGTTGAAGGCCAACTCTATCCCCAAAACTACAAATATCTCCTTCCAAAACTTGGAAGTGAACTTGGCATCCTTGTCTGACACAATATTCTTCGGAACACCATGCAATCTCATGATCTCCCTGATGAATACTTGTGCTACCTCGCTAGTTGAATAAGTAGTCTCCACTAGAATGAAGTGAGCTACCTTTCTCAGTCTATCTTCCGCAACCATGATAGAATCATGTTGCCTCGATGTTCTCACAAGACCTGTTATGAAGTGGAAATGACCTCCCATTTCCATTCTGGAATTTAAATAGGTTGAAGAAATCCACATGGATGTTTACACTCTGCTTTCACCTATTGATAATCCAAACATCTAGCCACAAACTCTACCACTTCCTTCTTCAGATTCGTCCAATATTAGAACTTCTTCACTATTTTCAACGTCTTCTAATATCTTGAGTGACCTGAATATGGTTTAACATGCAACTCCCTCAATATAAGCTTCTTGTGCTCGTTGTCATCCGACACATAGATCATATCCATGAATCTCACCAAGCCATTTGTTGTAAGACAATAGTCCACATCGTGATCATCTATACCTTGTTGTAACATGTGCATAAGCTCCCTGTACATGTCATCATGTTGTCCTACTTGTAATATATGGTCCTATAAATCTGTCCAATATGCGCTCACTACTGCAACATGGTTCAACTGCACTTTCCTGCTAAGAGCATTTGCAACCATGTTCCCCTTTCCCGTTATGTATCCACTCTCGAAGTCAAACTCACTAAGGGTAGCCAACCATCTAGCTTGCCTGGCATTCAAATTCGGTTGGTCAAACATATATCTCAACCCACTGTGATCACTCATCAATACAAACCTCCCATCAAGAAGATAATGCATCCACATATTCAAGGTGTGAATAATAATTGCCAACTCAAGATCATGAGTCACATAGTTTTGCTCCTGCTCATTCAATTTCCTGGACTCATAACACACCACCTGTCTTTTCTACATAAGGACTCCACCAAGCCCTCACTTGCAAGCATTCGTGCACTCCACAAACTCTTTATCTGGATCTGCAATCTTTAACACCGGAGAATTTGTCAACAATTGCTTCAATTGTTCAAAATTGCTTGCACATTCCTCCGTCAGTTCAAACTTCTTGCCTTTTCTCTGCAATGGATATGCAATGCATGAGAAGACTCTGATGAACCTCCTATAGTAACCTGCTAAACCCATGAATGATCATATTTCATCCATATTTCTAGGAGTTGCCCATTCCATAATAGTTTTTATATTTTTTGGATCTACTCCTATGCCTTCCTTGGAAACAACATGTCCTAAGTAATGTACCCTTGTCTAAAATAAAATGCACTTGCTAAGCTTGGCATACAACTGATGCGCTCTTAGCAATCTCAACAGTGTTGCTAAATTCTTGACATGATTTTCATCATTATTAAAATATATCATAATATCATCAATGAATACAATAAAAAACTTGTTCATATAAGGACGCAACACACTATTCATCAAGCACATAAAAGTAGTTGGGGCATTATTCAAACCAAAAGGAACTACAACAAACTCATAATGCCCATATCTTGTCCTGAAAGCATTCTTGTAGATGTCCTCTTCCTTGATGTGTACCAGATGTTATCATGATCTCAAATCAATCTTTGAGAACATTGTTGCTCTCTTCTATCGATCAAACTGTAGAAATTTATGAATCTTATACTTTATGTAGAAATTATTACTGTTAATCCAGTTATGCTCCTCCTACTTAGGCAAGTTATTAACTGAATAAATTCAAGTTAAAATCGAAGCAAAACACATAACAGATCTCTACCAATCCACATCTAGAATAAGCACATGCACACATTAACAAAGTGACATAGTTATTTATGGAAAAATAGTCCCCGGAAAAACCCAATGCAGGAAAACCGGTCTCTGGCTGCTGGAGGGTTCTATTATTAAGAATATTTCTGAATACACAAATATGGGTTCCAAATCTAGAAAACTTGTCAGAGAAAACACTAGATCTACAGCTCATTGGTTGACCTAGGGCAAAAATAATGACTGATCCACACCCTCAAATGAGATTTACAGAACTCAGCCAAGATTAGGGCCTAGAAACCCCAGCGCTGCGCCTGAAAGGCTCTGTGTCAACCTCTGAAGCCCCTGAAAGGCTCTGTGTCAGCCTCTGAAGTCCTCCAAACCTTCAACGCTGCTCTGGAAGGGGCTGCGTTACCCCTGACTGGGTGACGCAGTCACTACGTTGCCCCTGAAGGGTCTCTGCGTAATCTCTGAGATTTTCCTGCTGAAAATCACGTTGTCCTTGGAGAGACTGCGTTGTCCTTGCTGCTCCTGTTGTTTCCTTCCCCTGCGTTGTTCTTGAGCTGATCTCTGCCTCTTGTGTATTCTAGACCCCGGGATCAGATCATCCCCTTGGTCTAAATTCCCCTCTCTGCAGTTGAAACACTTTTGAGTATTCTTAACAAACCCTGCCCTAGAATATTAGCTTAGCTTCAGTACTCTGCCTCTATGTGTCTTCGCAAATGACCCCAAGCCTTTCCTTTATACTTTTCTCGTTGACAAATCAATGGCCATGATCAGATCTTGAATCAATGGATAAGATTAAAAGAAAGCTTGATCTGTGTGACTTAAGACAATTTCATCACATGTTTAATTAAATTCACTTTAATTATTTAAGTTCCCTAAGTTTTGACTTAGGAAATACATTAAAATAATTAATTAATTTAATATCTCCTAAACTAGATGAAATTTCCCAAATCCATTTATGGGTCTTGTAGAACAAGTGTACTCTAGTCCTTCCGCAAAATTTGGGACCTAGAGCACAACTGATGCTACCCCAAATACACAAAATCTCAACACTCCCTCTTAGCATCAAGGGTGTGCTCTAGCAATACATCACACTATGCATTACATGACTCTGAGTACTGGTTCTGTGCTGCTAAAGCTTGGCCTGTTGCCACTCAACTTTGCACTGTTGCTTCCATTTTGTACTGCTGCCCATGACTCTGCCACTGCCACTACAACTTCCGTACTGCAGTTCCCTCTCAATATGTTGCATCTATGCTGCTCATAGCACTGCCACTGCTGATCTATTGCACTGCAACTTCAATTCTTGAGAGAAAACAACTGAATATCCTGCCCAATCTTTGACAGACAAGTTAGATGGGATGCATCCTCATCACTGAAGCTCCATAGGCTACAAATATGTGCTGACATCTAAAGAACGATGCACAAATACAGCTCTGCATGCGTAATCGGACTCCCTCTGCACTATTGAAGTCACATCAGCTCCTTGTGCTAAAATCTATCATGTTGTTGTTTCACTGCGCTTCCCCTCTGAAGCTCTCTGCGTTGTTGCTACTCTACCTGCGTAAGCAGCACTGCTCTGCGCTGCTGAAGTCACATCATCCTCTGTGCTACTACTGCTTCTATGCTGCTACTGCTTTGCTCTGCGCTGCTCCTCCCAGCCTTTAGATCTGCCTCTGCTTCTGCCTCATCTATGATCTATGCACCCACTACTCCACTTGTCCTGCTACTATCTTAAGGTTGTCGCAGCTCGCATGTGATCCAAGAGATGAGCTGCTCAAGGATTCCTCCTTACCTCCATGTAGCTCCTCTACCTGTCCATGTCACCCCACCTCCATGCTTCACGAGCACTCATGGCTGCATCATCTTCTGACCCATCATCTACCACAGCTGCTTTGGAAGAAGATGCTTCCTTGTCCTTTTTCTTCTTAGAACAATGGCTGGCAAAATGTCCCATTTCACCACACTGGAAGCACTTGATATTTAAGAGATCCTTCTTCTTCTTTGGTTGCTTCTTTGATGCCAAGGCTGCATCTTCCTCCTCTTCCTTCTTTACTTTTCTCAATGCAGGGTTGTGCTGCCTCTTGGTGAATTCGTGGAGTTCTTCTTGACGCAGAATTGACTACAAGTTGTCTCAATCTGGGAGGTCTGATCTACCCAAGATACTTTGGACAAAGGTTTCCCACTCATCCATGACTACATTGAGGGTAGTCCTGATTATCACAGCATCATCCACCGTTGCACCCGTTGCAGTCAGCTGATCCCTGATTCACTGCAATCTGAAGAGGAAGTGCTCCATGTCGTCTCCCTTGGTCATTATGAATTACCTCACCTGAGTCTCCAACAACATTTTCCTTTGGACAAACTTTCCCTCATATAGGGAAGTCAAGGCCTTCCACATCTCGTTAGTTGTCTTCTTCTCAGCTATGTGTGGTACAATATGGTTTTTGATACCATCCATAATCAGTCGCTTGGCATGCCCAGCAGCTTCCTTATGCTTCCGAAGGAGATTCGTATTTTTCGGTGTGGTGAGAGTTTGCTCTGCATGGTCTCTTAGATTATATGCCTCAAGGACAATCAGGATCCTTTCCTTCCAAGCTAAAAAGTGTGAGAAGCCATCCAGCCTATCCTGATCACGCAGTCCATGAGGAGCCATCTACTCAGAATGTGTCGGAACTTCCTTTTCTCTTTGCTAGAGAAATGGATCTAAGGCCCTTGGTGAAATAGACACCTTCTACTCCCTCTGACAATTGATTTCCCCCTTGGAAATCTACCAAATCAACTATGATTCAGTTGCTTCTTTGATCCTCTGATCAAACTGCAAGTTTCCTTTGGCAATAAACTTTTTGAGAAGTTGATCTCCTCTCGCTCTTTGTCACTTGTGCTCAGGCTAAAAATCTAAAAACTTCGGAATTTTAACCCCTCCAGCTCTTCTGAATTTCTGCAGCTTTTTTGCAGTCTTTTATGGAACTGACAGATTCAGATTTGAATCACACTGGCTGGCTTCAGACCAAACCAGTGTTGTTTCTAAGCTGCCTCTGTGCAGTAATTGAGTGGGCTTTCCAGGACACAGCGCTGGACAACATCACCCTTCCCTCTGCGTGAATTTGCCTATGAAAACTACGTTGTCCTTTCATATCTGCATTTTTGTTGCTTTTCCAACTGCTTCCTGCAACTAGAACCTTCAGTATTTTCTGTTGGTGACCCTCCTAGATCTAAAATTGCTCCAATACCATGTAGAAATTTATGAATATTATACTTTATGCAGGAATTATTATTGTTAATCTGGTTATGCTCCTCCTACTTAGACAAGTTATTAACTGAATAAATTCAAGTTAAAATTGAAGCAAAACACATAATACATCTCTACCAATCCAGATCTATAATAAGCACATGCACACATTAACAAAGTGACACAGTTGAGGAAGGCGGAAGAATGAGGTTCCCGATGGTGCTGGGCGGGAATTTTACAGGTTTGAATGGCGATGGGAGGAAACCTGCGCAGGCTCTGAGCGCTGAGACTTTCGCGGATCTGACAAGTAATAGTGCGCAGCCCGGTATTCTCTCTAAAGGAGCGGTGGACTTGTGTACTTCCTCTGGAGGAGCGCTGTCGTCCGTTGGCAACAGTGACGAATCTGAAGGGAGGGAGGGAGGCGTATTGACGGTAAATGGACTTGACCTGCAGGCGCTGAGACTGAGAAAATCTTCGAACGTGGGTATTGATCAACGAGGGCACAGTTTAGAGCGCGGGGAAAATGTTACAGACCCTTCGGTGCTCACGAACAGATTGGGAGATGAGAACAGAGATAGGGAGAACTCGTTCGATGCCTCAGAACATATAAGTTGGGAAGAACAGTGTGGTTTCCATGCCGCTGGTAACAAGAAAGAGTCTGGCTCATCCGTTGCAAGGGAGGCTGGAGCGACGAAAAAGGGTAGCAGAAAACGAAACTGGATCAAGGTCAAAAAAACACAGTATAACTATGTTTTGGGTGAAGACATTGGCTGGGAACAAGTATCTCAAATGGCTAACAGGACTCTGGTAGGCAGGGCTATGGGGAGAGTCTTTGTTCTGAAAACCGTCATTGCTTGGGCCGATGCTCAATGGAAAGAGGCTCTTGGATATGTTCCTGAGGTGGTGTCCCTCTCAAAGGGATGGTATGCATTCAACTTTCTGCAGCCAGAACATACACAGTGGGTGATGCACCGGTGTTGGGCTTTGGACCATTCTCCATTGCTCTTAAAGCCTTGGCACCCTTTATTCGATGCTAGTAGGGAGAGGGTGGACTCGATCCCCCTGTGGGTGCGTATTCCTGGTCTGCCTCTCCATTACTGGACTGAGGAGCACCTCCGGGGTATTGGAAATACACTTGGGGTTTTCTTACAGGCAGATCTCTCCTTTCTCACGACAAATCACAGGAGGGTGGCTCGAATACTTGTCATGATTAACATTCGAGAAGGACTTGCTGAATCCATGAGCCTCCGTTGGGGACACTATGTTATTAAGCAGCTTTTAGATTACGAAAACGTTCCGTTCAGATGCCGCCGCTGTCATGTATATGGCCATCCAGCTTCCGACTGTGCTTCCTTTTCGCGAACCGTGAACAGCAGGAGGCCTAGACCATCTGCGGCGGAGACTAGTTCGATGAGGGCTGGTTCTAGACCCCCCAATACGCAGGCTGGGCCCTCTTCTACTATTCCCTGTGTTTCGAACATTGCTGTCAATGTTTCCAGCCCACAGGAAAAACAGGGCTTACAGGTGTTGGTTGAGGAGTCTGGTCCTCCTGCTGGGCAAGAGTTGCTCCCACAGATTCCTGTCTGTGGAGCGCTTACAACTGTGTTGACTCATAGTCGGCATCTTGGTGTGGCCTTCCAGTTTAGAAATGACGGATTGATGAAGACTGTTTTAACTCTGTGTAAAACATCTCTTATGGGATCCTTCCCATTCTCACCCATTATTAATTTTTCTCTTAATATGATTTCGTCTTCTGTTTCGGTCCAGAAGATTGATTGTGACAAGCTGCCCTGTACAGTATCTACTCTTTCCTCACAGTTAGCGCTTCAAGAGAAGGTTATAGTATTTGATCCGGGTGATGAGCTGTTGACTCCATCGGATCTTGTTGCCCCCCCGGTCTCTAGCTACAACTTGAGATCCAGTGCAAAAAAAGGAGCTGGTGGGTTTGGGAGGGGGAAAACCCCAGCAATGCGGGGCAGGGGAAGGATCTCCTTGTTAGCGAAAGCTCAGGATAGAGCGGTGTTGGATGTATTTGATGGGCGGCAGATGTCAATAGACAGGGCACTTAGAGCAAGTCATTCCCTGAGGCCTGGTGTGTGATGAAGATTCTGTCTTATAATTGTAGGGGATTGGCAGGCCCCCTTAAGAAACCTGCTTTCCGGAGGATTATAACTCTGGACTGTCCGGATATCATTTTGCTACAAGAAACCTTAGGTGATGGGAATGTGGTCAAAGCCAGATTGGAGGGTTGGCTGCCAGGATGGATCTTTGAGACATTGGATGCTAGAGGGAGGTCGGGGGGTTTGGCTGTTGGCTGGAATGAAAGAACAATCAAACCACTGAACTTCTGGGGTATGGAGTCGGTCCTTGGTTTAAATTTTCTGTCGTTAGAGCTTGGCGAAGCTTTTAACATCTTTAATATTTATGGCCCTTATCAAGATAGGGTTCCTTTCTGGGACACACTATTGGGAAATACCTTACTCAAGGGGGACTCAGTGATCCTGGGAGGGGATCTGAATTTTACAATAGGACAGTGTGAGGTATGGGGTCCTCATGCACAATTAGATTCGTTGACTGAGTACTTCACTCAAAAACTGGAGGAGAATCATTTGCTTGATATCGAACCCTTAAAGATGAAACCCACTTGGAGGAACAATAGGTGTTCTGAAGGTAGAATTGCTAAGCGACTTGACCGTTTTCTGGTGGCTGATCAGCTTGTGGAAAAGCCTTTTCAGATTAGGCAGTGGATTGGATGTGGGGGTGCATCTGATCATTTTCCCATTTTTCTTGAGTTTAAGATTGGGCCTAGGCAGCCCCCCAGCCCTTTAAAATTCAACAAAATCTGGCTTAGGGATGAATCTTTTAAAGCACTTGTTCATGCTAGGTGGATCCCCTTTAGGGCGGATAGCCCTCTTACTGCGGCTTTTCAATTTGCAGAAAACTTTAAACGTATCAAGGCTGCTGTTAAGATCTGGTCGGCTGCAAAGAGACAGAGGGAGGACCTGGACTTGAAGCAGGTAGAAGAGGATCTTTGTAAGATCTATGAAGGGTTTGGTGGAGGGTTTCAAACTCAAGCAGATAAAGACACTCTTGTTTCACTAGAAAAAAGAAGACACTCCCTACTTATGGATAAGGAGGAAACATGGAGGTTGAAAAGCAGGGCCACCTGGTTGGCAAGTGGGGATGATAATACAAAGTTTTTTCATGCCTATCCTCGTGGACGGAAGGCGGTGAATACTATTTGGAGCTTAAGAGATGGACAGGGAATGGAACATACTACTTTTGAGGCTAAAGCAAAGCTGGGGATTGATCATTTCAAGGCTCTATATAAGGCTCCAGCTCAGGCATCTATTGCGGAAGTGATTAGAGTTGCACAGATCTTTCCAAGATTTGTACAGGAGGCTGATAACAGATCATTATTGGTTTAGGTTTCTGAGAAGGAGCTAAAGGAGGTTCTTCATAGTTTCCAAAAAGACAAAAGTCCTGGGCCAGATGGATGGTCTGTTGAATTTTTCTTGGCACTGTATGATGTGTTAGGGGCAGATTTACTGAAAGTAGTGGAGGATACCAGAATCTCAGGGAGGATTCCCGCTTGTTTCAACTCCACCTTTATTGCTTTAATCCCGAAAGTGGATAACCCACTTACTCTGGCTGATTTTCGACCAATCTCTTTGTGCAATTGTATTTACAAAGTGGTATCCAAGGTGGTTGCGAGAAGGCTCAAATGCATACTGTCCACACATATCTCCGGTGAACAATTTGGTTTTTTGGATGGTCGACAAATACATGAAGCAATCGGGACGGCTCAAGAGGTCCTCCATAGCATGAAGACCAAGAATCTGAAAGGGACTGTGCTGAAGATCGACCTCTCCAAAGCATTTGACCGGGTAAGCTGGTTATATATTCGTATGCTTTTGACTCATCTTGGTTTTGACATAGGTTTCATAAGATGGATCATGAGTTGCATTACAACTGTCTCTTTCTCTGTTTTGCTTAACGGGGCTGCCTCTCCCTTTTTTCATGCTGAAAGAGGTCTGCGTCAGGGGTGCCCCCTTTCCCCCCTTTTGTTTTTATTGGTTGCTGAGGGTTTAAGCAGGGCACTTCAGGAGGCCAAGAGGCAGGGCTCTTTAAAAGGTATACAGGTTGCTCCAAATTTGTTCATCACTCACCTACTCTTTGTAGATGATGTTTTAATTTTCTGCTCAGGCTCGGTGCGTGATGCAACCACTATAGGAGAGATTTTGGATCTGTTTAGCAAGGCTACAGGTATGGAAGTGAATGCTGGGAAGTCTACCTTAACTACTCATTTTCTGAGGGATGTGGAGAGGCATGAATTTGGGAGGTTCTTTCCCTATATTTCGGCTGGTTTGGATGCAGGGCTGAATTATTTGGGGTTCCATTTAAAACCCAATGACTATAGGAAACAGGATTGGAGCTGGTTTTTGGAAAAACTGGAAAAGCGCTTGAGAGTTTGGTGTCATAAATGGCTGTCCAGAGCTGGGAGGCTGATTTTGGTTAAGTCTGTTCTGGAGGCTGTCCCTGTATATTGGTTGTCCCTCTCTTGGATTCCGAAGGGTATCTTGGAGGCAGCGAGGAGGATCTGCTTTAGATTCCTTTGGAGTGGGAAACAGGATTCTTTGGTGACCCCTTGGGTGCGATGGGACAAAATTGCTGTCCCAAAAGGGATGGGAGGATGGGGACTGAAAAATATTTTCCTTTTTGCTCAGGCTCTTGCTGCTAAAGGGGGGTGGAGACTCATCAATGTGGACAGCCTTTGGACTCGGGTGATCACTCAGAAATATATTGCTCCTTATTCTATTGTTGACTGGATTAGGAATCCAAGGAAATCTTTTGCAGGTGGGTCGATAATTTGGAAGGCCCTTGTCAAATCCTTTCACATTCTGGAATCAAGCCTGGCTTGGGATGTGGGTAGTGGCAGGAAGCTCCGGGTTGGGGAGGATCCTTGGATGGGAAGTGAACAACAACACATCTTGCCCCGGCACACGGTTGAGGCTATAAGGCAGAGGGGGATAACCTTTCTTTCCCATCTTGCTGATCCTGATCGGAGAAGGTTGGGAAATCAGCCATGGATCTTGGCCTCTTCCTTGGGGCTGGATGCTATTGATGAGAGGGCTTTGGCCGTTTATATCCGAGCTTTAAAACAGGCCCATATATTCCTTCAGGATAGGGATGATATGATTGCTTGGGATTTTGATTCTTCGGGGACCTATTCTCCTCGGGCGGGATACACAAAACTAAGTGCTGGAGCTGACTTGGGTGAAGGAGAGGTGGTGGTGGAAGAAACTCTGGAAACTAAACTGCCCTCCTAAGACTCGTCTTTTTATGTGGTGTGTCCTCGAAAATAAAGTCCCTACCTGGGAGGTGCTGCAACACAGATGTTTTCAGGGCCCTGGATGGTGTTGTCTGTGCAAAGCTGATGTGGAATCAGTAAACCACCTCTTCCTCAGTTGTCCCTTCATCAAAGGTGTTTGGCTAGAAGTTTCCAGGTTAGTGGGTATTCATTGTAGATGGGAGGGCCAATCTGTGGCTCATGCATGGGATCAGTGGTGGGTGGCTTATGCTGAGCAGAAACAAAAATCTTTACCTCTCCTTGTAATCTGGGGTTGTTGGTTGGCTCGTAATCGACTGCTTTTTGATGGGTCGGTCAGCACACCAGAGATCATTGGTGCCATGACTGTAGGTCTGCACTCTGCCTTTCCTATTCATATTCGTGCAGCCAACCAGAGGGAGATTCTACAGATGGACATTGATAGGAGGGTTCCTTGGGGCTTTTTTGATGGGGCTATGCAGCGAAATATTTGTGGTGGAGGGGATCTGCTATTTCTTTCTGATTCACATTGGTTTGAGATCTCAGCTGGGCTTGGGGAAGGCACAAACAATTTTGCAGAAGTGCTGAGTCTCAAGATACTCCTGTTGTTCGCTGTGGAAAGAGGTTGCAGAAAGATAAATATCTTTGGAGACTCATTGAATGCGATTAATTGGGTAAATGGTTTCCAGACCTGCAGAGTTTTCCAATTACAGCATTTGATGCGCTCTATTAGGGAGATCCTCATCTCTTTTGAATCCTTCTCCTGTCAACATATATACCGAGAAAACAATGAAGGGGCTGATCGAGCTTCAAAGAGGGGGATTCAGCTGGATGAGGGAATCTGGACTATCAGTGAACATGAGGATGGGAATTTGTCTGAATACTTTCATCCTTCATTATTGGATTGAGAGGTCTCAGGGTACCTTTGTTGGCATGATATACATTTGCCAACTAACAGATCACACATGGTGTGATTTCCACTTTCTTTTTCTCATCAAGTTAGATGCAGCTGGGTGTGATCAATGCTATAATCTCTGGGGCAGCAGTCTCGTGGATGTGTCTCTGCTGTGGGCAGGACAACCTCTTTTGCTTTGACTTCTATTAATTTGCATCTGCCTGGGGATGCAGACTAGTGGTAGTGTTTTTGCTGTGGATTTGTACACAAATGCCAACTACTTATTTTCTGGGGTTACAGCCTCGTGGTCATGCTTTGCTGTGGGCACATCTTATTTGCTGGGGTTGTACTTTGCTGTGTTTATTTGCTTGGGAATATTTATGAATACCATCCTTTCTCTTTGATTGTGAGGCTTCAGGGTACCTTTGTTGGCTTGATAAAAATGTGCCATCCGAATGAACACACATGGTGCTTGTGGTAGTTTATATGGCTGCGGACTGGTACACATATGCCATCTCTCTCTATCTGGGGAGCAGCCTCGGGTTTATGCTTGCTGTGGGCAGATACATACTACTATGGATTATATGCTGTGGTAGATCGAGTTCATGGTTTGCTGTGTTTATTTCTCTGCGTGGAAAACGGTTTCAGGTTGGCTGCATTACATGACTGGTCTTCTTGCCTAAAGAAACACATCAGTGGGCTGGTCCCCTACTATTTCGACTTACACAGCTCTTTCCTGGGCGGTGTTTCTTCAAATATGACATACACAGTCATAAGTCACTTCTTATTTCGACAAACACAGGGCCTATTACAGATTTATTTTGTGAGGCTTTTTAAGCATTGGAGCAACCACTTGGTCCCTGACAGTGGGCTTGGATTGCTTCGGAGTACTTGAATTCTTTGCTCCTTCTTACTGGTAGTGCTACTACAGCAAGTTTTTTTTATTGCATATCTTCTTGCAGGAATATTTTAACAGGAGTTAGTACAACTGTTTTTAAATCTTGATCAGCAGTCCGAATATGATCAAAGACTGATTTGGATACAGAATTGGAATGTTTATTTCTTCTTTGTAAATGCTTTTTTTATACAAACTCTCTGGGTTTGTCTTCATAGAACACATAGTACATGTGATTCTCATTGTAATTTTGTACTCAACTGCAGTAATAAAATTACGCTTTTTTCTCGAGGAAAAAAAAAAAAAAACAAAGTGACACAGTTATTTCTGGACAAATAATCCCTGGAAAAACCCAATGCGGGAAAACTGGTCTCTAGCTGCTGGAGGGTTCTATTATTAAGAATATTTATGAATACCCAACTCTAGGTTCTAGATCTGGAAAACCCAAAAATAAAACACTAGATCTACAGCTCACTAGCTGATCTAGGGCCAAAATAATGACTGATCCACACCCTCAAACGAGATTTACAGAACTCATCCAAGATTAGGGCCTAGAAACCCCAGCGCTGCCCCTGAAAGGCTCTGTGTCAGCCTCTGAAGCCCCTGAAAGGCTCTGTGTCAGCCTCTGAAGCCCCTGGAAGGCTCTGTGTCAACCTCTGAAGTCCTCCAAACCTTCAACGTTGCTTTAGAAGGGACTGCGTTACCCCAGACTGGGTGACATAGTCGCTATGCTGCCCCTGAAGGGTCTCTGTGTAACCCCTGAGGGTTTCCTGCTGAAAATCACGTTGTCCTTAGAGAGACTGCGTTGTCCTTGCTGCTGTTGTTGCTTCCTTCCTCTGCGTTGTCCTCAAGCTGATCTCTGCCTCTTTTGTATTCTAGACCCCGGGATCAGATCATCCCCTTGGTCTAAATTCCCCTCTCTGCAGCGGAAACACTTATGAGTATTCTTAGCAAACCCTGCTCTAGAATCTCAGCTTAGCTTCAATGCTATGCCTTTGTGTGCATTCACAAATGACCCCAAGCCTTTCCTTTATACTTTTCTCGTTGACAAATCAACGCCATGATCAAACCTTAAATCAATGGCTAAGATTAAAAGAAAGCTTGATCCATGTGACTTAAGATAATTTCATCACATGTTTAATTAAATTCACTTTATTTATTTAAGTTCCTTAAGTTCTAACTTAGGAAATACATTAAAATAATTAATTAATTTAATATCTCCTAAACTAGATGAAATTTCCCAAATCCATTTCTGGGTCTTGTAGATCAAGTGTACTCTAGTCCTTCCTCAAAATTCGGGACCTAGAGCACAACTGATGCTACCCAAAATACACACAATCTCAACACAAACAAGTCGTTGATCCTCGAAAATGGGTACCTATTCTTAATCGTCACCTTGTTCAATTGTTTGTAGTCAACGCACAATCTAAGAGTACCATCCTTCTTCTTCATGAACAATACAGGTGCACCCTAAGGCAATACACTTTGCCTAATGTATCCCTTATCAAGCATTTCATTTAACTGCAACTTCAACTCTACTAACTCTGGAGCGTTCATCCTGTAAGGTACCTTTAATGCTAGTGTTGCCCTTAGTACCAACTCAATAGAAAAGTCCACTTCTCTGTGTGGGGGAAACTCTGGAATCTTTGCAGAAAATTCATCCTGAAACTGCTACAAGACTGGATACCTCTTGAAGATTTATGCATCCTCCACATCCTTACCCTTGTTACTAGAAATATGAACTGCAAACATCACACATCCCTTCATACAACTACGCTTACCCTACATAGTTGTGACCATCCTAATTGGTGTAGGCTTCTTCTTTCCCTGCAAAATTATCTTTCCCCATTATCATCCAAGTACTCAATACACTATCATAGCAATCTACTTTGGTCCTTTGGTGATACAACCAGTCCATAACCAAAATCATACTATATAATCAAAATGGCAGTACATTTAGATGTGTTGTTGTAGGCATACCATTCAACTAAAATGCACAAGATCTCACCCAATGATGAAGTCTCTTCTTCATACATGTAGCCAATTTCACCAACCAAGACTCAACATGCACTTATTTTCTTAAGTCACACTTTTCCACTAGGTCGGGATAAACATAACTATAATTAGATCCAGGATCAATCAAAATAGAAACAACTTGACCATAGAGCTTACCTTCCATCTCGATAATGGATGCCTAATGATTTGCCCGCTTCTTATCCACAGCTGCATAAATACGAGGAATTCTATGACCAACATCCCCAATTGTGTGTGCCTCCTAAGAACTATAGATCTGAGGCCTACCACCCTGGTACAATGGACAATCCTTCTTCGATGATCTTTGCCACATAACCAACACCACAATGGTCCTCTACCATCATCTCTACTATGCTGCTCTCCCAGTTGTGACCCATGTCCCTTCTCAACTGCATTTAACTTCTTGTCAGGAACCACATTTTCTTTCTCACCTGCATCATGAGGGCTTCCTCGCTTCGGTGGCCACACTTTATAATTCGCCTTAAAATCACACTTAGGCTCAACTTTGCACTTTGACTGCTCATAACAATGCTTCAACTTTCGGATGGCCTCTTCCAACGATATAGGCTCATCAAAATCAATCTAGTCTCTATATGCTGTGGGAAATCCACTGATGAATATTTAAATATTATCTTTCTCATCCTTGATATAAGGCACATACCTCAACAACTATACTCATCATCTGTCATAGAACCCATTTTCAGCTCATAAAACTAATTAGATCTATCATCGTAGTACCTCTCCGATAAGTACTTCTTCTTGAATATTCTCTCGAAATCATCCCAAATCAATTCTTCTTCTCAAATTCCCTTGACATTATTTACATTTTCCCACCATATATTTGATTTCCCTTTGAGACTGAAAGTGGATATCTTGGCTTTCATGTTCTCTGAATAGATATGCAATCGAAAGAATTTCTTCATCCCAAGCAACTATGTCTCATCATCTTCTAACTTCTTCATCTCTCCATCAAATGTAGGGGGCTTTACTTTCTTAGACTCCTCAGGAAAATACTCCCTCCTCCTATGAGGATGATGATGGTGATGAATCCTAGACAAGGAAATAGAATGATTCCCGTATATACCAGTCCTCCTATCACATGTATCCAATGATCTGCCACCTCTAACTGTGTCCTCTCTATCCCTTATATATCTGGACAGAGATCTACTACCATAGGCTCCATTCGTTTTCTCTTACTTCTCTTGACTTGTTCTCAACTGTCCTTGTTTCTCCAACTCTTATAAGCTCTAAACAATGATTGCATTAACCTCTGCCTACTTCTCCTGAGCTCTTGCAACTCTTTCATGAGCCTCAACCAACCTGTCATTGTCTTCTCTACAACTTTTAATCTTTGCCCTCAAACTCCACAATGTATCTGCAATACCAAGAGAATACTCTTCTCCTTATTGCCCAACTGATATGTAGGGAGAGTCACAAGAACTGTAGTCTACCATTTTGCTCGTCATATTTGATTCTCTTCTTCCTGCAAGTGTACCATGCCAGATAAACCAAATAGATACCAAAATAAAATCCATACCTCATTAATGTCCAGGGAGGCTTATCTCATCTTCAAGATCATTCCACATTAGCATGTACATGTATAATAACAAGCATATCCATATAATAACACAACAACATCACAACATCATGCACGAACATAAAAAATATATACCATGATCCCATGCATGACAACCATAACCTTGAAAACATCAAACTTTACCCAAAGAGAGCACAACCCACTTTGATACCACCTTGTAACCTCCTTCTCCCAAATTAACCTGCTTTCATTGGTTTACAACAAACATGAGATGAGGGTCACTACGACAAGACTCAACGTCTATATGACCTTAAGGAAATGGAGTCGACAACTTAAGACCTTGCTGACTTCCCTCGGGTGCTACAGGACTTCTAAGGGAAACCCAAGCCCTCCAGGTATCCAACCCTTGATATACCTCTCTTCTTCACTAAACTAGAGCCTTAGCCACTCCCTTTTCAAGGCATGCAAGTGACCATATCTCTTTAGTCTCTCCCATAGGCTTGCGTACCAGTGCCTGTGGACTTGTCCAGTCAATTCTATGCAAGCGACACCGAACTCTGAGCCACTTTTTCAGGGCTAAGACTCGGGCCTCTGCCTAGATTTAAGTGAAACTTCCAAAAATGATGAATGGCATAGAAACAAAGCTTATAAACCAAAACTTGAGCTAGGACTTGACCTTACCTTGTGAAAATTCCTATATCTGACAATCTTAGGAATCCTATTGCAACTAACTGAATCTACTTCATCTACTTGTAAATTACATTACACAGTTATTTTCATTCTTCTTCATGAAAATATTAAAGTATTGTTGTCGCCAAAATCAACACTTGGACTGAATCAAGCGCCTGACCAGACACATCCTAAACTCTAAGGCAATTTAATGATTTGTTTTATGAGATTGGTAGGTGGTTTAAATCTCATCCACTAAAAAGAGATTGCAGTGAAATCCATAGTTCGACTAATGGGGGTATTAGAGCCTGATGTGGTAGAAAAGAGTGAGTTTGCAGCCTACGAGGAGAAGAAAATGTAAAATGAGAGAAGAAATAGTAGGTCTGCAAAGCAGAAATCTACTGAATTTGGTAGAAATTAACACAAGTAGCAACTCAACAATATTTCATCAATAGAAAGTTATTTCTAGTCTTACAATATTCTCACTGAAATATTATAAAATATAACTGTCATGAGTGATGCTCTTCCCACTGTTATTATATATATTTTACCAAGAAGGATCACTATGTGAGACTAACAAAAATTGATAAAACACATGAACATGTCAAGAAACTGATAAAAACTCATAACAGCATGAGGAATTGAAAACTGCAACTGAAGATAATAAGATCTGTAAACACAAGTGGAAATTGACAATACACACACCAGATTGGTAGTAAGTCCTCAGAAGTTTCTATCCATTTCATTCACTAAAAATAGAACTGATCATTAGAGTCAAGATTCTAAAACCACGAACCCTTACTTCATAGCAGTTTTTCATATATATACAAAAATATGAAACTGTCATCCCCAAAAAAGGAGTAAATATATTCCTAACAGTTATTACCATCTTGTGCAAGAGACGAGGCTTATCCAAAAAAATTAATACAAAGTGCTATGACATAATCAAAGTAAACAACATCAAGGCTAACAATTCGAAGTGGTTGTATAATGTGGCAGTCTATAGGAAGACTCCTCCTCTATTCATGTGCAACCAACTCCACAAAAAGTGTAATCAATAGTGAAAGTGACGTGTGGTTGTTCCTTGAATGCTGCCTGGAACCTCGCAGAAACGTGTTGGTGCTGAGAGTAATTGTAGAAATATGTTTCAGAGAAACTTTGTCATTGTTCCTTTCCATTGGTTTCTTGTTTGTCGTGATAGGGATGGAGGCATATTAAAAGAGATAGGGAGTTTCATTTTATTAGCGGGAGGGATTGTTAAATAAATGATGAGCGGGAGGAGAAAACCCTTTGTAAATATATCGCAATCGCAAATTGGGGTCGAAACGTTTAAACATAAGACACAAGCGGGAGGGAACACGATTTGCGATGGGGGTGATGACGTGGCAAGGAGGTGGGCCTGCTTCGCAAATCACAAATTGGGAGTTTTGTTATGAGGGACGAGAGGTAAGTGTTAAAACTTGTGAAGTGCGATGTGCGATGAACAGAGGGTGACGTGGCAGGACGGAGATGGGGCCCATTTAATATCGCAAATCGAGAGTTTTTTTTACGAGGAACAGGAAGTAAGTGTTAAAACTTGCAAAGTGCGATGTGCGATGAACAGAGGGTGATGTGGCAGGACATAGATGGGGCCCATTTAATACCGCAAATCACAAATCAGGATTTTTGTTATGAGGAGCTGGAGGTAAGTGTTAAAACTTGTGAAGTACGATGTGCGGTGAACAAAGGGTGACGTGGACGTTGCAGGACAGAGATGGGGCCCATTTAATATCGCAAATTGCAAATCGAGAGTTTTGTTATGAGGAACGGAGGTAAGTGTTAAAACTTGTGAAGTGCAATGAACAGAGGGTGACGTGGCAGGGAAAGGTCTCACTTTAATATTGCAATCGGGGTTTTGTAGGAGACGACAATTGTAACATGAATGAAAGTTAAAACTGCGATAAGTCGATTGTGATGAAAGGGTAAGGGGTCCACCGTGATTAAGTGCGGTAAGTTATATCATATAATATATGATATTACAGAGGTTTGTTGTGGTGCTGGTAGAACTTCTTTTTAACTATAAAAAATGGATTTTAATAGTTAAAAAGGGGTTTCAAAAGAAATGAAACACTGGAATTTGGGTTTTTAGAAAAATGAAAGGTAAAAGAGGGAAAATGAAATGATGAAGGTAGAAATGAATATTTCTCACCACTACACTCTGACAATGACACTTTCATCTTACAACCAAACTGAAAAGGCATACTGATTCCTTGAAGAATGATGACCAGACTTTGAAAATCTTTGAAAAATTGCAGTGCTAACATTACTTAAGCAACCTACACTTAATACTTTATGATTCTAAAACAAGGAAACCGAGCAAATAATAAATCACACATAGGACACCATTATTTTTGGATAAAAGTCCCCGAAAAAACCGAATGTGGGAAAACCGGTGCGACAGATCTAAGGGTTTATTATTATTAAGCAAAAATTTATTAATACAATCTTTGGATGCCTTGTTGGCTATCCAGTACAGAGAAATCACGACAGACAAAAATATAGTGAGTTTTACCTCGCACTGCAAGTCTCGATTGATTTGGTAGTTGAACTAACGAAACCCCAACAACATCTGCTTTGCCTCAGCGCAGTAGCTGCATAGGCATGCGTGGGGACCTTTGTGGATTGCATCACATATTCTCTAGGATCAATCTACTCCTCAAAAAATCGAGTTCCAACCCTCCCATCTCAGAACCCAAATCTCCTTACAAATCTCGGACTATCACACGAAAACAATGTGCAGCTTCTGCGTGGGCCTGCGTCACCCCTTCTGGGGCCTACGTCACACCCTTTGGAGGTTGTGTTGATTCCTCTGTTGATTCTGCTGCCTTTCTGCTATGTATTCTTGGTACCAGAGAAGATCCTCTGACCAATAATTGTCTCTGCCCCTCACTACAACTAGAATCACTTGGATCTGATCTTCGTCCGAGCATTTGCTTTGCAGAATAATTTGATCACTTGATTCACTCGGTGTGTCTTTCCAAATGGCCCTCAAGCCTTCCTTTATAGTCTTATAGTTGAGATATCAACGACCGAGATTAGATCTCTAATCAATGACTAAGATTATAACTTGACTTGATCTTAGATTTCTAGATCATTCTCACTCTACTTTATTAATACCCTTTAATTATTTAATTTCCTTAAGTTTAGACTTAGCATCCCCATTAAAATAATTAATTTTTACAATAAAACATAATCCGAGTGGAATTTTCAGAAACAGTTTCTAGGTTCTTTGGAATACCAGCGCCTAAGCCTCTCCACAAACTTTGATACTTAGAGCACTTATGATGTTACCAAAACTCAACACTCCCTCTTAGTGAGGAAAGTTCTCTAACAACATGCATGTTGCATACTACTTTGACCCTAAAGTGTCCTATGCACTGCTGAAGTCTTACAAGTTGTCCATCAACCACTGCACTGCTACTAGAAATGTATTGTTTCCCATGACACTGCCACTGCCACTACTGCATCCGTACTACAACCCCCTCTCAATTGATGCATATTTTATGCTGCTATCACTGCCATTGCTAACATTGCATATGTCCTGCAACTCAGTTGCTGAGAAAAGCAACTGAAATCACCCAAAAACTGAAAAAGTATTTAGTGGATGCACCTCGGTGTTGAAGACTCTCACTGCTGATAGCTACTGCGTTGTCCCTTTGATGCATTGCGCTGCTACTGCTCTGCACTGCACTACACTATTGTGCACTATGTTGCTGCTGGTTTGTTCTATGCTGCTCCAGAAGTAGGCGTTGCTACCTATTGCAACTATCGCTCTATCACTCCTTGGCTCCCATTGAAAATTCCTCCATCCTACTATTGATGATCAAGGGAACTCATAGCAAGGTTGTGATCCAAGAGGTGGGCTCCTCAAGGATCTTATCCAACTGAATTTCAAGATGAACTATAGTTCTATGTTTTCCCATTTATCTCCTCGAGAAGCGTGGGCACTCATGGAAAACTCATCCTGCTCGATATCTGCAGCTGCAACTTTATGATCGTGTTTTTCATCCTTGTCCTTTTTCTTCAAAGGACATTGTGATGCAAAGTGGACCCTCTCGCCACATTTGAAACACTTCACCTTTGAGACATCTATCTTCTATCTATGTTGCCCTTGTTGGCCCTTCGATGCGAGGGATGAAATATCCTCCTCCTCTGAATTATTCAATCCACTCCCACTGCCACCGTCAGGCTTGCACTTGATTATATCCCTCCTTAGCTCCTCCTCCTGAAGTGATTCCCACATCTGCTCCCAACTAGGAAGCGTATCCCTACCCAAAATACTTTGACAAAAACTTGCTACTCCTCCATGAATGCGTTAAGGGCTAGCCTCACCATAGTTGCAGTAGTTGGGGTGGATCCCACAACTACCAGCTGGTCTCGAATCTCCTGAAGTCTCGTAAGGAATGGAGCAATGCACTCCCCCTTCTACATTTGGATCATCCAGAGCTTCTTCTCCAAGTACATCTTTTGTTGCTCAGAAGTTCCTTTGTATAGTAGGGACAAGGCCTCCCATATCTCCCTGTCGGTGTTCTTGCCAGATATATGAGAGACAATGCGATCCTTGACACCATCAAGGATTAGTCTCTTAGCCTTTTCCATATCGGACTTGTACTTCTTGCTTTGATCCGGATCTGTAAGTACAACAACCACATTATCTGTGAACTCTTTGAGATCATATTTGTCTAGAAGGAATTTGATTATTTCCTTCCATATTACGTAGTTGGAGGATCCCTCCAACCGATCTCGACTCTCAGTTCGTGAGATGCATTTTTAGCCGAAGACTGTCGAACTGCTCCTCTTCTTCCCCCACTATGCAACACTAACTAGGCTTATGCACTCCTTGTGTAGCTCGTAGATCTACTGCTCAAATATTGGAAAAATGTTGAATTCCTCGGTAAGGAACTCACTGAGGAAGAATTCCCCACTATGTGTTATTATTCTTCTTCTGACGTTTCTCTGCCCAACAATTTCTTATAGAAAAAATGTGTCCCTATGGATTTGCGTGAAGGCCCTGCGCTTCTCCCTCTACCTCGACAAGATCTTGATCCAGAAGTATTATCTCTTTTTCGACTCACTCAAAGAGAGACAACCTCGAAAAATTATCCCTCCTAGCTAGAACTGTGCAATCCCTCTATGGATTCGATCTGCCACTGCTACAGCAATTTGGCCTTCACTTCAGTGTTAGATCCACTCTTCCTGTTTCACATCAAATGCTCTAATACCATGTGAAAATTCCTAGATCTGACAATCTTAGGAATCCTACTAAAACTAACTGAATCTACTTTATCTACTTTTAAATTACATTACACAGTTATTTTCATATTTCTTCATGATAACATTGAAGTAAATTACTGAAGCAGCCTACACCTAATACTTTATGATTCTGAAACAAGGAAACAGAGCAAAGAATAAATCATACATAGGACACCATTGTTTTTGGATGGAAGTCTGTGGAAAAACCAGTGTAGTAGATGTGAGGGTTTATTATTATTAAGCAACAGTTTCTAAATACAATATCTGGATGCCTTGCTGGCTATCCAGTACAGAGAAATCACGACAGAAAAAAAGTATAGTGAGTTTTACCTCACATTGTAAGTCTCAACTGATCCGATAGCTGAACTGACGAAACCCCAACACCCTATGCATTGCCTCTGCGTAGTAGTTGTGTAGGCATGTCTGGGGACCTCCATGGACTGTGTCACCTCCTCTCTAGAATCGATCTGCTCCTCGGAAAGTCGAGTTCCAGCTCTCCCATCTCAGAACCCCGATTTCCTGATAAATCTCAGACTATCTCACGAAAACACTGTGCAGCCTCTGCATGGGACTATGTCACCCCTTCTGGGTCCTACTTCACACCCTTTGGAGGTTGAACTGCTTCCTCTTTGTTATGTATTCTTGGTCCTACAGAAGATCCTCTGACCAATAACTATCTCTTCCCCTCACTGCAACTAGAATCACTTAGATATGATCTTCGTCCGAGCACTTGCTCCGTGAGAAGAATTTGATCACTTGATTCACTCGGTGTGTCTTTCCAAATGGCTCTCAAGCCTTCCTTTATAGTCTTCTCGTTGAGATCTCAACGGTCGAGATTATATATCTAATAAATGCTAAGATTATAACTTGACTTGATCTTCACTTTCTAGATCATTCTCACTCTGTTTTATTAATACCCTTTAATTATTTAATTTCCCTAAGTTTAGACTTAGGGTCCCCATTAAAATAATTAATTTTTACAATAAAACATAATCCTGGTGGAATTTTCACAAACGGTTTCTGGGTTATTTGGAATACCAATGCCTAATCCTCTCCAAAAACTTTGGGACTTAGAGAAATTTTGATGCTACCAAAAATCAACAGACCTCTCCCAATCGCGACTGGCATTCTGACAAACACTTGGTAGACATGCAACCTACAGGTCATGAATGAAAATTTAAACATAAGGATTTGGAAACTTACCCGAGCTTTAACAAGAAGTACTAATGCCTTCTCACAAGAGTTGCCATAACACTAATTAGGTCTTGCATTCATTATTCAATTAGTTACAAGTAAAAACATGAAGAGAGTCATGCCTAAAATATGTCATAAAACCATGCTTATAACCAACATATAACCAGATACATAACAATGATAGAAAAACCATTAAATCCACATAATAACAAGAACAGTTACTCATCAAAAGCAATAGAAACTTATCTCTTATTAAACATAGGAAATCCAACCAGGTCTGGGACTTCCATGTACCACCCGACCATAGATTAGGATGAACCAAATCTTTCTTTCAGTCAGTCACCCTCGTGCCATATTCAAAGCATGAATGTGGGATATCATGGGATAAATCAATCCAAAAACAACCAAGGGAATCCAGAGGTTAAACCACCTCCACCCTCACCATACCATGATCTCAGCTAAACTGGTGTCAAGATCAGAAAGCCAAACCGAGATTGGATGCCTCAAAATTCCTTCATCATCCCTTAAGTAATTTTCCTGTCTCCATCGACCTGTCGAGGGCTTCTTGGAAAAACCATCTCCACCCCCATCCCTTAGGATTTTCCTGAGACCACCTCACCCATATCCAAAATCTTCCCACGATCCAAAGCTCAAATCAAGAAAAAATACCATCAAACCATGGCTATCCAAAAATGGAAAGGCAAGGCTAAAATCCACTTCCAAAACTCGACAAAATCCATGCCAATGAAAACAAAAGAACCAAATACCAACATGCACATACCATGCATGTCGAAACCAACTAGGAAATCATACATGCAACCTGTTACGTGCAAGTATTCCCACTGAAGCTGCTTGATCCAAATTGTCCTTGCTTGATCCTTGTTTTCCTTGTCCTTCCTTGGCTTGCTTGCTTTCCTTCGACTCTTGGTACTCTTCTCCTCTCTAAAACCAATTCCAAAACTAAACAAACAAAAAGGCTACAAATTGATGCTTTAAGGTCTTGTTATTATTGATGCCTCTAATTTCTTCATTTTTCCTTCAATTTCCTCCTCACATGCAACTTGTGACCTTTCACCTTCATTTTCTGCTTATTTCCTCTATTTTCATAAAATAAATGGCAAAATACATTTTTTCCATTCCAAAGCCTTTTCCATTGCCTTTGCCAATTTCCCTTTAGCCTCAAACACATAAAGTGATTCCCACTAAGATATTTTGCCTAACATTCAGCTTGGAATAATAATACCTTGATTATGGTCTTATTTTTCCTTTATTAACTTTTACTACATGAAATTTTAACCCGAGGTTGTTACAAATACAACCCCAAATGAATGGGAAGAAAGTGAGGTAGGAAACCTACTAGTCAAATTATTCAATATCTTGGAGCAAGGATGATCAATGAAGGAAAGGTAAGGGCCCTAATCTCAACTTAAAAATATTCCCAATGGAATTGATCTCATGGAATATTAAAAGTATGAATGGACCCGCAAAAAGAAAACTTCTCAAGCAGAATATTATGCCAAGAAAACTAGAGAGAGTGTTTATTCAGGAAACAAAAGTAGGTTTAGAGGTTATGCCTTCCCTTCAAAAGCATTGTTGGAAGGGATAAAATAGTATTACAATCATTTCCAGAGGCCCAACATGAGGACAACTAATAACATGGAATGAAACGTTTTTGGATCTTAAAGCATCTATCGCTACTCTGAACATCTTAATAACAATAATTCAATTAATAGAAACCCCATAAACATTATGTGTTACCAATGTCTATGGCTCGCATAGAGTTGGAGAAAGGATCAATATGTTGGATACGCTAAAGAAAATTCATGGGGCCTTGCTATGCTCCCACAAAATATTTGGAGGATACTTTAACATGATCCTCAATATTTATGAGAAAAAAGGGGGCCTCAAAAGATTCAACAAAGATGCGAAAGATTTTAGAGAAGCAATAGACCAATTGGAATTTGTGGATATGGAAACTCATAATTGCATATTCACATGGAATAACAAGAGAGGAGGATAAAGCCAAATTTCCTCCCACCTGGACCAATTGCTAATATCATAATCCATACTCCTAAAAAATCTGGAAATAGAAGGGAGAATCCTCCCATACGTTGGTTCAGATCATTGGCCCTTTGCTTTGGAGATCCAACTTCTAGGCATTCCTAAGAACAAAAATTTTAAGTTCGAAGCCTTTTGACTGGATCATCCAAAATTTCAATTAAAAATGAAGGAATGGTGGAATGAGGACCTCCCCCTGAGAGGTTCCCAAGTCCATCGCTTCCAGCATAAACTTAGTCATATCAAATCTCAAATTAGGAAATGGAACAAGGAGGTCTTTGGATATATCCTTGAGGACAAAAAGTACCTTGAAAGTTAGATGGGAGAACTACAATAACACATCATCTTCAATGAAACCTCAGACCAACTAAAGCAAATGGAACAAGACTTGTATAAAAAATGGGAAACAAGGAAAAACAGGAAGAGAAATGATGGCAGCAAAAATCCAAGGTTAGATTCCTAAAATGTGGGGCAAGCAACACCAAGTTATTCCACAAATCCATGACTCAACACAAAAATACGAGCAAGATCCTTTCCTGAAGAAAAGTGATGGTGATGTGATCTTCTCCTACGAGGATATCTCGATAGAGCTCAACGCCTTCTTTTGGAACCTCTTAATAGATCCCACAATGGACAAGACCCCAACAACTCAGAAATTTATTTAAAACATTCCCATAATCTTGAGTGAAGGTCATAAAACCAGGTTGCTCAAAGAAGTCACTGAGAAACAAGTGGAAGAAGTCATTATGTCAATGCCCTATGGTAAGGCTTAGGGGCTTGATGACTTCACCACAGAATTCTTCAAAGCTTGCTTCTCAGTAATAAAATGAGAGGTCCATGGTGCGGTGGAGGATTCAAAATGAGACAAGATAGTGTTAGGAGCCCTCAACGACACCTTTCTAATTCTCATTCCAAAGGAAGGAGAAGACACTCCAAAAAGGTATTACCTTATAAAAATTTATGATGTCATGTACAAGATCATTTCAAAAGTTATAGCCAATAGAGTCAAACATTTGCTTCCTCTCCTCGTCTCTCCCAGTCAATATGGTTATGTTAAAGGAAGGAAAATTTCGTACAACATGATTTTATCCCATGAAACTACACTCTCTCAAAAATTATAAACAACCTGGGATATTAATGCAGCTTGACATTTTAAAATCATTTGAGAAGATAAGTTGGAAGTATATGAGGGAGGTGCTCAAGGTCTTTGGATTCCATCGGGAGTGGATTGATTGGATTATGATCCTCGTAACTTGAGCCTTCTTCTCCATCCTTCTCAATGGAGCCCCTACCCAAACCTTCTCTCCCATCTGATGGATCAGGCGGGGAGATCCTCTATCCCCTTTCCTATTCATTCTTCAGCCTCTACCCATCAAAAATTTGTGGATGACGCCCTTCTTATGGGCATTCACACAGTCGTCGAAGCCAAAAATATCAAGAAAATTATCAATGTATGCTTTGAAGCCTCTATAAAATCAATCAATCTGCATAAATCTAAAATAATTTTCTTCAATACCCCTCCCACTATTCAAAGAAACATAACTAGGATCCCATGGTTCCAAAATTGTCCCCTCCCTTATAAGTATTTGAGTGTTCCTCTCCCATACAAAGTCCTCGGGAAATCCACCTGGGAATACCTCCTCTCTAGGCTCCAAAATAAATTGAGTAATTGGACCTTCAGATACCTTAATCTAGTTGGATGTTTAGTCCTTGTCAAATCTGTCTTGCAAGTAATGCCTCTATACTTGTTCTCAACCTTGGCTACTCCAAAATTAGTTCTAACCAATATTTGCAACATTCAAAGAAAATTCCTCTGGAGAGGTTTCGAGGAAAAATCAATGGGCTCTGGTCAGTTGGGAAAAAATATGCAGGCCAAAGCACACTGGAGGTTTGGGCCTAAGGGACCCAAAAGTCATAGGAAACGCTCTTGAGGCTAAAACGTGGTGGAAATGGCTAAACTATCCCACAACCCCCTGGGAAAACTATGGAAAGATAAATATGCTCCCAATCAGAAGAAGAAGGTTCTAATTCACCTGATAGGCCTTGTGAAGGGCTCAATTATCTGGAATCAGGCTTGGAAAAATAAATGGATTATCCAACAACATAGTTTTTGGGAGGTGCGCAATGGACAAAGTTCTCACTTATGGGAGGATGCTTGGAAAAAACTCCCAAATATGAACGAAGAAGCCTATGATGCAATGCAGGAACTAATGTAGGGCAAGGGGAAAACTTTATTATCCCACTACGAGAAACAAACCCCTCAAGGAAGTAAATGATGATCTCAAATTGATGAGCAACAGTGACAAGCTCTCCTAGAAAAATTTGATTGGGAGGATTTATGGAAGCACCTCTAGGATCACCAAATCCCTGTGGACTAGGACCAAGACAAATTAAGATGGGGCAGGAACATAGTAGGTGTATTTATCCTCAAGGAAGCTTATGGATATCTGGCCAACCATAATCAAGGATTTCTCTCTGGCTAAAAAATCAATGTCAAAAGATCACTCTCTTCTTATGGCTTGTCCTCCGTGGAAAAATAATCACCTAGGATAACCTCATAAAGCACGGTTTCTCATGCCCTTATAAGTGCAGCTTATGTGAGAACCAAGAGGAAAAAATAAATCACCTTTTGAACACTTTTGAAACCGCTTCCTCACAATGGGACTGGGGGGAAGAGGTTTTCATAACCTCTAATAGAAAAGGGGCATCAATTCAAATCACCCTTGACACTTGGATACCTCAAATCTCCACTCACCCCATCATCAACATAGCTTGGGATCTATTTCCGGGGGCTCTCTGTTATGTTTTATCGAAAGAACAAAATGTAAGAATCTTTAAAATCTTGTAGGTAACAGTGGATGTTCTACTTACCAGTGTAAAGAAGATTATATAGGAATCAATCTCATTTCCCGACTCCCCTCGTAGCAAGGCCCCCCTCGACCTTCGAAATTTTGCATCATTCAACTGCTTAGTTTGGAGAAAATTTCATCCACTGACACAAAACACCTCATTGTCAACCCCGATACCCCTGAAATTTGGTTTCCCCCAAGCATCAATGTCTTCAAACTAAATTACAACGGGGACTCCTGGGGCAATATAGGATCAACAAGCTTCAAAGAGGTCTTCTAGAATGATAATGGTGAAATTCTCTATATTTACTATGGAAAATTAGGAATCAATATGAAAAATGAGGGAAAGCTGCAAGCTATGAAGCATGGACTCGAACTTTTATGGTCTCACCATTTTGTTCCACTGGTTGTCGAAGGGGAATCTGTTGTGGCCACCCTTGCTTCCTGAGAATTACATAATGGCACCTTGATCAGCAAAGTGACTGCCAACTGGTGGCTTTCGAAGGCTCTTCAATGCATTTGTGACCACATCATCGATCTTGGTGGGGTCCAATTCCAAGTTGTCAAGCATAAGGTGTATTCCTTAGCTGTCAGACTTGCAAATGAGGGGACAAATGGTAATGATACGATCTCATGCATGGCTAGAATTATTTTATGGAAAGCTGCCTCTGGAATGTGAAGATCTTCGCCGAAAGGATATGGATAATAATAGTTCTCAAGAGATACTATTCCATCCCTCCAACTAGAAGCCCACTTCATGGTGGAAAAGTACGTGAATTATGGAGATGGTGCTCTGAAATCCCTCACACAAACTTCCCAGCCTGAAGTTCTTTATGAGACCTCGAAACCTGAGATAATGGATGATTAGAGTTATCGCCCATCTCATCCACCCAACAACAACCTGAATCATCTGAATTTTGAAGTAGATATCGTTGTAGAAGTGATGAATTACTGCATTGAAGTTTCCATAATTATTCTCAACCTTCAAAATTCCATGACGCTCAAATTTTTTTCCCATTCTAGGTTGCCTTGCTTTCCCTTATTCCTCACATATTCCTGGTTTTTTTCAAATCAACCCTTTCCCATCTCCCCGAAAAACTCTAACCCTCCTGCATTCCAACTCCCTCTTCTCTCACCCCCCTGACAGACCCCAAATGGCTCGAACCCCCCATCCTACTAAGGCCTCCTCCTTAAGCTGCAGACCGAGAGGTCACAACATAGATCATTGGAGGTAGGTAGGCATGCGCCATAGAACAATGGCCAAGACTGCGGCCCATCAAGTGACCCTCAACTTTCACAATATTATTTCACCTGAGGTAAAAGGAGACATCAACGAGCTTGAGGACTGAGTGGTGGAAATTAGGAGAAACAACAACATTGAGGCTATGGACGAGAAATTTAACTAGATTTCAGACCTTGGCTTGACAAGAGCACGCAAAAATATCTATAGACGTACAATCAAGCTCACTTGGAGTATGAAAACTCTCATAGGTCTGGAAATGCAGGAAAAGAATCAGGCTAGGAAAGTTTTGGAGGAAAAAATGGATATGTTGGACATGAATTTCACTGTCTTCGTGGATTCAATGCACCACAAGAAATTCATCACCAAGGATTCTCCTTATTATCATCGACTCAAGCACATCGCTGGAAATAATCAAGGAGGGGACGACAACTCTCTCCCCCACCCAAAAAATTTGAAGCAAGATGGTGTTCAGGCGAGTAGGTTGCCAACATAACCCATCATGGTTGGAGAATACTAGTCCCTTTCAACTAAGTTAAATTCTCTGGAATTTTTATCTCATTTTTGTCATCTCTTCCCAGAGGGTGCTAGAATGTATGTCTCAAGAGTTTAAATAGGGCATAGTTGTAGACAATCTTGGCTGTCAGTTTCATAGATGCTCCTTGGCCAACTCCCCTGTAGAGTGTTTTTCCCCTAATTTTGTATCTAAATCTAGTTTTTTGTCTGGTAGGGTTGCCAGTTTCAAGCAATATAGAGTGTCAAAAGATGAAAACTTATGCAGATGGTCTAGCTTCCAGTCAGGTCAACCACTGAAAAACAATGATGTATGTTTTTATTTTTATTTTTAGATCTAATATAATCTCCGTCTTACTTACAAAAAAACAAAAACAATAAGAAATCATAATCATATCTGGATAATTTAAATAATAAGAAGTTCTAGTCTTAGCTTTTGGGGGCAGCTCAAATTACGATGTCCATGTAAATGAAGTATTATGGGCAAGAAGGCCCAGTGCTAAAATCCCTTGATCCATATATGTGTGCGGAAAGGGCATATGTACGTGCCTAGGGTTTATAGTGGTAGTGGTCAAAATTGACCTCGTGTCTTGTGAGTATGAGACTAACTGACCCACTGGTTGATTCCTTTAGATATAAAAAAGAAGAAGAAGAAAAAAGAAGTCATAATGATATTAAAAACTATATGATCAAATTTTATAATTTCGTTGAAGTATTTTGTTTTATAATTTTATTTGGAATATTTTATTTCTTTAAGTTTATTATTTATTTATTTTTTTCAAATGATTGAAGATGAAAAGATGGATGAATTTTTGAGGGTTTATGTGCAATGCAAGAATTTTATTGAACGAAGGAAGGTGCAATGTCATTGTTTGTGCCTCTGATCAAATTAGAGGTGTGAACCATGCATGTGTATTGGAAGGAGCAGATCGTATCCACGACCGATTTGGCATGAAGGGGAATCATGGAGGATGAAGAGCTTGTTGATTATGAACTGAATGAGATCAGTGATGGGTTAATCTAGTTAACAACCCTAGAATTCTTGTAAAAATAGTTGGGTCCAGTTATGTGGATATTGAGGGATCTTTTTCGGTTTCTCAAGCCTTACTGACAACCCTGATGTAGTTGAGGCTCGCGCTTCGGCTAAAGGGTTGGTCACTGAAGCATTATTCATGGAAGATCCCAACCTGGGGTTTCTTCAAGCTTCGATGTTAGAAGATGAGGTTTGGGACCAAACACATTTGGGCTTTTAGTGGGGCCTCTCCTCAACTCCTCCTCCTTCTCTTTTAAATTTTATGCATTTTTCTCCCAATTATTCTCTGGCAGGGTAGGTCGGGCAATTTTTTCCTGTGGTTTCAGAGGGTTCTATAGTCCTATTGAATTTTGTAGCTATGTTCTGTCTTCATAATTAATATTTTAATCTTAATGTATTTCTAAATAACGTAAAGCGTGTTCTTCATGCTATTGTGTCAAAAAGAAAAATATTAAGGCATGTTCTTCCTGACCTTTTGAAAAGAGAAAATTTGAATTTTTGAAATTAAATTTTTAGCTCCAAAAAAAATCAAGTCGGCTCCCCTCTAGTCAAGTCAACCCTAATAAATAGGCACCCATTCGAAATAACAAGATGAATATATATGTGTGTGTGTGTGTCATTCGACCTCCTCATCAAGCACAATTCATATCACACTTAAGAATATTTCTCTATTGATTCCAACAAAGAATAAGGAGGCCAAAAGGTCGAATAGCTTGATGATCTATCTCTCTTATTTGTATTCCTTCGTATTATATCTTCCTCTATTTCTCATCACACGTGTGAAATAATAGGGTTGAGTTATTACAAATTTGCAGTATCGAACTTCTGAGGCAAGGAAGTTTCAAGACCAAATTTTTCTGAGTCCAAGCCGCGAGACCAAATTCTTGAGATAGTATAGGACTGGATCTTTGAGGAAAGGCAACAAATCATATCAACTTTGTGGAGCAAATTATTGACTTGAATAGAGAGAAGCATGACCAGGCGTGACCTAGCTACATTGTTGGTCTGTTTGACCTTGTATTTTATTGATGTAACTCTGTTAAAATTAATAATTTCTCTAAGAAAAATGTTGTTGGGTTTCCCCCCCATGTGGGTTTTCTCAGGGTAAATGCTTGTCTCTTGTGTTTGGTTATCTCTATTTTCATTTATGTTTATAATGTTGGGATATCCTATGTAATTTCTTTATGATGAATGCAAATGAAAGAAAGATTAATTGAAAAAATCATAAGAAGTAATTGTCAAAGAAGAAGATCCCTAAAACTCAACATGGTATCAAAGATAAGGGAAAGGAGCAACCGTAAATGAGAAGTTTGTTTTATCTTTAAACTAAAGTTGCAAAGGGCAGAAGCCCTAGTAAAATATTATAAAATTTCAAACCTAGTTAAGTCTGAGATTTATAAACCCAGATCAGTTAGAGGAGACAACAATGTTTTGACCGAGTTAAAAGGGAGATTGAAGTTTTGTTGAGGCCTCAGTACTGATTACAAATACCTCAGTACAAATTGAAATAGTTCAAAGTCTGACTAAGAAATACCTTAGTTCAAGCCTCAACCTTAGTCCTAGCTTTAGTACCAGTTACAAAGGCCGAAATAAACCTCAATGTTATTCTATAAGGTCGAAATGCCTTAGGGCTAATGGAATAATGTTGAGAAGCCTTAGACATGGTCTTAAAAATGTCATAATTAATGGAAATTCCAATTTGTTTGAAATATTTTTGTGTAAATATATACCATGTCATGAAAAGGAAGGTTACAATAAGGATCATTGAATCCCACTTTGTTTGTTTGATGACATCTACTCATCAACAAGGAGAAGGCTTGGCAATAGAAGCATAAAAATTGTGATGAAAGAACGTCTTATGGTTGTGAATGTTCTAAGACTCTATATATAAAAATCAGAAGTGTCATGAAGAATCCAAAAGAAGTTCGAAAAATATCTCCATTTGAGATGAATCCAACCGAGTTTTCCATGAAAGGGTTAGTTTAAAGTGTGTTTTTGTCTCAAATTTAATAAGCCAATATCTAACTTGAGTATGCAATCAACATTTTTTTTCTTCTTTTAACCCATTATGTACCACTATATGTCCATGGAAAAATCCAATTTGGTATCAGTTGAAGTTAATATATGAATATCTCAATGGTAAAGTCTCAAGGGTCAAAGAATCTCGTAAGGTATTCCAAGAAAACTTCAGTCAACAAAAGAAATTTACCAGATCTGTTTGCATTGCAAGCTCCGTATGTGGAAAGGAAATAAGTTTGCTCCATATGATGTTACATGCAAAGTCTGGATTGTACAAATGGCAGTCCAAGACCTAGTTTGATTAGGACTTGTAATATTATTTTAAAATGTCCTGTAAACTATGTCGCCTTGTAATAGAAGGGACAATGCTTGTTACATATTGATTCCAAGGAAAGCACATTAATTCCATTCAAAGCACGTTATAGTGATGAGTTGCTCAAGGAAAAATATGAGGTTGTCAAAGTATAAAGTTCAAAGATTAGATTGTAAGGTATGTTCTATCAGTCTCGTTTGGAATCAAAGGTTTACTTTGGAAACATTCTTATAGACCTCAACTAAAGGAAACAATCATTTAAATGTTTGGTTGAAAAAAATCTTGTATCTAAGTTTTGATCATAGGAATGTATCAATGGTTTGATTTATGATCCTTGAAGAAAACCATCAAGGGCATGCTTAGAGAGGCTGATAACCTTTTTTTTGAAATAAAGTTTAAGCCATAAGTACTGAAGGTAACAATTCGTTGGTTAAAATTTTGAATTATCTGAGAAAAGCTGCAGACCAAGTCACAATAGAATTATAAGGAGTGTTCTTATTTATTTTTAATTTCATGAAATTCAATATGTAATGTTAGTCCAAGTGTACTACATACATAGATATTTGGATGATAATATTGATTAAATGAATAAAGAAAAAAAGACGCAAATCAATATGGTTTTTGGAATCATGGAAAATTCATAGTTCAATAACATAAGAGTTTATTTTCTATATAAGCCAAAGATAGTTCCAAGGTACGAATGGAAAATTTATATGTCCAAATTATAAATATGCAGATGTTTCCAGAGGCATGTTGCATTCCAAGAACAATCTGGTATAAAGGTGTTAGTGAAAGAGATTTGTATGATGAGAAAACTTGAGTGTATATGCCATTAGGATTTTGGTAGCACTGTTTGGACCAAGAAATTATGACATCTTTCCCCTCATGATGAAGACAAATTATTAAAAGATCCCCGAATAACATCAATACGGATCATCTTTGATTCTAAATCTTGAAGACTCTATTTGGAAATTTGATAGAGAAAAGAGAGAATTTGCAAAGTCTAATAGATCTTGAAAAAATGCATAAAATGAATATTGCAAAATTTAGGGTTTGTAAACCCTAGACTAATGTTTGAAGGTAATTAAATCCCCAGGATTTGGAGATAAAACCATAGATAAATGTTTTTTGTTGAAAGGAATAAACCCTAGAAAGAATGACATCATGTTGATGATGTGGGCAAGGGTGATAAAGTCGCAAGATGGATGCAAGAAGGCAAAGATTAAGAGGGAGATAACATTCTCCAATAATCCTCAAAATATAACTACCGTATGTATCTCCTCTTTGATTATTATTGTTGTTATTGTTTTACTATTAGCCTCTTATCTTTGTATCCTTGTTCTTCCATGACCTGCTAGTGAGGATTGCAGGTACATAGTAAAAGTTTCCAAGGCTCTAATAACCTGATGGAATAAATGGAAGGATGAAGAAAAGCAAGAGAACTTTCCTAGAATCATGATTTATATTGTACTAGAGCTCAGAGGGAGCAGATAGATCAACAAGTTTGAAGTAGACCTTGATTGTGTCAAATAAAAGTCAATGATCTAGCATGCAGCAAAGGGCAGCAAAAAAACAAGATTTGAGAAGGTCCTCATATAAAGAGGGAGAGGATCATGAAAAGACGTTTTCTCTAATTTCGAGGTAAACTTTTGTTAGAATTATTATCATTGCTTTTGCACCAAGTGGATGTAGTGATTGTTTGTTTCAACAAAGAGGAGAAAGTGTACATAGAGGGATTTGAAGTGTATGAGAATAAGAAGTGTGATTGAAGAAGACTTTGTACAATCACAAATAGACATGTTGGGCTCAATATATTTGGGTTAATGGATCAAGGATGATCATATATGAATTTTATCTGGCGAAAGAATGACACATGTGTCAAGGGGAGCATCAAAGTTTGAAATGATGGATTGTCATTAACATTGACAGGCTAGATAACTGATATGCTGGAAGGTAGTAGTGGAAGAGGGAGCAACCAAAAATTACCACATGTTTCAGTGTGAGAGAGAGCGCCCAATCAGGGTGACAAGAAAGTAATTGTAGTGATGGACCTCGTGAAAGGAATCCGATCAGTTTTATGAGCCAAGGCACGTTTCTTAACATCTGTTGGAGTACCAACATGGTAGATTTGGTCATGGCAAAGATGATTTGAGCTTTTCATCAAACAGTGAATTACAACTGTAGATTTATATTGGGCAGAGAGTGATGAAGAAAAAAAGAGTTCATTTAGATATTGCTTCAGTATGAGCTCTGTTATAATATCTTGGATGAGCATGAAGCAAACATTTGTCGCACTCGGCATTGTATAGGCTGAATGTCTTACAACCTGGTTGGAAAGTTGAGAAGTAGTATGGATTTAGAGGCTCTCCAGATGCAAAACTCGGAATATCCACAACCTTCATTTTTAGTCTACGTTTCGAGTCTAAATCAAGACTCATCTCGAGGACAAACCTGCTAAGAAGAGAATAGATTAGGGTAAATAAATAGAGGAAAGAAAGAGATGAAAGAGCCGACCAATTCTTAATTTATATTAAAATAATAATAATAAAAATAAATAAATAGATAAATGATTTATTTTAGTTTTTACAAATTAATTCTAATTTGAATTATGACACATTTAAAATTTTTTGTATTATTTTTTATTTAATTTATTATTTGTTATAATGCCCTATTTGTATTATTATTTTATTAAAATTAATTTTATTAAGAAATTTATATCTTTTTTATTAATACTTAGTATTAGTGGTATTTATAAATATTTGAAATAATAATGTGGAGTTTATTATAATAAATATTAGATGGGGTTATTTATTAAGAAGAGTAGCTTTTTTATTTTGTTAGATTTTATTAAAATAAAATATAGGTTGTTTAAGATGTGATTTAGGTGTGTTTTAATATTTAATATTAAAAGAGGTTTAGAAAGGTAGCAGGTTAATGGGAGGGAAGGGTGCAAGGAAAGGATTTAAGAGAGAGAAAATAGGAGGATAGAGGGCAGGGGGATGGTGTGTGGGGAGGAGCATTGTTGTGAATGTGATACGACAAGAAAGCGAGCAAGGACAATGACGTGCGGGGGGATGGACATGGTGTCGACAAACAGTTCAGGGGGCCAATTTTATTTGCGGGAAAGAATGTGGATCCAATTCCTGCTAACTTCTAAGCCTCCATCTCTATTGAGGTTGTGTGGGTGCTTAATTATTTCTGGGGCTTCACGCACTTTACGCTTAAAATGATGTTTTTCATTGGTAATGACCACTGCCTCTTTAAGGAATATGTGGTGACATGTCTTATTGGAGTGTTCTACAAAAGCCGAGGTTTTGGTTCTTCCAAGTCTGATTTTAGCACCATGTTCTTTAAGCCTTATTTTGAAGGTCCTAACTGTTTCTCCAATATAGCATTCTCTGCATGAACAATTAATTTTGTAAACCCCTTTTTGTTGGAGGTGGTCGGGGTCATCTTTGACAGATTTCATCCTTTGTCTGATGGTCATTAGAGGTTTGAAGGATGCTCTAATGTCCTTCTTGGCTAGAACTTTGGCCATCTTGTCTGTGACCCCTTGGATATAGGGGAGATATGCTTTTTTTGTTGAGAAATTATCAGTTGTAATTCTTTTATTTCAGGATCTAGCTCTTTGAATAGCCCTGTTAATGTCTTTTTTACTGTATCCCAGGTTTATGAACGATCTTCTTAGATATTCTATTTCTTCTTCAACATGAGTATCGTCTGATATTCTGAAAGCTCGTGTAAAAATAGTCAACAAAACCCTCATCTTCTGGGCGGGTTAGTGGTGTGAATCAACGAGTAGGTAATTGTCAGTGTGTGATTTCTTCCTTAACACTTTGTGTCCAAGGGATCTGTCTTCATTCCTTGAGAGGAGAATGTCAAGGAATGGGATGCAATTGTTTTCCTCACCTTCCATTGTAAATTGTATATCTTTGGAAATGCTATTAAGGTGGTCTAGGAAGCTTTTTAATTCCTCATTACCATGTGGCCAATTGACACTGGTGTCATCCATGAACCTGATCCAAAATTTAGTTTTCAATGGGTAAGAGTCAAGAGATTTATTTTCAAATTTTTCCATGAAGAGGTTGGCCAATATGGGGGACAATGAATATCCCATGGCAACTCCAGATGTTTGTTCAAATATTTCTCCTTGGAAGGTGAAGAAGGTGGAGCGAAGACATATTTCAACAAGTTTTGCAGTCTAGGGGTCCGCGACTTATTTTACTACTTGAACGGCTTCATCCAGAGGGATTTTATTAAAGAGTTTTACAACATCAAAGCTTACACTTTTGTCTTCGGGATCCAACTTAGTTTTTTTAATATAATCGACATAATGGTTGGAGTCTTTGATGAATGAGCTAGTTTTACTGACAAGAGGGGCGAGGGTGCCAACCACAAATTTTGCTAATTAATATGTTGGAGCTCCGATAGTATTGACAATAGGTCTCAGAGGAGCACCAGTCTTGTGGATTTTTGGGGCACCATAAACGCGGGGCATGATCTCACCCTCCGGGTATAGGCGCTTTTTAAATTTTTCATCAAGATTAGACTCCTTAATGGCTTTTTTGACATTTGTTATGACTTTGGAAATGGGGTTCTCTTTGAGTTTCTTATAGCTACCACTATTGTGAAGGTGATCTCTCATTTTATTGACGTACTCTGCTTTGTCCATTACCACTTTAGCCCCTCCTTTGTCTGCTTTTAAAATGACAATCTTCTCATTACATCTTAAAAGTTTTTTAAGGCTCTTAATTGCTCTTTACTTAAATTTCTCTTAGGAAGTTTGGCTTTATTCAAGATGATGACACACTCTTGTATCACGAATTGTTTGTCTTCTTCATTGAGAGGTTTGATGCTATCCTCAATATCGCAAATTATTTCTTCTTTTGGAATATGATTGGGAGCTATGGCGAAATTGAGACCCTTGCTCAAAAACTCCATTTCTTCATTATTTAATTCATGGGAAGAGATATTTACAACTCTTTTTTTTTTTTTGGTTATCGAAGGAAGGTATGTTATTAGGGATTCTTCGATGTGGAAATTCATTATACGCACTGTCTTATTGGATTTAGAGGCTACTTGTTGGATTGTCTTGATTAAGTTCCACTGATGACCATGATGACAGGTCAAATAATTGTGAGATTTAGTACCAAGACATGATACAAAAACAAGCATTGTTAATTCAAGTGTAATTCTATAGTATAAAAATCGTTGACAAAGCTTCTGTCCTCGGGAGAAGTCTATATATACTTCAGGGACAAGCTTGGAATTGTTGAGAATGCCTCTCTTGGTGAGAGGGTGTGTTGATGAGACAACATCATTAACTGAAATTATTCATGTGTCATGTATGTTGACCAAAATAAGGAAGAATGGTCTAGAAGAGGACAATCATTCTTCCTATGTCAAGTATGCTGATCAGAATTATTAAGAACAACGCTACAGGCACTGAATTACTCAGATAGAGTGTGGCATTTCAACGTCAATTTCATTAGCACCAGGCCCATAATTACTCAGATAGAGTGTGGCCTTTGGGAATTCACCATGTGTTAGGCACCAACCAGAATTATGGTGAACCAAGACTAGTGAGTATGCCATGTGTCAGATAGACCAAAATTTTGGTGACTAGTTGATGTTAATTATGTACCATGTTTTAGGAATATCAAACAAAATTATGGTGAGGATACACCATGTGTTAGAGGTACTGACCAGAATTATGGTTGATCTACCATGTGTCAGGAGTATCGACCAGAATTATGGTAGTCTGTTGATGTTGATTTACCATGTGTCAAAGTTATTTGTCTAGAATTACTGTAGTTGAATGATGTTAATGACTTACCATGTGTCAAATTTGTTTTGACTAGATCATGGTAATATTTTATTGCTACTGGTTCACCATGTGTCACTTCTTGTTGACTCGATTATGGTGATGATATGTTATAACCTTTTCTTAGAGAAATTTGTCAACATGAGAACATCTGGATAATCATTATGAATAACTCCCCATCTAAGAGGGAGTGTTGAACCTTGTAGCTATGGTGAGTCTTAATAATTAATATTTTACTTTTGATGTATTTGTAAATAATGTAAAGCATGTTCTTCATGCTATTGTGTAAAAAATAAAAATTTTAAGGCAGGTTCTTCATGACCTTTTGAAAAGAGAAAATTTGAATTTTTGGCTGCAAAAAGAATTCAAGTCAGCTCCATTCTATTAAAGTTGGCCCTAGTAAAGAGGCACCCGCACCCATTGAGAATCACAAGATGACTATATATATATATATATGTCATTCGACCTCCTCCTCAAGTACAATTATTATCACACTTAAGAAAATTTATTTGTTCATTTCAATGAAGAATAAGGAGGTTAAAAGGATGAATAGCTTGATGATCTCTCTCTCTCTCTCTCTCGTCTTCCTTCATATGATATCTTCCTCTTTTGCATCTTGCATGTGTGAAACAATAGGGCTGAGCCATTATAGGGATATAGGATTGAAAAATCGAGGCAAGGAAGTTGTAGGACCGAATTTTTATCAGGCCAAGTTGCAGGACCAAATTCTTGAGATAGTATAGGACCGGATATCGGAGGAAAGGCAATAGATCATATCAAGTTCGTGGAGCAAATTGTTGAGTTGACTAGAGGGAAGCATGATTAGGTGTGACCTAGCTACATTGTTGGTATGTTTGAACTTGTGTTTGACTGATGTATCTTTGTTGAACTTAATAATTTCTCTAAGAAAAAGGTTGTTGGGTTTTCCCAGGGTAAATGCTTGTCTCTTGTGTTTGGTTATCTCTATTATCATTTATGTTTCTACTGTTGAGAGATTCTATGTAATTTTTTTTATGATGAATGAAAATTAAAGAAATATTAATGGAAGAAATCATAAGAAGTAATTATCAAATAAGAATATCCCTAAAAATTGTTCCCAGGTCTTCTATGTCAATTTGAGGGTTTTATTTCTCAAGTTATTCCTCAAACGACCAGTTCTTTTCTAGATTATGAACAAGCTTTCTTTCCTACAAAGGTCCTTCAACTGACCTCTAGTAGTTTTCTTAGTCAAGTCTTAGTTGTGGAAGGGAAACAAAGACAACTTGGTTGATAGTGGAGATAGAGTATCCAAGAGAGAAGGAAATAAAGGTGTAGTAAGTGATTCTATCTCCTTAGGAGCAAAGGAAGTTGGTTCGAAGCAGAGGATGAGTCGTTGGTTGAATAAAAAAACTAATCAGACGAAGCTATAATTGGTTTTTGGTGAAGACATTATGATGAGAAATGTTGTAGAGTTTGTGGAAAAACCCTAGTGGGTCGAGCTCAAGGCCAAAAGTTTAATATAAACACTATTCGAGCTTGGGCAGAAAAATAACTAAATCCTCATATAAAATTAGCCCCTGGTATTATAATGATTTTCAAAGGTTGGATGCAACTCAATTTTCGAGATCATGTTGAAGCTCTATGGACATCCATAAATATTTTGTAAATTAACTCTAAACTGGTTCTCTTTAAAATTTGGACCCTTATTTTTTATGTGAGCAGGGAAAGAATGGATGTAGTCCCTATTTAGGTATGTTTACCTAGCCTTCCATCAAATTTATAGGACAACTTGATTTTCAAAGACCTAGGTAACTCTCTTGGCACATATTTTTACCATGACTCTACTTGTGAACTTTCTGGGGATGGGTTAATGGCTAAAATTATTTTGAATATAGATATTCATGAAAGGTTAGCATAAATGGTGGATAATGGATTAGGTGAGGAAATATGGAAAATATTGAGTACGAAGGGGTCCCTTTCAGATTTAGGAGATGTTATTAGTATGATCATCTAGTAAAATATTATGAGCTCCCTCTGTATAAGAAGACACATGATTTTGGGATGAATAAATCAAAGAATATAGCCTTAAATTTACCAAAATCAAGGGGAGAGGTGCAACCAACTTAGGCTCCTAAATAGGTTCAAAGTGAAGGAATAGTTGTGGCATCATTTGTTAGATTATGGCCTTTATTCCTCGTGATATGGTGGTTCCCAAAGAGGAGGAAGTGGGATCGACACAGACAACAAAGGAAGGTATTAATTTGTTATTTTATTTCTACTAATTTTTATTTTCATGCTACTCTTGTGGTAAACTCTCTCTTAGAAAAAGAGGACTCTAGGACTTCTAGGACTTCGTTTTCCACAGTTTTTACTCCATCAACGTCTTGCTCATTACTTTCACTCCCTTAGTGGCCAACTGCATGTCTCCTAGTGTGGTTATCAGTTTTTCTTCCCATGTGGCTTTATTTCGAATAATCCAGTTGACAAGTAAATGGAAGAGAACATCCTATATTATCTCTACTCTCGAGCAGTCTTCACCTATATAGAAGGTATTGTGGTGGGTTTGGGGAAACTCTATATTTAAAATTGAGGGGGAAAAGGGAGGGGAAGGAAGTAACATTTATCAAAAACCAAAGAAAAATCATGAGAGGAAGTTATTGCAAGGAAACAAGAATCCATTCATAGGGCACTTAAAACGATGATATCCCTTGGGGGAGTTACCCAATGAAATTTCTCTTCTTCCATTAGACGTGTTTAGCATGCCCCTAAAAAAAATGTGCTTTTTGAAGATTAGTCGACTTGAATAAACTAAACATCATTCTGCTCGAAGAAACAATGGGAGATAGTATCTCAAATTCATCTCTTCTAGAATATCTAATTGGTGGATGGAATTTTATTGGCCTTGATGTGAAGGGTCGTTCTCTGGTACTAGTTATTAGGTGGCAGTCCAGAAATGTCAAGGTCTCAAATTTCTTGAGTAATGATTCAAGATAAGGCATTTATTTTTTCTCTAAATATCTTAGAACTTCCTTGACCCTCATCAATTTGTATGGACCCTAAATAAATAGGATTGAAGTTTGAGACAATTTTTTTTGCAAAATCTATTGTGAACTTGAATTTGCTGAAAATTGGTGGGGACCTAAATTCTTCCCTTAGCGCTTCAGAGATATAGGGCCTAAGGGCCATGTCAGATCGGCTAGATAAATACTTCACCCACAAGCTTGTAAATTCTAAACTAATAAATATTGAACCTCTTAAGCTAAAAGTGACCAGGATAAATCCTCAAGCTATAGAAAAGCGTATTGCAAAAAGACAATATTGTTTGTTGATTTCTGAGGCTATTGTAGATCATTTTAATTTGATTAGATAATGGGTTGCAAATGGGGGGAGTCTAATCATTTTCTAATTCTCCTAGAAGTCAAACAGTCTAAAGATAAACTTACTAACCCCTTCAAATTGAATTCTTCATGGTTAAAAGATGAATAATTCTCTTCGTTGGTAAAAAAATACTATAAATATTTTGATCCTTAGGTGGGTGTTTCTGTAGCTAGTTAGTTTGATGCAAACCTTAAGCTAATAAAAGGCACCATCAAGGACTAGACCTTCAAGAAGATACAAGTTGAGGATCAAAATCTTAAAGAGGTGCAGAGGGGTTTGATGCATTTCTCAAATGTTTAAGGGGAAGATTTTGTTGATGTTGTGTCAAGGGAGGCGCTGATCTGCTTGGAATCTAAAAGAAAACCCCCCATGGAAGAAATGGAAGCAACTTGGATACTTAAAAGTAGGGCTACATGGCTAGAATGTGGGGATAAAAACACAAAATTATTTTAGGCATATTCCAAGGGTCGCAAATTGTGTAATATTGTTTGGAATCTTGTGGATATGTATGGAAGATAACTCTCAAGTTTTAATATTTGACACCTTTAGGGAAGAACCATTTTCACGGCCTTTTGAAAGAGGACGAATGGATTTCCATGACATAAATAATTTGAGTGAATCAATCCTTCCCTTGTTTCGTTGAGTAGGAGGAAAACATGACCATCACGGAGGAAGTCTCAGAGGAAGAACTCAAAGCTGTCCTTCATTATTTTCAAATAGAAAAAATCTTGGGTCCGAACAAATGGTCAAGAGAAATTTTTCTGGGTCTCTATGATACAATTGGGAACGATTTATTAAGAGTTGTTGAAGAACCAAGGATAGAGGGAAGAATTCTTCCAACCTTCAATTCTACCTTCATTGCCCTCATTCCAAAAGTGGATAATCCTCTACCCTTTGATGATTTCCATCCTATTTCTCTATGTAATTGCATCTACAAGGTTATAGCCAAAGTGATCGCCTAGAGAATAAATCCCATTTGATGAAATTCCATTTCAAAAGAATAATTTTGGTTTCTTGAAGGTAGACAAATTCATGAAGTTATTGGTGTGTCTCAGGAAGGTTTACAAAACATTAAAGATTACAGGATGAAAGGGGTTGTCCCTAATATTAATCGCTCTAAACCCTATGGTTGGGTTAGTTGGATCTATATCAGGTTAGTGTTAACTCATATAAGCTTTATATTGGCCTTTATAGTCTAGATTATTAGTTTCCTTCAATCTGTGTCTTTCATAATACCAAGCAATGTTTCAACTTCTCCTTTCTTTCATGCTCATAGGGGTTTGAGGCAAGGGTGCCAATTATCTTCTCTCATTTTCTTGTTGGTGGCAAGAGGATTAAGCAGAATGTTGGTCGAGGCAAAGAGAAGTGGTGAGTTTCTAAAAACTATTATTGCTCATGCCTGATCTTACTCATCGTCTTTTTGTAGACAATTTGTTTATTTTTTTAATGGATCCAAAAAAGATGTAGATAAATTTCTTGAAATTCTAACCCTCTTTGGAAAAGCTACTAGAATGCTAATAAATTATAGGAAATCCTCTATTTCTTTTCATAAATTAAAATATAGAGAGATTATCATGCAAGAGGCACATTTCCTTATGAGTTAAAAACTTTAGATGAGGGTCTGAAATACTTGGGATTCCATCTCAAACCTAATAACTATAGTACGTAGAACTGAATCATGTTTTTTGAAAACTTGGAGAAAAGGTTAAAAAGCTAGAGTCATAGATGGCTATCTAGGGGAGGAAGATTGGTATTGGTAAAAATTGTACTTGAGGAAATTCCAGTATATTGGATGTGATTGAGTTGGATTCCAAATTTTCTTTTGGAAAAGGCTACAGGAATCTGCTTTAAGTTTATTTGGCAAGACATCAAGACCAATTTGTCCTTCCTTGGAAAAAATGGGATTGTATTTTTGTGCCAAAACTTCTTAGAGGTTGGGGATTAAAAAATCATTTTATTTTCTCCAAACTGCTGGCTGCAAAATGTGGATGGAGGCTCCTTTATACTCAAAACCTCTGGACCATGGCTGTATATCAAAAGTATATTTCTTTGAGTTCGCTAGAGTACTTAATAAGAAGACAGGACAAGCCTAGGTCAAATATTTAAGTTATGTGGAGAGCGATTATGAACTCATTTGAAGTTATTGGCCAGGGTCTTGCCTGGTGCATAAGAAATGAAAGAAAGGAGAGGATAAGAGTTGATACTTCACTGGGAAATGTGGATTTTAGTTGTTGAAAATTGTTGAAGGGTCGTTCTATGGGACTGGTTATTGGGTGGCAGTCCATAAATGTCAAAGTCTCAAATTTATTGAGTAATGATTGAAGATAAGGCATATATTTTTCTTTTAAGATCTTGGAACTTCCTTGACCCTCATCAATTTGTATGGACCCTATCTAAATAGGATTTAATTTTGGTACAATTTTTTTGCAAAATCTATTATGAACTTGAATTCGTTGAAAATTGGTGGGGACCTAAATTTTTCCTTTGGTGCTTCAGAGATATAGGGCCCAAGGGCCATGCTAGATCCAATAGGTGAATACTTCACCCACAAGCTTGTAAATTCTAAACTGATGGATATTGAACCTTTTAAGCTCAAAGAGACCTAGAGAAATCATCAATCTAAAGAATAACATATTTCAAAAATACGATATTGTTTGTTGATTTCCGAGGCTATTATAGATCATTTTAATTTGATTAAGATAATGGGTTGGAAATGGGGGGAGTCTGATCACTCTCTAATTCTCCTAGAAGTCAAAGTGCCCGAATATAAACCTAATAGCCCCTTCAAATTGAATTCTTCATGGCTAAAAGACGAAGAATTCTCTTTGTTAATAAAACAACACTATACATATTTTTATCCTCAGGTGGGTTCTTTTTTTAGCTAGTCAGTTTGAGGTAAATCTTTAGCTTATACAAGGCATCATCAAGGAATAGACCTTCAAGAAGATATAATTTGAGGATAAAGATCTTAAAGATGTGGAGAGGGATTTGATGCATTTCTCTAATATTAAGGGGAAGCTTTTGTTGATGTTGAGTTAAGGGAGGCCATGATCTGCTTGGAATATAAAAGAAAATCTTTCTTGGAAGCAATGGAAGCAACTTGGAGACTTAAAAGTAGGCATACATGGCTGGAATGTGGGGATGAAAACACAAAATTATTTCAGGCGTATGCCAAGGGTCGCAAAATGTGTAATACTATTTTTAATCTTGTGGATATGTATGGAAGAGAACACTCAAGTTTTAAAGATTTGACACCTTTAGGGGAGAACCATTTTCAGGGCCTTTTCAAATAAAAAGAAGGGATTTCCATTGCAGAAATAATTTGAGTGGCTCAATCCTTCCCTAGTTTTGTTGAGTATGAGGAAAACATGAACATTATGGAGGAAGTCTCAGAGGAATAAACAATGATTTCCTTCAATATTTTCAAATAGAAAAAATCTTTGGTCCGAACAAATGGTTAATGGAATATTTTCTGGGTCTCTATGATACAATTGGGAACAATTTATTAAGAGTTGTTGAAGAATCAAGGAGAGAGGGAAGAATTCTTCTAGCCTTGAATTCCACCTTCATTTCCCTCATCCTATAAGTGGAAAATCCTCTATCCTTTGATAATTTCCATCCTATTTCTATATCTAATTTCATCTACAAGGTTATATCCAAAGTGATTGCCTGGAGTATAAATCCCATTTTATCAAAGTCCATTTCAAAATAATAATTTGGGTTTCTTGAAGGTAATTAGATTCATGAAGCTATTGGTGTGGATCAGGAATGTTTACACAACATTAATGTGCACTATGGAAGGGGTTGTCCCTAAGATCAATCTCTCTAAATCCTATGATTGGGTTAGTTGGATCTATATCAAGTTAATGTTAACTTATATATGCTTTATCTTGGCCTCTATAGTATAGATTATGAGTTGCCTTCAAACTTTGTATTTAACAATACTAATCAATGGTTCGACTTCCCCTTTCTTTCATTCTCATAGGGGTTTGTGGCAAGGATGCCCATATCTCCTCTCCTTTTCTTGTTGGTGGCAAAAGGATTAAGCAGAATGTTGGCTAAGGCAAAGAGAACAACTGAGTTTCTAAAAACTATTACTTCTCAGGCCTTATCTTACTCATCCTATTTTTTTAGATGATCTCCTTATTTTCTATAATGGCTCTAGAAAATATGTATTAAACTTCTTGAAATTATAACCCTCGTTGGGAAAGCTACTAGAATTCTTATAAATTATAGGAAATCCTCTATTTATTTTCATAAATTAAAAGATAGAGAGATTAGCATATGAGAGGCACATTTCCTTACGAGTTAAAAAATTTATATTAGGGACTGAAATATTAGGGACATCTCAAACCTAATAGCTATAGTAAGGAGGACTTGATCATGATTTTGAAAAAATTGGAGGAAAGGCTAAAAAGCTAGATTCATTGATGGTTATCCAAGGGAGGACGACTTGTATTTATAAAATTTGTATTTGATTAAATTCCAGTATATTGGATGCCATTGGTTTGGATTCTAAAATGTATTTTGGAAAAGGCTAGAATAATATGCTTGAATTTTCTTTGGTAAGACATCAAGATCGGTCTGTCCTTCCTTGGGTAAAATGGGATCGTATTGTTGTGCCAAAATTTCTTAGAGGTTGGGTATTAAAAAATAATTTTATTTTCTCCAAACAGCTAGCCACAAAATGCAAATGGAGGCTCCTATCTACTCAAAGCCTCTGGACAATGGTCGTATACCAAAAGTATATTTCTTTGATTTTGCTAGAGGAATTAATAAGAAGACAAGACAAGACTAGGTCAAATATTTCAGTTATTTGGAGAGCGGTTTTAAAATAATTTGAATTTATTGGCCAGGGTATTGCTTAGTACATAAGAAATGGATGTAGGGAGAGGATATGAGTTGATCCTTTTTTGAGAAATTTGGAGTGTCGTTAATGAAAATTGTTGAAGGGCCATTCTCTGAGACTGGTTATTGGGTGGCAGTCCAGAAATGTCAAAGTCTCAAATTTCTTGAGTAATGATTCATGATGTTAGCACTGCAATTTTTCCAAATATTTTCAAAGTCTGGTCATCATTCTCCAAGGTATCAATATGCCTTTTCAGTTTGATTATAAGATGAAAGTATCGCTGTCAAAGTGTAGTGGTGAGAAAATTTCATTTTCTACCTTCATTCATTACATTTTCCCTCTTTCACTTTTCATTTTCCCAAAAAACCCAAAGTCCAACCTCTCATTTCCCTTTTCAAAACCCCTTTTAACTCATAAAATCCAATTTTTATAGTTAAAAATCAGCTCCACACACCCATCAACATCCATTCATATTTCCTTTTTAACTTACCAAATATTTCTTTTATCACAATTTTTACCTGCAACACAACAAAAACTTGGTTATATCATATATTATATGATATAACTTACCACACTTAATAAACATTGTGGACCCCTTACCTTTCATTGCAATCAGCTCTTCGTAGTTTTAACTCCAATTCACGTTACAATTTCCATCTCCTACAAAACTCCCGAAAAGCGATTTGCGGTATGGTGTGGGACCCAGTGTTTTGTTTTTTGTTTTTTTTTGTTTTTGTTTTTGTTTGTTTGTTTGTTTGTTTGTTTTTGTTTTTGTTTTTTTTTTTTCATGGCTTAACGAAGTTTTCACTTTTTGCTTTGAAAATTAGTTTAAAGGGCCCCACCTACCTTTTCGCATCACATTTTCGCAAATTTCATTTACGACATTCACTTCTGCTCCCTCAAAACTTCTGATTTACGATTTGCGGGTGGTCCCATTGTCTGTCATGACACGTCCCTCCATTCACATCGCATATCACACTTCACGAGTTTTAACATTTAACTCTTGTGTCTCATAAAAAAAATTGTGATGCATGATCTGTGATCGGTCCCACTTCTTTTCCACGTCATCACCCCATCGAAATTCACATTTTCTCCCATTTGTGTCTTAAGTTTAAAAGCTCCGACCCCGATTTGCGATTGCGATATATGTCTAAAAGTTTTTCTCCTGCCGCTTATCATTCATTCCGCTCCACCTCTCCCCTATCAATTAAACCTTTTTCAAAGGGTTTCTTTGTAATATCTCATAAAATGAACCTTCGCCATTCTATCCAAAAAGTTTCGGGTTTCCGCATTTATAATGGGTTTTACAACAATGAAGGAAAGGAACAAAAAAACAACGACAGAGTTTCTCTGAAACAATTTTCTACCACTACTCTCACCACCAGCACGTTTCTACAAGGTAGCAGGTAGCATTCAAGGAACAACCACACGCCATTTTCACTGTTGTTTACACTTTTTGTGGAGTTGGTTGAACTATAACAAAAGAGGAGTCTTCCCATAGACTGCCACATCATACAAGCCACTCCGAATTGTTAGCCTTAATGCTGTTTATTTTCACTATGTCATGGCACTCTGTATTAAAGTTTTAGATAAGCCTCACCTCTTGCACGAGGTTGTAATTACTGTTGAAACAGATTAACCTTTTTCTATGGAAAATGACTGTATCATATTTTGTATATATATGCCAAACTGATATGAAGTCAGGGTTGGTTCGTGGTTATACAATTTTTACTTATATGAACTGTAATTTTTGCGTGTGAATGAAATGGAATAATACTACTGAGGACTTATTACCAATTTGCTGTGTGTATTGTCTACTTTACTTGTGTTTCCATATCTCCTTTCTTCCAGTTCCAATTTGCAAATCATCATACTGTTATGTGTTTTTATTAGTCTCTTAAGCTTGTTATGTGTTTTATCGGTTTTTGTTAGTCTTACACAGTGATAATTCCTTATAAAATCTATATTATAATAGTGGAAGAGCATCACTCACGATAGTTAATCTTCATGATATTTTAGTGAGAATCTTGTCAAACTAGAAATAGCTCTCTCTCAATGGAATATTGTCAAACTGCTAATTTTGTGAATTTCTACTAAATAATTAGACTTCTATTTTACAGACCTACTGATTCTTCTCTCATCTTACCGTTTCCTCTCCTCATAGACTACAAACTTGCACCTTGCTAATGCATCAAGTTACAATACCCTCATTAGTAGAACTGTGAATTTTACCGAAATATCTCTTCAGTGAATCAGAGTTTATACCATCTTCCAATCCCATAAAACAAAACATTAAAATTGCCTTAGAGTTTAAGATGTGTCTGGTCAGGCACTTGCTCCAGTCCAAGTGTTGATTCCAGCGCCAACATCTTTTGGTGCGTCTTCCGGGAGATGAAGGCCTGTAACGAAGTATTCTCACGAGTCTATTGTTATGAATTGTTGATAATAAGTTCTTTATGGTGAACAAGAATTGGTGACCTGAAGAAGAATGCAAATTTGTTCACCTGGAAACTCCACGAAGAGGAAGAGGAGTTTCAAGACCTCCTTCTACAAGGAGGAATCAGAGATCTCCAACTGTGACACCAATTGCTAATCTAGAGAAAATTATCAAAGATGCTAAGTGAAAATAGAGATCAGTTGAAGCCACATCTCAATCAGTGAAGAAGGTACACAAAAAGTACGTTCCAAATAAAAAGGCATCTCTATCTACTTTAGAATCTAAAGAGGTTTTAGTTTCAAAAGATTTTGTTGAAAAATCTCAAGTTGAAGCTACTCCTCTAGAAAATAAAGTGGATGTTGTTAACCTAGGTTCAACTGAAGGTTTTTCTTACTCATCACCTAGTAAATCTGAAATAAGTATTGTTCTAGTCAAAGAAGGAGAAACTGAATTTCTAAGTGTTGAAAAGAAGTCAGAAGAATTTGTGCTATTGCACCTTTTCTTGATAGGGATATTTTGACTGAAGAAGACTTCAAGACTATTTTAAATTTCCTTCAGAATCATCCTGAATACTAGTCTCTTGTCACCCCTAAGTAATAATATTTTCCTTTCTCTCCAAATCCAACTGTTGTGTCATCTTCCTCTCATCCACTTGAAGAGATTGTACCTGAAGGTCTTACTTTTAGTTTATCTAATTTCCTTTCTCATCAAAATAAAGCTGAATTAAATACATCCCCTCAAGAGACAACTTTAGATTCAGATTCTTCTAGTGAAGGAGGATTCAAGACATCATCTGTTCATATTTTTGAAAACCCACTCTTCTCAGTTCCAAAGCCTGAAAAATCAACTCAAGGCCCCCAATTTTCTGCTATCCTAAATCAGAATCAGAATTCACCAATTGTAATTCCTATTTCTCAAACAGCTACATCAATTGTACATCGGTAAAATATGGCTAAGCCCGCCCTTACAAGGATGCAACAGTTAGTGGCTGCGAGATATGTGTCACTTGTTCTCCCTCAACACATGCATGCACTTCTCCAAGGAGATTACTTGAAATATCTTCCAAAATACATTGGGGATGAAGAAGGTGTTTTTGTTGAAGAAGATTTAGTGGCTTTCTATAGTTATGTTGACAATCAGAATATTGAACATGAAGATGTCTGGTCAAGACTCTTTGTTCATAGTTTGGATGGTGAAGCTCAAAAATGGTTTAGAAGTTTGGCTCCAAATTCAATTACAGGAATTTATGAATTAGAAGAGATATTTGTGAAGCATTGGGGTGATAGGAGAGACTATGTTTATTATCTCACATAATTTGGAACTCTGAAGAAAAAGGCAGATGAGTCTTTAGTTGATTTTACGAAGAGGATTAATAAGATTTATCAGAAAATTCCTGAAGAGATTAAACCTATTGAAACCACAACTATGATAAATTTTGCAAATGATTTAGATTATGATTTTGCTTTATGGTTGAGGGCTGAAAAAGCACATACACTGACAACTATGCAAGAGGTTGCAATTGGAGTGCATTCTAATCTCATGGCTTCTAATAAATTAAAAATGGAGGAAGAAAAGGCGGCAAAAGACAAAAGGAAGATGAAAGAAGAAAATCCTTCTTCTTCTAAATCTCTTTCAACAGAAGAAAAGATCGATTAAATGTCCAATTTGATCAAGGAACTTGCCTCTAAGGTGTCAAAATTAGAGGTATAAAATAAACAAGCTGCAAGAGCCAATCAAAACGAAGTTAATAGAAATCAGGCTCCCTTCACTAGGCCTTTTCAGCCTCAACAAATCCTACAACGCCCAAGGAGGAATGTTGATGATCAAAGTGTTCAACCTCCTTTGAATAATTTTGCTGAAGAAGAAGAACAAAGAAATGAGGAAGAAAATGAAGAAATAAACCATGTGGGAGAAACTTCACAGTCAACATGGTTGACATTGTAGGAATATGAAGATAGATCAAGAATTTGTTGGTTTTCTTATGATATGTATGCTCAAATTTATGCACAGAATGATAAAAAATAACAAGAAGTTCAAAACATAAATCACCCTTTGAGGTCAAAAGGTCCTGTTCAACAACCCCAACAAAAATCAGATTCAGATAAACAAGATACTAAATAGAAGGCTAAGGTAAATGAGATTCCTCCACCTCAAAATTCTGCTCCAATTGTCAAAATTACATCAGAAAATAATGAATTAGTTCCAATTTATTTTAGTTTCAAATATGAATTGAATAAAATCAAAATTCTAGTTCCACTTCTGGAATTATTGAAAAATCCAACATATTAATAATATTTTAAGAGTCTAATGCAACCTTCTCTCGCTCTTGATTGTTGTGAAGCCAGCTCCAAAAATAGAATAAAAGAGATATCAACACCTTAGAAATAAGCCACTTTGAGGGGGCAACCTCCAATACATTACATGAATGAATAATTCTTGGATGATACAAATTACAAAACCTCCTTTCTATATATAGGAGTCGATGGGGCCACAATGTAATCCTAGCCAACCTAACAATAATAATTTAAGGGCACAATGATAACAAAATGGGGGTTACAAGGGTACAATAATAACAATAAGGGGGTTACACTAACAATAATAAGGGACTATACTAGTGATATAGGGACCTAACATGCCCCTCTCCTTCAAAAAAGTGTTGTCCTCAACGCTTGAGTAGCTTTGGGTGCTTCTATATAAAATTCTCATCCTCCCATGTAGGATATTCAGTGGGTAAGTTCTTCCACTTGATGAGATACTATGAAATTGATCGATTTAGTAGCTGTCGATTTCTTGTTTCCGTGACCGCTTCAGGTTCCAATATGATTTTTCCTTCCTCATCAAGTTCTGGCAATATTGTTTGAACTGGAATATTTTCACCTATAACCTTCTTTAAGCATGAAACATGGAAAACTGGATGCACTCGTGAGGAAGCAGGAAGCTCCAATTCGTATGCCATAGTACCAATCTTTTGCAACACCTTTTAAGGACCATGGTATTTTGGTGATAATTTATTATCCTTATTAGCTTTCTTGAGGGACATTTGTTTGTATGGTTGTAGCCATAAAAATACCCAGTCTCCTACATCAAAACTTCTCTCGCTGCGATGTTGATCTGCCTGTTGTTTCATTCGATTTTGTGCCAAATTTAGGTTATCTTTTAAGAGTTGGAGAACTTCTTGTTGATGCTCGATGTGATCTTCCACTACTTGAACCTTCGAATTTTATCTTAAAGATGATGTGATGGATGGTGGATGATATCCATAAAGTGCCATAAATGGGGTCATTTTTGCTGCAGTATGGAAGGAAGTGTTATACCACCATTCAAATAGAGGTAACCAATTGACCCATTGTGTTTGTTTATCAGATACAAAACAACGAAGATATCCTTCCAAACATTTATTTACTATCTCAGTTTGACCATTGGATTGAGGATGATAAGATGAGCTATGAGCTAATTGAGTACCCAAACAAGAAAATAACTCCGTCCAAAAATTTCCAGTAAAAATGGGATCTCTGTCGCTTACAATAACCCTTGGGTTTCCATGTAGCTTTTGAATTGTGTCCATAAATGTAGTAGCAATTGTACTTGCTTTAAATGGATTAGATAATGCACAAAAGTGTGCATACTTGGTAAGTCTATCAACTACCACCATGATGACACTCTTTCCTTCGAACTTAGGTAAACCTGTGATAAAATACATTGAATTATCTTCCCAACGTTGACTTGGAATGGATAAAGGTTGTAGAAATACCGGGGTCTTAATTGTCTCAATTTTATTCTGCTGGCAAACCAAACATTCCGCCACAAACTTTTGAATATCAGATTTAAGGCCATCCCAAAAAAATTCTTTCTTCACCCTGTGGTAAGTTTTTAAAAATCCCGAGTGTCCTCCTAAAGGAGAAGTGTGCAATTCCAGAAGAATCTTTTGTTTTAATTGGGAATTATTACAAAGATATAAGCGATCTTTGTACCATAAGGAATCATTTTTCCAACTAAATGTATCAGATGTACTAGGATCTTGCTGCAACTTTTGAATGAGTGTCCATACATCTTTGTCCTTCTTCCATTCATCTCTTGCTTCGGTTATCCAATCTCGTTGGATAATAGAAATGGCACAAAGCAATGCTTCCACCTCTTCATTCTTTCTTGAGAGTGCATCTGCAACAACATTAAGCTTTCCTTTTTTGTAGATTATTTCAAAGTCATAACCCAACATCTTTGTGACCCATTTTTGCTGCTCTTCCGAAGATAGTCTTTGTTCCAAAAAGTGTTTAAGACTATCATGATCAGTTTTTACCTTGAAGTGTCTTCCCATTAGGTAAGTTCGCCATTTCTTTAGTGCATGCAGTATTGCTAACATTTCCTTCTCATAAATAGGTTTTTGTAAATACTTTCCTTTGATTGGACGACTTTCAAAAGCAATGGGTCTTCCTTCCCGCATTAAAACAGCACCAATTCCATTTCCTGAGGCATCACATTCCACAATAAAGGTTTTTGTGAAGTCTGGCGTAGCTAAGACCGGTGCTAGGCACATTGCCTCTTTAAGATGTTCAAAGGCCTTAGTTGCTTCAAGAGTCCATGAAAATGAATCTTTCTTCAATAATGTTGTTAGAGGTTCTGCTATTCTCCCATAATTCTTAAAAATCTTGCGATAATACCCTGTTAACCCGAGAAATCCTTGCAACTGCTTTATGGTTGTGGGGACTTTCCATTCCTTAATGGCTTTAATTTTGTTAGTGTCTACCTTAACACCCTCGTGAGATACAATATGACCCAGATATTCCACCTCTTGTACTCCAAAGAAACATTTGGATGTTTTTGCATATAATTGTTTCTCCTGCAATAGTTTGAGCTCCCTGTCAATATGTTCAACATGATCCTTCCAAGACCTACTGTTGATTAGTATATCATCAAAAAATACTAGCACAAATTTTCTAAGGGAGGGTTTGAAAATGGAATTCATCAACCCTTGAAATGTAGAAGGTGTATTGGTAAGGCCAAAAGGCATGACCAAAAATTCATAATGACCCTCATGAGTTCGAAATGTTGTTTTTGGAATATCTTTAGTCTTCATTCTAATTTGATGATATCCTGAACGAAGATCCAACTTGGTAAAATAAATTGCTCCATGTAATTCATCTAATAATTCATCAATCACATGAATGAGAAATTTATCTTTAATGGAGAGCTTATTGAGCTCCCTATAATCTGGACACATGCGCCATGATCCATCCTTCTTGTGTGCCAATACTACAGGAGCAGAGAAATAACCTTGACTAGGTTGAATTATACCCGCCTCTAACATTTATGCAATCATAAGTTCAATTTCGCTTTTTTGGACATAAGGATATCTATAAGGCCTGATGTTTGGAGGAACACTTCCTGGAATCAAATGAATACCATGATCATGATCACGAATAGGTGGGATGCCTTTGGGAGTTTCAAACACCTTGGAATGATTGTCCAATACTTGTTGGAGATCTACAGAAATAGATGATTTTGATGTTGGAACTTCTAGTGAGCATAATTGTGCAATTACGTCTCGTTGTTCTTTCTTTAGAAGCTTTGTCATGACATTAGAGCTTATTATCTTTCCTGGCTTCCCTGCAATACCCCGTAATTAGACTTCCTTTCCTTCTGAAATTTTTTTCAAGAAAAGTTCTTGAAAATTAAAAGCTACCATCCCCAAAGATTGTAACCATTGTACTCCTAGTACAACATCAACACCTCCCATCGGAATGGAAAGCATTGGACTATTAAATACATATTCCCCCATGGTTAGCTTGATATTATGGCATTTTCTAGAGAAATTTATAGTTCCTCTATTTGCAACCATCACTTGACATTATGGTGTTGGGTATAGGAAACAATTCAATTCCTTGGCTACCTTACAATGAATAAAATTATGTGTGCTACCTGAATCAATCAACACTATTACCTTTTTCTTCTTGATATGTCCTTCTATCTTGAGAGTTTGAGGAGTGGTAATTCCTACCAATGCATTACACGATATGGTCGGACTAATTTCTTCCTCTTCTAGGGTTGGTTCCTGGTGTATATCCTCTTCTTGTTCATTTTCTTCTTCCTCTTCACAATCTATGTAAAATAATTTCTTCTCGGCACACTTATGACCTTTAGTGTATTTGCTATCACAACTGTAGCAAAGCCCTTTTGCTCTTTTTTCTTCCAATTGTTGTGGTGTCAACCTTGCAGGTTGTGGAAGTCTAGGCGTAGCAACACTTCCTTATTTATAGAAGTGAGTGGTAGGCTTCCTTGTCGCCATAATTTTACATTCAACTTTTCTTGCCAACCTGAATGCCTTCTCCAATGAATCGGGTTCCAAAACATGAACTTCATGTTGGATGTTATCCTTTAGAGTACCTATGAAGAGATCAATCCTGTGTTCCTCTGGAATATCAGTTACCCTTATATTCAATTTTTGGAAGTCCTCAATGTGCTGCCCCACTAAACCCTTTTGCTTGAGATTTATCAATTGGCTAAAGAAGGTGTTGCTCTTTGTATCCTCATAATGTGCTATCATTTCCTCCGTAAAAATTGACCAAGTGACAGTTTTTTTACGGGAGCAAAGCCATCGATACCATACAAATGTATTTTGTTCTAAATGTAAAGTTGCAATGCATACCTTTTGTGTGTTTTGTACATTATGGAGATCAAAATATTGCTCCATATGTAGTATCCATGTTACAGGATCCTTTCCATCAAACTTCCTCATATCCATTTTTGGAATATGGTGGTTCTTCCCGCCAACATTAGAGTTTATGAAGTCGCGATTAACATTTATTTTGTTCTCATCATGAGTTTCCTCTACTATCTTTTCACCATTAGGAAACATTTCTTGTATCAACTTTGTCAAACCTTCCATGTCTGATTTTAGATCATTCTTCATCTTTTCCATGTTGTCTTTCATTTTTTCATCGATCTTAGCTTCCATGTCATCCATCTTAGATTCCATGCCATCTATCTTAGATTCTACGCCTTTCTTCAAACCATCCATATTATTCTTCAAACCATCCATCTTTTCTTCCATGCCTTTCTTCAAAACTTCCATTTTATTTTTTGTTGCTCTTTGCGAGTGCGAAATTTGGTGCACTTGCTCTTGTAATTTTGATAGATCATGTTGCAATTCTTCATCTTCATGAGTCATAGTAGAGCCTTCTTAAGGCTTAATGGGTGTTGAATTATTTTTACGGGGCATTTTTTAGAACCCAATACTGATATATATTCCACAATATGCCCTTGAACTCAATTCAAATTGATTCTTCAAACAAGACTTATGCAATTCGGAAAAAAAAATAAAAATAAAAATAAATAATAATAATAATACACACCTTTTTCTTGCTTTTGAGGAGCTCAATATTGAAATTGGATTATCTTTGTGATTGCAGTTCTTCAATATCTGAAATTTGGAACTGAGGTAGCTTTTTGAATTATCTTTAGAATGCCACAGGTCTGACTTGATTTGGATTCTCCAAGGCAAAGTTATGTCCAATCTCCCACAATTACCTAATTATGGACTGGTTCAGTAGAGAGAAATTGTACGACTTTCCACATGTCACTGTTTCGTCTTTTAGCTCTAAAATTCATAGCAAAGAAACTACAGTCCGTGTACTTGCAACCACTTTTTACGGCACTCCAATCCGATGCTCAGAGAGAGAGTTATGAAGATTTTCCCACGATCACCTCTTTGAGATGAAATTCAGGAGCCTGAAAAAGCACTACCTTCCATAGATCATATCTCCGAAAATATTGTGAACCAAGATTTGAAAATTTTCCACGAGTTTCCTCAGGATTTCAGCTTTGCGCCCTAAAAATTTCAGATTCTGAACCTTCGTATAAAAAAATTTATAGCGAAAATTCCACAGTGACCTTCTTAGATCAAATTGAGGAGCCAACAAAAAGACCTGACTTCCACAGATCATATCTCCAAAAATATTACGAACCAAACTCTGAAAGTTTGCAACGATGTTCCTCAGGATTTTTGCTTCGCACCCTAAAATTTTTTGCTTCTGAAACTTCGTAGAAAAAAAGTTATAGCGAAAATTCCACGATGACCTGTTTGGAGCAGCGAAACCCTAGAATCCAAAGCTCTGATACCAAATGTTGAGAAGCCAACTCCAAAATAGAAGAAAAGAGATATCAATGCCTTAGAAATAAGCCACTTCGAGGGGGAAACCTCCAATAAATTACATGAATGAACAATTAATGGATGATACAAATTACAAAACCTCCTTTCTATATATAGGAGTCCATGGGGCCACAATGTAATCCTAGCCGACCTAACAGTAATAATTTAAGGGCACAATAATAACAATATGGGGGTTACAGGGGAACAATAATAACAATAAGGGGGTTACACTAACAACAATAATGGACTATACTAGTAATATAGGTACCTAACATTGATTCAGTCTACCTTGAGGATGAGCATCCCACTATTTATCTAGGTTGTCATGTCCAAGACCAAAATGATGATAACTCACCACCTTTCTACCTTTCACTCAATGTACACAACAAATTTCTACATAATTGTCTGTTAGATTCTGGAGCTTCCCATAACTCATGCCAAAGAAAGTGATGGATTAATTGGGATTAGAGATCACCAAGAAATACCATGACCTTTACACCTTTGAATCCAAAAAATTCAAGTGTCTAAGAGTGATTAAGGATTTGGTTGTTTCCCTTACCCAACTGCCTATGAAGAGCTTAGTGATGGACAATGTGGTTGCCAGCATTCCTTATAGATTTGGGATGTTACTTTCCAGATCTTGGTCTAAGGAATTGGGAGGTACCCTTCAGATGGACATGTCATATGCTACCATCCCAGTATTTGGAGGGGAATTCAGAAGGCTATATAGAGAAACTCAAATGGACTACATCATTAGTGATTAGGACAATCCATCAAACCATCCCATATATGCTGAAGAAAAGGAATTGGGGTCATCAATTATGCACCATGCTGTTGATGACAATGATTTCCAACCTGAATTAAGTGAAAAACAACGCTTTGAAAGTGCAAATGAGCAACGTTCAGAAGGAGGACAGATCTGGAAATTGTGCTTTGACGGAGCTTCTTCAAGAGAAGGATCGGGAGCCTGTGTAGTCCTCATTTCTCCTACTCAGCAGAAGGTAACGATGTCATACAAACTGAAATTTTCTACCACTAACAACACTATTGAGTATGAAGCACTTGTGCTGGGTATGAAGGCAACGAAAGATTTGGGAGCAGAACATCTAATTTCCTTTGGAAATTCAGAGTTGGTGATTAAGCAGGTGAGAAATAATTACCAAGTGAAAATTTCCAAATTGAAGAAATATAGGAACGAAGTTCGGGATTTGATTGAACATTACTTTTCAGCATTTAATATAAAATTTGTCACTAGAGAAGAAAATCAAATTGCTGATTCACTAGCTATCGCTGCTAGTAATTTCAGAATTCCTCTAGATGTCAAGGCAGTCTATAATGTTCAAATAAAAAATACACCTTCAATTCCTGATAACATCAAGCACTGGTAAGTATTCGATGATGACAGGGAGATTCAAAATTTTTTGGAGTGTGTAGAAGAGTTTGCAGACATACAAATTGATGATGAGCAGGAAATTGTTGAAAATCAAAATAGCAGCCCTTTTAAGAAAACTATGGCTGGGAAAAACATTATAGATCTGAAAACTAACTTTATTCCTAAGGGTTTGGTTCCTTTAGAAAGATTGTTTGATAATAATGATTTTTTTTTCAAGCTTGAAAGCAAGGTTGATGAAGAGAGTACAATAGAGTGTAACATTGGTATAGAAGATCAGCTAAGATTAGTCAAAGTGTCCAAATTCCTTCCTCTGGAAACCAGAACAAAATATATCAAATTGTTGAAGGAATTTGCTGATATTTTTGGATGGTCTTATAGTGAGTTGAAAACTTATGATAAGAGCATAATGTAACACAAGATCCCTTTAAAAAAATATGCAAATCCTGTAGCAAAAAACATCAGACACATCAATCCCATGCTGCTTCCAATCATTGAGAAATAAATCAAAAAATATTGGGAAGCAAATATTATTCTGCCTTTGAGATTTTCTAACTGGGTAGCTAATATAGTCCCAGTCCATAAAAAGAATGGAGAAATAAGGATTTGCGTTGATTTTCGCAAGCTCAATCAGTGCTCCTTGAAAGATAACTATCCACTGCCCAAGATGGATTATATCTTGCAGAAAGTTGTAGGATCCAAAAGATTGTCAATTATTGATGGCTTTTCAGGCTATACTCAAATTTTAGTTGACAAGAAAGACAGAGAAAAAACAACATTTACCACACCCTGGGGCACGTTCATGTACAACAAAATGACATTTGGTTTGATGAATGCAGGTGCAACCTTTCAAAGGGCAATGGATATTGCCTTTGCGAGAGAAAATGACAAATTTTTGGTCATCTATTTGGATGACATCATAGTATATTAAAAATCTGATGAAGACCACTTGAAACATCTGAAGCAAGTTTTTGACAAATGAAGAAATTTTAGTTTGTCCTTAAACCCAAAAAAGTCATATTTTGCTGTCCAAGAAGGTAAGTTATTGGGAGATATTGTAACAGAAAGTGGCATCTGTATTGATCCAGGAAGAGTAAAAGATATTCAGAAGATTGGTTTTCCAATAAATAAAAAGGAATTGTAGTTATTTTTAGGGAAAATCAATTTTCTGAGGCATTTTGTTCCTAACTTTGCAGAGTTTATCAAGCATATAAATGTTTTGCTAAAAAAAGATGTAGAATTTAAGTGGGGAGATGAAGCAAAGAATTCCTTTTCAACAATTAAGTCCACTTTGACTGAAGCACTAGTTTTGATTAGTCCTAATTTTGAAAAGGATTTTCTGATTTTTTCATATGCTTCAGAAGACACAATTGCAGTTGTCTTATTATAGAAGAACAAGGAAGGTTTGGAGCAACCAATTTCATTTTTCAGTCGTGATTTAAGGGATGCTGAATTGAAGTACAACTTGACTGAAAAACAAGCATATGCACTAGTTAAGGCTTTAACGTCTTTTCGAGTTTATGTGCTGCATTAAAAAATAATTGCTTTTGTGCCTGATATCATTGTTAAAGATGTATTGCTACAGTTAGATATAGATGGAAGGAGGGAACGATGGTTGACCAAGATTCTAGAATTTGATGTTGAAATCAAACTAACTAAATTGATAAAGGGCCAGGGCTTGGCTCGCTTGATGGCTGAATCTAACTACAAAGCTTTAAATATGAATGTAGAGGCCGCTGAATAAGAAGTTGGAGAAGGTATTGCTAATTATCCTGAAATATTCAATTCATATTGGTACAAGGATATAGTTTACTTGTTAAATTTCAATTGTCCACCTGAAATGGAGAGGTCTAAAAGGAGAGCTTTTAAATTGAGAGCTATGAAGTATTTCATTTTGGAAGACAATCTTTACTGGAAGGATCCTGTTGGAGTCTTGTTAAGATGTGTAGATGAAGTAGAATCCCAGGAGATTATGACAGAGATACATGCAAGAGTGTGTGGAGGGCATTTGTATTGGAGAGCCACTACAAACAAAATCTTAAGAGCTGGCTGTTATTGGCCAACTCTTTTCTCTGATGTATTTTCCAAATTTAGGAGTTGTGTCAAATGTCAGAAATTTGTTGGTATTCAGAAATTGCTACCATTACCTCTCATTCATATTTCAACAGATGTTCCTTTCCAGCAGTGGGGGCCAAACTTCATTGGTGAAATTCATCCACCTTCATCAGGACAACATGGATGGATTCTCACAGCGACAGACTATTTCACTAAATAGATTGAAGCTATACCAACCAGGAATGCTACTGATACGGTAATTATTAAGTTTTTGTTGAAAAATATTATGTCAACGTTTGGTAGTCCACAGAAATTAGTAACTGATAATGTAATGGCCTTTAAGTCTGCTAAGATGTACAACTTTTGTCGGCAATATGGGATTGAATTGACTTATTCCATGCCATATTACCCTCAAGGTAATGGGTTGGCCAAGTCATCCAATAAAAGTTTGTTAAGGATTATTAAGAAAATGATGTCTGAAAATAAGAGGAATTAAGACACTCAAATAATACATGCTCTGTGGGCAGATAGAGTAAGTGGTAAAAAATCAATTGGAATGTCTCTATTTCAGCTTGTATATGGTACAAATGTTGTAATTCCTTTGCAATTATCTCTTCCTGTGATGAAGTTCCTACAAGTTGAATTTGATCATGGAAACCCAGTTCAAAGGAGAATGCAACAGTTGATAGAGGCACACCAAATCAGAGAATCATTGTTGGAAAAAGTTTAGAAGTATTAGGCTAAAGTCAAGTCTGTTTTTGATAAAAGAGCAAATCAATAGTTGTTTCAGGAGAATGATTTGGTGCTGCATTGGGATGCTAGGAGAGAAGACCATGGAAAGCATGGTAAGTTAGAAAATCTGTGGTTTGGGCCATTTAAAATTGCTGAAGTTTTGGAGAATAATACTTTTCTGCTCAAACATCTGGATGATGATTAGCTGACTGGAGGCCCAGTCAATGGTCATGTTCTTAAAAGGTTCTTTATTTAGTAAAGCTAGTTGAGTCACTCCATTGTAAATATCCAGTGTGATGTGTCAATAAAATCCATGCCCAATGGTACTTATGTCTGTATATATGGTCAGTCTTGAGTCCAGTCAGTTAATGGTCAGTCCTAGTCTTAATTTTCAAGACCTCTTTTGAGTTTCAAAATTTTTTAAGGCACTGAGTCTACAGTCCTTGAAGCCTCAGAGGGAGGACTTCATCCCCAATAGGAGCCATTGTTAGCACTGCAATTTTTCCAAATATTTTCAAATTCTGGTCATCATTCTCCAAGGAATCAATCTGCCTTTTCAGTCTGATTATAAGATGAAAGTGTCGCTGTCAAAGTGTAGTGGTGAGAAAATTTCATTTTCTACCTTCATTCATTTCATTTTACCTCTTTCACCTTTCATTTTCCCAAAAAACCCAAAGTCTAGCTTCTCATTTCCCTTTTCAAAACCCCTTTTAACTCATAAAATCCAATTTTGATAGTTAAAAAGCAGCTCCGCACACTCGTCAACGGCCATATCATATTTCCTTTTTAACTTACCATATATTTCTTTTATCGCAATTTTTACCCACACCATAACAAAACCTTGGTTATATCATATATTATATGATATAACTTACGACACTTAATAAACATTGTGGACCCCTTACCTTTCATAATCAGCTCTTCACAGTTTTAACTCCCATTCACGTTACAATTTCCATCTCCTACAAAACCCCTAAAATGCGATTTGCGGTATGGTTTGGGACCCATACTTCCCTTTGATATGCCTCGAATATGTTATAAAGCCCTTTTTTTTGCTTCCGGCGTCTTTTTATCATATTACCATGACTTAACGAAGTTTTCACTTTCCGCTTTGAAAAGCCGTTTAAAGGGCCCCACCTACTTTTTTGCATTGAATTTTCGCAAATTTCACTTACTGCATTCACTTACGCTCCCTCAAAACTTACGGTTTGCGATTTGCGGGTGGTCCCATCGTCTGTCATGACACGTCCCTCTGTTCACATCGCATATCACACTTTGCGAGTTTTAACATTTAACTCTTGTGTCTCATAACAAAACTTGGGATGCACGATCTGCAATCAGTCCCACTTCTTTGCCACGTCATCACCCCATCGCAAATCGCATTTTCTCCCATTTTTGTCTTAATTTTAAACGATCCGACCCCAATTTGCGATTGCGATATATGTCTAAACGTTTTTATCCTCCCACTTATCATTTATTTCGCTCCACCTCCCCCCTATAAATTAAACCTTTTTCAAAGGGTTTCTTTGTAATATCTCATAAAATGAACCTTCGCCATTCACAAAGGGTTTTCCACCAAAGAAGGAAGGGAACATCGGCAAAGTTTCTCTAAAACAGTTTTCTACCACTACTCTCAACACCAACACATTTCTACAAGGTACGAGGCAGCATTCAAGGAACAACCACACACCATTTTCAATGTTGTTTACACTTTTTGTGGAGTTGTTTGCACCAGAATAGAAGAGGAGTCTTCCCATAGACTGCCACATCATACAAAACACTCCAAATTGTCAGCCTTAATGATGTTTATTTTCATTATGTCATGGCACTCCATATTAAAGTTTTAGATAAGCCTCACCTCTTGCACGAGGTTGTAATGACCATTGAAACAGATTTACCTTTTTCTATGGAAGATGACAATATCATAATTTGTATATATATGCCAAACTGATATGAAGTCAGGGTTGGTTGGTGGTTATATAATTTTGACTGTTATGAACTATACTTTTTTTTTTGAATGAAATGGAATAATACTACTGAGGACTTATTACCAATTTTGTGTGTGTATTGTCTACTCTACTTGTGTTTCCATATCTCCTTTCTTCTAGTTCCAATTTGCAAATCATCATATTGATATGTGTTTTTATTAGTATCTTAAGCTTGTTATGTGTTTTATCAGTTTTTGTTAGTCTCACACAGTGAGCATTCCTGATAAAATCTATATTATAATAGTGGAAGAGCATCACTCATGATATTTAATATTCATGATATTTTAGTGAGAATCTTGTTAGACTAGAAATAGCTTTCTCTCAATGGAATATTGTCAAACTGCTACTTTTGTGAATTTCTACTAAATCAATAGACTTCTGTTTTACACGCCTACTGATTCTTCTCTCATCTTACCTATTTCTCTCCTCATAGACTACAAACTTGAACCTTGCTACCACATCAAGTTACAATACCCTCATTAGTAGAACTGTGGATTTGACCGAAATCTCTCTTCAGTGAATCAGATTTTATACCATCTTCCAATCCCATAAAACAAAACATTAAAATTGCCTTAGAGTTTAAGATGTGTCTGGTCAGGTGCTTGTTGTAGTCCAAGTGCTAATTCCAGTGCCAACACATTATAAGGCATATATTTTTTCTTTGAAGATATTGGAACTTCCTTGACCCTCATCAATTTGTATGGACCCTATCTAAATAGGATTTAATTTTGGGAAATTTTTTTTGCAAAATCTATTGTGAACTTGAATTTGCTGAAAATCGACGGGGACCTAAATTTTTCCCTTGGTGATTCAGAGATATAGGGCCAAAGGGCCATGCCAAATCCACTAGCTAAATAATTCACCCACAAGCTTGTAAATTTGAAAATAATGGATATTGAACCTTTTAAGCTCAAAGCGACCTGGATAAATCATCAAGCTGGAGAAGAGCATATTGAAAAAAGACAATATTGTTTGTTGATTTCTGATGCTATTGTAGACCATTTTAATTTGATTAGATAATAGGTTGGAAATGGGGGGAGTTTGATCAGTCTATGATTCTCCTAGAAGAGAAAGGCCCTGAAGATTAACCTACTAGACCCTTCAAATTGAATTCATCATCGTTAAAAGATGAAGAATTCTCTTTGTTAGTAAAACAATAGTAGAAAGATTTTGATCCTTATGTGGGTGTTTATGTAGCTCGTTAGTTTGAGGCAAATCTTAAGCTTATAAAAGGCGTCTTCAAGGAAAATACCTTCAAGAAGATACAAGTTAATGATCAAGATCTTAAAGAGGGTTCTGATGCATTTTTCAAATGCTGAAGGGGAAGATTTTGTTGATGTCATGTCACGGGAGGCCCTAATTTTCTTGGAATCTAAAAGAAAATCCCTCTTGGAAGAATGGAAGCAACTTGGAGACATAAAAGTAGGGCTACATGGCTAGAATGTGGGGATGAAAACACAAAATTATTTCAGGTGTATGCCAAGGGTCACAAATTCCTTAATACTATTTGTAATCTTGTGGATATGTATGGAATAAAACTCTCAATTTTAAAGATTTGAAATCCTTCCCTATTTTTGTTAAGTATTAGGACAACATGACCATCATGGAGGAAGTCTCAGCGGAAGAACTCAAATATGTCCTTCATTATTTTCAAATAGAAAAAATCTCAGGTTCAAACAGACGGTCAATGAATTTTTTCTGGGTCTCTATGATACAAATGGGAATGATTTATTAAGAGTTGTTGAAGAATCAAGGAGAAAGGGAAGAATTCTTCCAGCCTCTAATTATACCTCCATTTCCCTCATTCCAAAAGTGGATAATCCTCTATCCTTTGATGATTTCCATCCTATTTCTGTATGTACTTGCATCTACAGGGTTATAGACAAAGTGATCGTGTGGAGAATTGTTACACTAAAATTTGTCACCATGACGTTTAGCTGTCTATATGGGTTCATAATTACCTATATTATGCTCCCTTAGAGGTCAAAAACCATAAAGTTCCTAAACCAAGTCTTGGAATTGGAGAAAAAATCATTAAAACCTTAAAAAGCCTAACTCTGCACTTTTCCTAGTCATTGCCTGCGGTATCGCAGTTTCTTGCTCTGTAAATTGTGGCACATCCCGCACGTTTTGCTCTTTAAAACTGCGGACCCCTGTAAAAGATAAAATAAAATGAAAAGAAAGTTCTAGAAGCCTAGCTGGTCGAATATTCTCCTAGTTGGAGGCTTCTAGAAGCGTAATTAGGTCGAGCTCCCCCCTTCATTCATGAACCTCTATCCCCTTCATTAATGGAGATTATCCCTTGGTATTTCTAGCTAAAATCCCTTTATGAGAGGACTTTATCCCCCTCTTTATGGAACAGAAACCTCCTTCATTCTCCTATAAATTGAACTCATGTTTCAGTCTCAAGGGTATACTATAGATGGTAGACTATAGCTTTCATTAGAAAATTGCTGAAGAAATTCCCAAGAGAGCATACTCTCTATACTTGGCATCATTGGTATGAGAATGATCACATACTCATATCCATAGTTTTATGCTAGTTCAGAGAGAAGGCTTGTCAAACAGAAGGAAAACGTCTGTTCAGGACCCCGAAAGAACCTGTATGACATCAAGGAGACAAGGTTTTAAGGTTACTTCTTATTATACAGGATAATACAAATGGATTCTGTTTTCTCATTAAATTGTTCATGTATATATTGAGTAATTTAATTCTTGGATTCCTTGATCACTGAGATAAATTAGTGTTTTCTCAATTATTATATCTTGCAGGTGCTTTTAATCCTTTTATTGTCTTTGAATGCAGGTCTTACATGCTGAATTGAACTCTTTTGGAGCAACTGGATTAAAGATTACAACAAGCGTTGGACTTCAGGTAGGGGCATGTCCTCATACTTTATTATTTAATAATTTTGAATCACAAATGATTTAGAGAAAATGGTTTGCATTTGGATGTTTGTTTCTAGATATCCTTAGGATACTAGGGAGATCGCTCTTGTCTGCAAGAGGGATTAATCTGCATAACAAAATGGCGACTCCACTAGGGATTAGAACTTAGTTTTCTTTTTTTATTTTCAGTTTTAATTTTTAAGAGTCTTCTGATTTTGACTAGTCTTAAAACTGGGTTGGGTAGATAAATTATCATAATCCCTGAAAAGAAAATCTGATATTTTATTTTTTCTACACTTTTCCTGGCCTCCGCGGTTTTTATTTAAAGACAATGTGGTAGCCTCCATATTTTTTAGTTCAGAACAGTGCGGTACCGCATTGTTCTCCATTGAAACTTGCAGAATTGTGGAAAATTTTTGAAAAATTAAGAATTCTCTTTTTAGGAGCCAGATTACCAGATTCTTTGTGTTTGCCCCAACTTGTCTTGACTGTCAAAGTATTATGTGTGAATTTCGTTTTAGCAACTTTTGTGACAGTCTCCGTTAAGTTAATTGGGTGTTTTGAGTCTCTTTTTTGAGAAAATCTTAATTTGATTTCCTTTGGTCATTACTTTGAGGTTTGTCTCAGTCTCTTAACAATTTTGCATCTTTTTGCTTTTATTTTTGCAAAAAAAATTCCCCCTCATTCGTCGCGGGGGGGTGTGGTCTAAATTGTGTCTGAGTGTTAATCGCCTTTGAGTGCTTTTACTTTTGACCTTTGGAATTCTCACCCAATTTTCTTTACTTACACTTGATTGGTTCTTTAGATTACATTAGAATCGTCTTGTGTCTGAGAATTCTCTTGCATAGATCACATTTGCATAATTAGAATTATCATTTTTAGAATATGAACGAAAAATGTGCATAGATTACATTTGCATAGTTTTCAAGTGAATTGTGCATAGATTACAATTGCATAGTTTACATTCTTGAAAAAGCATTAGTTTTTCTTCATAAAATTAGTGCATTAGATAACTTGTTATACTTTCTCTTATTTATCAATATTTGCATTGTTGGAAGTGAATGGAACCCCTTTCCTTATTTTAATTAGGATTCATCGAATTGAAAAGATTACATTATCATATTCGATTGCATTCAGCTTTGGGTCACATCATAACACCATTGGTTTCATCTCCATTTACCTTTTGAGTAATAACAACCAAATAACACAACGCTTAATTAAAATTCATCTAGAAATTTTTATATTTTCTAGGGCTCTTTCCACCAATCTAGCTTAGGCTAGTGCTTTGGAATAGGTTGTAGTTAACTTTCCAAAGCAACTAAACAAACAAGTAGCAATATTGTGGTAGGAAAAATTCCAATTGTTGCAATTGTGCTTTGGGAAGCTCTTCTTAAAAGAGTCAAGCACGAGATCATATCCGAACTAGTGAGGTAATCGTACCTATCTCATTGGGAAAGATAGAAGATGTGCACATATTAAAAACGGTAAACCTCGGATAGACCATTGTCGAGGAGTCTGGAGTCACTTGTTGGTAAACCTTGGATTACGTCAAGGAGCCTTCAAGGGGATTGAGCTTGTTACTCTGCCCTTGCGTGTATATTGGATCGTATACTGTTCCCCCAGGTGCATTTGTCTCAGTCGGTGACCTTAGTGGCCATAATATTTAGGATTTTTCCCAAGGTGACGGTGGAGGGAAGGTCCCACTGTACCTGGAGTAGACGTTGACTAGACTCACTTGGACTTTCCAGAGGGTGCACTTCACTTCGAGATGGCATAGTGGAGGTACTTGCACCAGAATGTTTCAATAAGTAGGTTGTCGGGGTAACTGTTCCAACCACCATTTCTGCATTAAAATTCTACGATGTTGGATTTCATCACCAACTAGTGTTTTTAGTGCGGGAATCTACTGTTTGTGTGTGGTTTGACTCCTAGATTTGTTAGCGCGTGTTCATTTGTTTGTTTTTACTTTTTAGAGACCTTAGGTGTGAATTGTGAATTTTAATTGTTAGGTGTGAATTGTGAATTGTGAATATTGTTAAATTGTTAATAAAATTCACTGAAGTTGAATCTAATGGCAACTATTCCAGAATTTACTAACCAAGGAACCCCTCTTAATGAGAATCCTAGTAATTTTCCTTGCTTTGGAAATGTTGGTCCTCCTTATATGGCTACATTTTCATTACCTGGATTTACAATAGGTTTACCGATATTTTTATTTTCAACTTCGTTGGCCCCAAATACTTAAATTGTTCCCCCTAAACCGGATGCTTCACCTCAACAGAGTTCACCATCTCAACATCACCAACCTCATGTTGACCCTTTACCTTATTCGCCCAACATATCTTCCTCCCTTTCTTCATCTTCGCTTGGTAAAAGCCTTGACGCTAGTAACCAGGTGGCTAAGAAGAAGAAGAATGGGAAGAAGAAGAAGAAGCAAGATAAGAAAGCAGTCAACCAACCAACTATAGTTGTAAGTGTTAGTATTGTTGAGGAAACCTCCAACATGCATTGTAAACCCAAATACCCTTGCAAGCTTTGGAAGGGTGACCACTTCCTTATCAATTGTCCTGGTATTCCAAAGGTGTTGGAAGTATGGTCAGAAAATTCTCATCAACTTACCGTTGATCCATCAACCAGTGATTGTCAGGTTCCTAGGAAAAAGGGTAAAGTTAGGTTTCCTTGTAGGTTATGCAAAGGGAGCCATCAAACTCATATTTTTCCTCACATGGATGAAGCCTCAAAACTATTGGAAAACCTTACTGTTCCGCAGCAAAAAATTCCAACTGGTTACCGTAAACTTTCTCCCAACCTACCATCAACTGACAGAGTGATTGATCTAATTCCAAGTACAGTCAATCCCACTCTTCCATTGGAGAGTGAAACTCATATCACTAAGGTTGATGATCCATTAGTAGATCAAGTGCTTGACTTGATTTCACATTCAGTCGATCCCACTCTCCCTGAAGAGAGTGAATTTCATACCACTCAGGTTCTTCTTGTTACATCAGATTCTTCTACGCCAGGGGGCATTACACCTGTTTCTACAGAACCCCCTCCAAGTATAGAGGCCTTTTCCTTTGATTGGAATAGACTGACAGAACCTCGTCTTCCTTCCTCCATCCCTTTCCAAATCATTGTGAAGGTTTGTGGTAAGAATGTGTGTCGCACAAACGTAGATGAAGGTGCTTTTGTTAGTATTTTATCCTCAACTGCTTGGCAAGCTTTGGGTTCCCCTCAGCTTGAGTATGTTACATAGAATCTGTTAGCTTTTAACAGAACCATTAGTGAAACTTTAGGGATCCTTCGTAAGTTTCCTATTACCTTGGAAGGTAAAACTGTCAGTATTGATCTTATGGTAGTTCGAGGCCCATTGGATTTTAATTTACTCCTTGGGCGAGACTATATCTATGCAATGAAAGCTGTTGTATCGAAACTCTTTCGCGTGATGTCTTTCCCTCACAATGGAAACATTGTGACTATTGGAAAAATTTCATTTGCTAGTCTTGATTCGACTACCAATAATCTGACACCCTTAAATGTTCCTTATACGGAAGTGGTATCTACCCTGCCACGGGTTAATTATGTGGCAACCAGTCCCATGTTTTCAGTTACCGATGCAAGCGAGCCTCTCACTGTTTGCTCGACTTCCTTTGACTTAGATTCGGTAATTGACATGGTAAACCCTATGGGATTATTTGAACGCGATGTTCTTATCCCTATTGAGTCCCTTGACATGTGTTCCTTCCAGAGAATTGTTCTTCCTTCTGATGAAGACCTCTTGGAAGCCATGATCAAGGATTGTCCCTTGACATGTGTTCCTTCCAGTTGGAAGCCATGAAAAGGATCAATGAGGATAATTCTTTTATTGTGTCAACCTCGTTAAAAAATGAAACAAATATCCCATGAGAAGAGTTCCTTTTACTGTGTCAACCTCATTAAAAAATGAAACAGGTTTCCATGAGGATAGTTCCTTTTACTATGTCAACCTCGTTAAAAAATGAATCAGTTCATCATGAGGATAGTTCCCTTTACTGTGTCAACCTCGTTAAAAAATGAAACATATACCATGAGGATAGTTCTTTTACTATGTCAACCTCGTTAAAAAATGAAACAAGCCCTTATGAGGATAATTCCCGTTACTGTGTCAACCTCGTTAAAAAATGAAACAAGTTTTCCCATGAGGATAGTTCCTATTACTGTTTCAATCTTGATAAAAAATGAAACAAGTTTTCCCACGAGGATAGTTCATTTACTGTGTCAACGTCATTAAAAAATAAAGCAGGTCATTATGAGCATAGTTCTTTCCCTGTGTCAATCTCGTTAAAAAATGAAACAAATCCTCTCCTAATTGAGTCGAGTCTTTGATTATACATCGTAAGTGTTAAGTCGAGTCTTTCCTCTGATCTCGTAAATGAAACTTCATTACATCCACCTATTAGTAACCAATAGTTTACTTAGTTGAATGAAATGAAGCTTGGGGGCATGCGCTCTAGCAAGTTACGCATGGGGGGCATTGAAACCAATCTAAAGCATAGTTTTCTCTGTTTCAAGCTTGTGTAAAAATGAAACCATTTTCAAGCATAGTTTTCCTACGTTTCAAGCTTGTGTAAAAATGAAACCCCTCTCAAGCATATTTTTTCCTATGTTTCAAGCTTGTATAAAAATGAAACATATCTCGAGTCCATTTCGGTTATTATTTTCAAGACTCGTTAAACTCATGAAAATACCGAGCTTATTTTTCTATCTTTCATTCTCGTAAAACACATGAAAATTCCGAGTTCTTTCCGTCTTTTCATGCTCGTAAATTAAATTGAAATTCGGCCAGCTGAGTACACTTTTATCACTTTTTCGGGCTCTTGAAAATTACGAAAAAACGAAACCGTGGAGTTCTCTTTTGAGCCCTTTTCAAACTCTCTAAATATGAAAATATTGCCAAGTACTTGACTATTCGAACTTGTTAAAAGGAAATGAACAGTCGTCCTTTCAGTATAAGTTTACCCGTTTTCCGGACTGAAATGGACTATTTACGAAAAAGGTATACGTTGACCAATCATGGTCAATAGAGTTCTCTCCTGCATTATTTTATCCTTTTTCGGGCTTGAGAGACTAAATTTACGAAAAAGTACACCCACGAAGTTTTCTTAAGTTTTTCTTCTAACTCCCTAAAACTGAAAAACATCGAGTTTCACCTATACGAGACTCGTTAAAACTTAACAGTAAAGGACCTACAAATTACAAACAGGAACGAACCACTCCTTCTTAGGGTTCGATTTTAATACTAAGTTGGACTCATCCGAAGGATGAGCTTATATAACAAGGAAATGATATCCTCCTCAAGCTTGTAAAAAATAAAGAGGTACTTGCCAGAAATGGTGGGGGGAAAGAGAGAAAATGAATCCAGTTGTCACACTTTGTTTTAATCAGTATACCACTCTTGAACGAGACACTTTGTCACAATCATACCTGGGTTGGGAAAATCCTTTGTCTAAAAGTTAACCAAACCACATTGAAAGTCTTCAGCCGGTTTCTGGGTATTAGCTTTAGGTCAATTGTTACCAAACCATCTACAGTGTCGTTATGTGTTCAAGAGGACAATTCAAATAAACCATTCATTGCAAACATTTGTCTCCATTTGTGTTGACCATCCCTAAGTCAGTCCTTGCAAATATTTCTTGAAAACTTGATCTAATGGTTTTGTTTCGTGGGATTTCCTACGACGGATCACTTTCTATCGACGACAGCTCATCATATAGAAAGTTGATGTAGAATCCTATCAGTACCTTGGGATCTGCATGCCTTAATCATAGGTTTCTCACCTTCGATGACAGGTTACATCATATACCTTCGATCGAATGATTCTGTGAAATGTTTGAATTCATATCACAAATTCACATTTCATAGATTGTACTGAGTAATTTGAGGGCCATTGTCATTATTGGGGGTTTCTCTCACACTTGTTAACAGTTCACATCATTGACTGGTAATCAGGTGGTTTCTACCATGTTCGACTTCGACACAATCAATCGCATGGATAGAATCATACTAGTTCGAGAAGCGAAAATCAAAACCCTGGATCTAGTTTCCACCATCCAGGTTGCGAGGAGTTTTTATCATATAGTACATTACTTATGACAGATGGCTGCGTCCATGCTGTGTCTACTATTGATGTAATTCTAAAATCATTTCTGTATCAGAACATGTACTTAGTTTTGATCTGAGTATAGGAATGCCTACCTCAGCGATGATATACATATATATGTTTGCATTGAATGTTTTTACAGGTTTCGACCGGTATGTCCACA